>SJYQ01002351.1:70596-93009 GCA_006410935.1 Redunca redunca | reverse complement strand
CCAAAATTCAAATACAATTCTTTCATATTATTGTCAATCAGTGTAGAGTTAGTAACTTAAAATTTAATAATCATAATATATGAGTGAATACTGTGGGAAGCCATCCAAATCGCCCTTGAAAAACTCATGGTTCAGTTCCTTTAGGTCATTATTTCTAGTTTCTCCAGATTCTTTCCACTCAAACTCATAGATTGAATATGTAAGTGAATCATTAGTGATACCAAAGTTCATTAACGAATATAGAGAAAGAAATTTAAGATATTTTGAACACATATATTGGCTACATTTTAATACCACTATGAGTTAGTTGCACCATGCTATTGAATTCAGAATTGTTGCACTACTGTCTCCTGATAGCACTGTATTTATTATTCCTTCTAAAAAAGAACAATGTCACAGGACTCACATTGCCTGTTTTTTAGAATTACTAGTAATCTGTAGTATTCAAGGCAGATATCGGTGAAAGGATAGCTATAGATGAATGGAATACAATGAAGAGAAATAAACTAACACCAGTATAGTCAATAGCTTTTTGACCAATGTGCAAAGTCATTTCAATGGAGAAATAATTGCCATTTCAAAAAATGGTGGAACAATTACACACACATAGATGTACATATGTATGTATGTGTGTAAACAACAAAGTTCAAGAAAATAAACCTAAAATTAGTTTTGCTGAGAGTAAGATGCTAGATGCAAATATTCACATGTTATAGGAATTTATAATATGACACTTGTGAAAAGGCAAAGTTATAGATGGGAAACAAATCAGTGGTTACCAGGGACTGGGAAACTGGGACGCAGTTGACTAAAAGAAAACACATAAACTAATCTTTAGAGTGTTCAAATTATTCTCTATGGTTCTGAAGTGGTAGAACCATGACTCTATACATTTTGCAAAAGAAAAAGAAAAAAATCAAGCATGAGTTCAGGGATCTCAGGATGGAATACAGACTGTAAAAAAAAAAAAAATTCCAGTTGTACTATAAATACAGAATATAAACTCATTGAAGGGGGTAGGTAAAAGTGATAATTAACTTCAGCAACTGAAAAACGGTGTTTTCACTGAAAGCCAAAATGTTTCTTACAGAGATATGGGTTAACAGTTCTGAAGCTCCTTTCTGTATATACTGTGGAAGTATAAACAAGTAAATGAATGGTAGATGGTGAATGGTTGGAGACAAGTTTCTCACTGTTGGATGGGAAATTACACATAAGCAAGAATACTGGAATGAACAATGTTCTCCTGAATTAGAATTGGAGACATCACTATGGACTTTTTTTTAGCTTAACATACAATAAAATAATTATAGATGTTTGTCTATTTATTTGTTAGAATATGTACTTATATTTTCTAACTTTGTCCATAGAGAGGGCCTAGAAGTAGTGACACCCAGTAGCCATAAGCCTACCTGTTGCTTGGTCTCTAGTACCATTTTCTAATAAAAGGAACAAAGATTCCTTAGAGGATTGAATGTTTTATGAGTGAGACTGATAAACTAAAAGATGAATTTGGAGTTCACAAGAATTAAGAATTATTATTTAAACTTATCTGAGGTTTTGAGTTTATGCCTTAAAAACATTTTGCAACAGTTAATTGAACATTTGAAGAGAAATATTTTTTCTCTAGATATTGTACAGTTGATAATTCTAAATTGATTCATGGTTTGGTTCTTAGTTTTTATTTTGATAATGAAGTTTTAGCATCCGGACCATAATGTTGTACACAAGAGCATTAACTATACAGATAACCATTCATTTAGCTATTTTTTCTTTACTTTTAGATATCACTCTAGATTGTGTCTTAGGAAATCCTGTAAAATTAGCAAAAATGTCTTTATTTGCTTTTATAACACCTGCATTTCACTTATACAACTGATCACTCTGTACTGTCATTGATACATCTCATTCAAAGACTGCAAATAGAAAGGGTTTAGTGACTGGCTCAGTTCTGGGCACACAGTTTTATATCCAGAATAATGTAACACTATTCTGATTACCTTTGGATATAAATTAATTAATTTCTCATGTGACTTAAAATAAAAACTGTATTAATGAAAACCATTTCAATGGCACAAAATTGCTACCTTTAGATGTCCTTTGGAACATTTCTATAAATGTGGTCCCAGGTGGGATTCATTATAAGGGCTCCTCTGTAAACAAATGCCATAAAATCTCATGGAGGGAGGAGCCTGGTAGGCTGCAGTCCCTGGGGTCGCTAAGAGTCAGACATGACTGAGCAACTTCACTTTCACTTTTACGCATTGGAGAAGGAAATGGCAACCCACTCCAGTGTTCTTGCCTGGAGAATCCCAGGGACGGGGGAGCCTCATGAGCTGCCGTCTATGGGGTCTCACAGAGTCGAACGTGACTGAAGCGACTTAGCAGCAGCAGCAGCAGCAGCAGCAGCAGCAATAAGTTTTCTTTCTGTTCTATTAGGTTATGAAATTACTTCTGTATCAAGCTGCCTTAGTCCTTTCATAAATTAGTAATCCTTATAAGAAAATAAAGTGACAGACTATTTTCTTGGGCTCCAAAATCACTGCAGATGGTGACTGTAACCAAGAAATTACAAAAATGCTTGCTCTTTGGAAGAAAAGCTATGATCAGCAAATTAAAAAGCAGAGACATTACTTTGCCAACAAAGATCTGTCTAAGTCAAAGCTATGGTTTTTCCAGTAGTCATGTATGGATGTGAGAGTTGGACTACAAAGAAAGCTGAGGGCCAAAGAATTGATACTTTTAAACTGTTTTATTGGAGAAGACTCTTTTTTTTTTTTATAATTTTTATTTTTACTTTAGTTTACTTTACATTACTGTATTGGTTTTGCCAAACATAAGACTCTTGAGAGTCCTTTGGACTGCAAGGAGATCCAACCAGTAAGTCCTAAAGGAAATCAGTCCTGAATATTCTTTGGAAGGACTGATGCTGAAGCAGACACCCCAATACTTTGGCAATCTGATGCAAAGAACTGACTCCTTAGAAAAGCCCCTGATTCTGGGAAAAATTGAAGGCAGGAGAAGGAGATGACAGAGGATGGGATGGTTGGATGGCATCACCAACTCAATGGACATGCATTTGAGTAAGCTCCAGGAGTTGATGATGGGCAGGGAAGCCTGGTGTGCTGCAGTCCATGGGGTCGCAAAGAATTGGGCATGACTGAGTGACTGAACTGAACTAAGGCAGTAATCCAGAATTATTTTTTTCCCTTGCAAAAAAAAAAAAAAAATTCCCAGGTATACTGGGGAAATACAATGTATACCTCCAATGGAATACTTGTGGCTTTATTACTGAGAGTATTTAAATAATCAGAAGGAAAATTGTAATGGTGTAAATCCATATAAATAGTGAAAATCTCAAAACTGATGAAGACATAACTGATAACATTTTAGACATAGATGCTTTTAAGTTTGAATCATAAATGATCTTTCAGGTGTAGTCAGAAAAAATAGTATATCTGGGGTTTCAGAAAGACAATGGAACTTTAGATATAATCACAATAATAATTTCTATCAACAAATCCATAGCAATAATAGCCATTTAAGATATATTATGAATGCACTATGTATGCCAGAAAATGTACAATGAATATCCCCTACAGTTTCCTTTAATAGATTTACCTTTCTGAATTATGGATAACTGCACATATTTTATGGTTGATATTGCCAAGAGAGAGAACTCTTGGAAAGAAAACCTGAGGTTCAGGATAGAACTTTAGGAATTTCAACACTACAGTACAGAAAGAGAACCTTATGTTAGGAAATGATAATAAGAAAGGAAAATATAAAATGCTATGCAAAGTTCAGTTTCTCAGAAATTACAATGTTAGATTCATGAAGTTTTGCATGTCAGATGTACCAAAAAGTAAAAGAGGCTATGAGGAGGTGCTAATTAAGGACCATGAATCAAACAGAAGAATAACAGCAGGTTGTGCCAAACTCAGATGGCTAAAGGTGATATTAACCAGGATGAGATGCTCTGTGAAGAACTTATCCAACAGGAATAAGGAAGCAGAAGTAACAAGGAAAAGTATTTTAGACTGTGACAGAAATCCATGAGTGTGATTTTTAGGATTCATGGGGAAAAATCAAAGTTTAATTTTGTGAAAGAAGGCATCTGCTTGTATTTGGATCTGAACCATAATGGATTGCCAATAATTTTTTGTAAAATAATACCCATATGAAAATTGATTTGGCAAGATCTCTGGAAAGAAACAAAAAGATAAAGTTAAGAAAAGAGTGAGGAAGCTAACCTTGGAAAAATGTACAACAGAAGCACTTTTTTCTGTACTCAGGTTAAAAATCTGCTAAGAGGTAGTGAATATAGTCATTTGGAGAGGAAAAGGAGCTGTGGAAGTTGAGGAAACACACTAGTGATAGACTTTACATCTCGGGAAAGCAGAAAACTAAGATATCCAAAGGAAGTGAGAGCCATGGCAGCGGCAGAAGAGCTTGAGAAGAATGAAAAACTGGCCACGGGTGCACTAGACTTTGGAAAACTGAGCAGATAAGCAATGAGATGAAATATTTATGAAAATAAGGGATATCTTAAGCAAATTAAACAGGAATTTGCAAGCACACTAAATTCTAGATGGGGGAACTAAGACGCGGGGAGTCAGGCTTGTGTGCAACACTCTATCTAGTACAGGGTGTATTTTCCTAAAATATCATCAGTGATAACTGGATTACAATCAACTAAGGGGCTTGATAAAAATGCAAATTTGGGGGTCATAAAGCAGTTCTTCTAAATCAGAGACTCTGCAGGTGGGCCCTGTAATCTGTAATTTAACACCTCCTAAGGTAAAATTTATGCATATAAAAGTAATGCATTAAACAAGGAAAGAAGCCACGGAGAGAGAGAAAGCAAAAGAATGAGAGACCGTATAAAGGCACAGGGGGCTGCACTTAGCTAGGAGGCCACTACAACAGGGAGGGCAGGATACATTCTACCTTCCTTACTCGTTGTGATGGTCGAGAAACACACTTTTGATATCTGAAAACATGAAACATAATTACTTTTGGCTTATGAATAGAAGTCCAGTTTTGTTATAATAGGGGAATCCACAATTATCACACTGTCTATGTAAGAAAGTATTTTTAGAAAACTCTCCCTCCACAGAAATTTGAAATTTCTTGCCAGTCTATATCAATTTTTTCTTTCTTATGGAAATAAATGTTTAATGAATTTGGACAGAGGAGACTGGTGAGTTACAGTTCATGGTGTTGCAAAGAGTCAGACACGACTTAGTGACTAAACAGCAGCAGCAGCAGCAATTATTATTTCTAAACAAGGTATCACAGATGTCTTGGCCTTTTTGGCACTTGGCATTTTTCTCTTGGCTTAAGCTACTCCTATGTCTTCACTTTGCACTGAGGAAGTTTGAATGTACATATTTCAATATTCCCTCCTTTTGTTCTTTTGCTTAGAGTCCTATAGCTTTAGTCTATTAAATGTACACTTTCTAATTTTATTTACTTAGTTATTTATTTTCTTTTTGGCAGCATGCATGGCTTGCAGGATCTAGGTTCCTCAACCAAGGATCGAACCCAGGCTCTGGCAGTGAAAGCATGAAGTCCTAATCACTGGATAAGCAGAGAATTCCCTTTAACGTATAATGTTTATGAAAAGGTTGGTATTTTTTTTCACCTGAAACAATGAACAATGTTCATGCTAATATGATTAATACATGGCTGAAAAGAATTTATTATTAGGAAATCATTACCTTCTTCCTCAACCTCAGGAAAGTTTATATGTAGGGATGATAACATTATCTATAAATCTTGGGCCTCTGTAGGCTACAGCTATTTAAGCCTCATTTATCCTAATCCTCATTTATCCTAATCATTTGTCTGCCACCAATATTAACACGAAGTGAAGTGAAGTCGCTCAGTCATGTCCAACTCTTTGCGACCCCATGGACTGTAGTCTACCAGGCTTCTCAGTCCATGGGATTTTCCAGGCAAGAGTAATGGAGTGGGTTGCCATTTCCTTCTCCAGGGGATCTTCCCAACCCAGGGATTGAACCTGGGTCTCCTGCACTGGAGGCAGATGCTTTACCCACTGAGCCACCAGAACTTATATTCCCATATTAACACAAAGGATGCTATCTATTTAAAATCAGAGGGCTAAAAGCAACCACAGATGATTACTAATGATCTGAATATGAAAAAATGGCATGGAGAACCCTTTAAATGATCTCTATCTCTTGATTTTCTAAAATTCTCGCTTGCTGAAATTAAAAGAATTGAATTTTTAGCAGGTTGAATATAGAAACCACCTAGAATTTAGGTAGACTACAAATTGTTATCATGATAGTAATTCACTGTAGTTTAAATAACATATATTACATACAAAAATTTCAATGCTAATATATTGAAATGTTGTTGCTGACCCATGAAAAGATGACGGGATTCTTGGCCTCTCGAAGAGAAGAACTCAATCCGGGGCCAGAGACAAGGCTTGATTGCTTGGAGCTTTTGTGCAATAGAATTTTATTAAAGTATAAAAGGGATAGAGAAAGCTTCTGACATAGACATCAGAAGGGGGCAGAGAGAGCACCCTCTTGCTAGTGATTAGCAATGGAGTTATATACCTTTTAATTAGTTATTACAATGAATCTAAAGAATGTCTCAGTTTGTGAAAATTTTACCAGACCTACTCCAGCAACTTATATTTTAGGATAACAAGATTAGAATTTAACAATAGAAAGATCCTCCAGACCCACTCCTATAATATTCATTTGAAGATATCAAGGTTAGTCAAAAGGTTTTCAGGGAGGAGAAACTGTCCTCCATCTGGATACGTTGTTGTTGTATAATCCTTAGTACAGAGTGTAAACTGAGTTGTGTAATTTACTGAGACTAAGGAATGCAGAGGAAAAAAAAAAGTTTGTCCTTTTATCCTCCTTGAGAATTCCAGACCCCCAATCTCCACTTCCAGAGCCCCAGACCCCTTTCTCCTCCTTGGGGACCCTGAACTTCTTATCAGTCTGCCTAGGAATTGACTCTCTCAATATATAATCATAAATCAAACAATAAATAACCACATTTTTTAAAAATGTGGCATATGTAATCCTCAAATTCCACCTAAAGGCAGTTTTCAGATCACCTAAGATCAGCCAGAAGAGACTGGTGAGAAGAGACAGATGATAAAGCAGTATAAATAGATGTATTCAATGAGCCTAGTACTGAAGTAGGAGGGGCTAGGAGAGAGATGGCATGTTCTTAAATTCTACAATGTCTAATTCAAAGGTGAAGGACTTTTTACTTCATAAATTTAAAACTTTTAGTCTTGGAGAAACAATGGCACCCCACTCCAGTACTCTTGCCTGGAGAATCCCAGGGACGGGGGAGCCTGATAGGCTGCAGTCCNAAGTTGGTAGGTCTTATACCTATCACTCGATTATCTAAACAGAAGTCAGAGAAATAATTTGGTGGAAATAAAAAAAATTAAAATACATAACAGCATGAATTATTTTCTCAACAATTTTCTGTTATTCTGATGAAACTGTTTAAAAGATTTTTATTTCTTTCTGTCATTTTCCAAACATCTGTTTTATAACTGACTACCTCCAGAGGTTCACAGTGACAAAATTATACCCAAGAAATAAAATGAATAGAGATTTTAGTTTCCAAACCATGTCATTGTGTTTGTTTTTCATACATCAGACTAATGANAAATTATACCCAAGAAATAAAATGAATAGAGATTTTAGTTTCCAAACCATGTCATTGTGTTTGTTTTTCATGCATCAGACTAATGATACGATTGCCTTTTTTGGAAATATATTTAGCATCTCAATGTGAACTAACTGAAGGTCAATCTAAGTTGTCCATATCGGTGCTCTTTTTAAATAAATATTTCTAGAGTACTAATTATAAGCCAGGCCATGAGCTAGGTACTGCACATACATTTAACCCTCACAACAGCCCTTTTAGGTAAGTTGTAAGTGCTTCTCCATTTCATGTATGAGGCATCAGAACCATGAAAACATTAGTAATAATTGAGAATTAGGAAAGCAAGTTTGAAACCACAGATTCATCTGGCTTTAAAGAATAGGTTCTTCACCCATAATACATCAAAATTCAGAATATGTAATAAGAATAGTAAATTGTTCCCTTGATAAGAAAGTATGAAAGGGAGAAGGGATTGTAAACAGCTCACTTATTAAATAATCTAGACTTGAAAATGCATAAAAATTCACCATGGATACATTCCTGATAATCGTGTGCATTGAGATTTCAAGAAGAAAAACAATTAGATATTCATAATGATAATGAGGAAACCCTGTTAGTTGCATGAATTGAATTAACTAAGTCAACCACTGGAACATTACTAGAATTTATGTAATTATATTATTTTAAAAATGTAGATTAATAATTCACTTTTCAATGATTATAACTCACTGATCATTATTAGGCTTGTATACACAAAAGCAGTCAGGTGAAAATGCTACTGACCATTTTGAGCCCAGCCCTGGCAGGGGTCCTCCTGATGAGTGTTCTTCAAGACAATAGGAGCACGCAGCGTTAAGTTCAGTAACCAAGGAAAGCTTCATTCTGAGATCAGAGAAAGATGGTGTAAAAGCTCCCGCTGGTGCAGCCAAGCTGCCCTCTGGCTCCCAGTCCTAGTGCCAGGTGCTGTGGCTCTGCTGGGGCCGCCGCCATCTTGAATTGCCTTGTGGTGCTCAGCGCTTCTGCATAGGAGCCGAGCTGTTTCGCCCAGAGAGACTCTGGTCCAAAGAGGTGCATGTCAGGCCCTTTTGCACCTTCTAAGCAAGTATAACTAGACTAAGCCACAAAGGAAAAAAAAAAAAGAAAAAGGGTGAGACTTTATTTTATTACCCAGAATATATTTTTATTTCCTGCGAATTATTACTAGTTTTTGCTGATGACAAATCCCTCCTCTTTCTTTTGTTCTACTCATTCTTGAATTCTTCTGTAATTCTTCCTGCTGATTTGGTGCCTCATCGTAACCCTGAGCAGAAGAAGTTTTCCCCAACTGCCTTTAGACATATTTAATTGTCACTGACTCTCAGTTGGGCTACTCATATCCCTTAGCGACCAACTTTGTCTAATCGTTTGGAGGCAAAGGACACCTGACAATTTAAGATACAAAGCCCAAATATTAGCAAAAGGAGAATGATCACATTTCAATTTTTTTCCCCAAAAATGAAGGTATTTAGATCTTGTGCCTGCTTTGATGTTGAGGCTCACTGCCTCACTTGTTTTCAGAAGAGAAGCTTCAGAGCAGTGTGAGGGTCACACAAGTAGCCAAGGGAGTCTGTTGCCTCAGGCTCTCTCTTGAGTCTGAGGCTCAGGGGCCCTCCTCTTTCAAGTGTGATGTACCCCTGGAGCAATACCCCTGTAATTTCAGGGCAGAATGGATAGTTAGGATCACCACGCGGCATCCATTCCACTTAGAAGTGATCTTCAGGCTGTCTGTTTTCCAGGTTTTTAGATTCACCTAATCTCCTGGCCGGATGGGGCACAGGGCCAGGTCCCCATGAGCAACATTTGGTTATTATATGCAATGAGAATTTTCCTGGTTTCTCCTACCTGAAGGGCATACACCTGAATCCTTCCATTTCTAAGGGTTAAAGTGGCCCTTTGGGGGGTTGGGAAATGTGTCTACCAAACAAAAGTTCAAATTCACTTAACTTTATCCCTTGGAGCTAATCACAGGTGGATCAGGTTAGTCAGAAGTAATTTAATCCAATATTCTTGAGTTTCATGACATAGTTTGGCTAATGCCCCTTTCAAGGTCTGATTGTATTTCTCTATTTTCCCTGACAAAGGAGTTCTCCAGGCAGAGTGTGGGGTCCATTTTATTCCCAAGTCACTTGTTTTCCTTTTCTTCACTTGAGACGCACATATTGAGCCATGACCGCTTGATAGAGATCCCAGAAGCCCAAACCTGGAGATTATTTCTTTTAGAAATTCCTTAACCACTTCAGCTACCAGTTCAATTCTAGCAGGAAATGCTTCTATCCACACAGAAAATGAGCCTAACTAGAACCAATAGGTGCCTGAAATTTTCTGGTACTCTCAGCATGAAACTGGAATCAGTTTGTGAATCTTCCCCAGATTATGTCCTTCTGGTCTGAATAAGCCTTATCTAGCTTTATTGACTCTGCCAAAGCCTTTGACTGTGTGGACCACAATAAACTGTGGAAAATTCTGAAAGAGATGGGAATACCAGACCACCTGACCTGCCTCTTGAGAAATCTTTATACAGGTCAGGAAGCAACAATTAGAACTGGACATGGAACAACAGACTGGTTTCAAATAGGGAAAGAAGTACGTCAAGGCTATATATTGTCACCCTGCTTATTTAACTTATATGCAGAGTACATCATGAGAAATGCTGGACTGGAAGAAACACAAGCTGGAATCAAAATTGCTGGGATAAATATCAATAACCACAGATATGCAGATGGCACCACCATTATGGCAGAAAGTGAAGAGGAACTAAAAAGCCTCTTGATGAAAGTGAAAGTGGAGAGTGAAAAAGTTGGCTTGAAGTTCAACATTCAGAAAATGAAGATCATGGTATCTGGTCCCATCACTTCATGGGAAATAGATGGGGAAACAGTGTCAGACTTTATTTTTTGGGGCTCCAAAATCACTGCAGATGGTGACTGCAGCCATGAAATTAAAAGACACTTACTCCTTGGAAGGAAAGTTATGACCAACCTAGATAGCATGTTGAAAAGCAGAGACATTACTTTGCCAACAAAGGTCTGTCTAGTCAAGGCTATGGTTTTTCCTGTTGTCATGTATGGATGTGAGAGTTGGACTGTGAAGAAGCACTGAAGTATTGATGCTTTTGAGCTCTGGTGTTAGAGAAGACTCCTGAGAGTCCCTTGGACTGCAAGGAGATCCAACCAGTCCATTCTGAAGGAAATCAGCCCTGGGATTTCTTTGGAAGGAATGATGCTAAAGCTGAAACTCCAGTACTTTAGCCACCTCATGCGAAGAGTTGAGTCATTGGAAAAGACTCTGATGCTGGGAGGGATTGGGGGCAGGAGGAGAAGGGGATGACAGAGGATGAGATGGCTGGATGGCATCACTGACTCAATGGGTGTGAGTCTGAGTGAACTCCAGGAGTTAGTGATGGACAGGGAGGCCTGGTGTGCTGCGATTCATGGGGTCACAAATAGACGGACACAACTGAGCGACTGAACTGACCTGAACTGAGTTCATTAACAAGACATCCATGGCCTCCTAGATCTCTACTGAAGCCCCATTTGGGAGCTTTGTGTAATTCTTCCTTTATGTAGATTGAGGAATGAGGGATAGTTGTTAAATTACTGGTTTGGGTCTGCCCATTTAGCAATTGCACCCACCTTGTTGCTTCTCTTTATCATCTTTCCAGCACTATTCTGAAACTCCTATGATGGATCACTACCATGTTATTACACAATATTGAGTATATTTTCCTGTGTATACAGTAGGTCCTTGATGGTTATCTATTTTATATATAGTAGTGTATATATGTTAATTCCCAATTCCTAATTTATCCCTTCAGCACCGCCCCCCTTTCCCCTTTGGTAAGCATAAGTTTGTTTTCTATGTCTGTGGATCTGTTTCTGTTGTGTAAATAAGTTCAATTGTGTTCTTTTTTTCTTTTTTCAGTTAAATTCAGTCGCTCAGTCATGTCCGACTCTTTGTGATGCCATGAATCACAGTATGCCAGGCCTCCCTGTCCATCACCAACTCCCGGAGCCTACCCAAGCTCATGTCCATCGAGTTGGTGATGCCATCCAGCCATCTCATCCTCTGTTGTCCCCTTCTCCTCCTGCACCCAATCCTTCCCAGCATCAGAGTCTTTTCCAATGAGTCAGCTCTTCCTATGAGGTAGCCAAAGTATTGGAGTTTCAGCTTCAACATCAGTCCTTCCAATGAACTCCCAGGACTGATCTCCTTTAGGATGGACGGGTTGGATCTCCTTGCAGTCAAAGGGACTCTCAGGAGTCTTCTCCAACACCACAGTTCAAAAGCATCAATTCTTTGGTGCTCAGCTTTCTTTACAGTTCAACTCTCACATCCATACATGACTACTGGAAAAACCATAGCCTTGACTAGATGGACCTTTGTTGGCAAAGCAATACCTCTGCTTTTTAATATGCTGTCTAGGTTGGTCTTAACTTTCCTTCCCAGGAGTAAGCATATTTTAATTTCATGGCTGCAGTCACCATCTGTAGTGATTTTGGAGCCCCCAAAAATAAAGTCTGAGACGGTTTCCACTTTTCCCCCATCTATTTCCCATAAGTGGTGGAACCAGATGCCATGATCTTAGTTTTCTGAATGTTTTTAGATTCCACAAATAAGTGATACACTGATATTTGTCTTTCTCTGGCTTACTTCACTTAATATGATTATCTCTAGGTTCAACTATATTACTGCAAATGGCATTATTTCCTTCTTTTTATTAATGGATAATAATTTCCTTATGAAGGCTTCCCTTATAGCCCAGTTGGTAAAGAATCTGCCTGCAATGCAGGAGACTGAGTTCGATTCCAGGGTTGGGATGATCCCCTGGAGAAGGAAATGGCAACCCACTCCAGTATTCTTACCTGGAAAATCCCAAGGACAGAGGAGGATGGCAGGCTATAGTCCATGGAGTCGTGAGTCAGACATGACTTAGCAACTAAACCACCACCACCACCAATAATTTCCTTGGACTTCCGAGATGGCTCAGTGGTTAAGAATCTGCCTGCCAGTTCAGGAGATGTGGGTTCAATCATTGGATTAGAAGATCCCCTGAGGAAGGAAATGGCAACTGACTCCAGTATTTTTTCCTGGGAAATTCTATGGGCAGAGGAGCCTGGTGGGCCATGTCCATGGGGACACAACTTAGCAAATATACAACAGTATTCCATTATGTTTATATCATATTTTATTTACCAAGTCAACTATTGACTTTTAAGTTGTGCCCATATTTTAAATTAATCTTTAAAAAATTTATTTCAATTTATATTTAATCACTGTTAGATTGTTGAACTTTTAAGATTTTCTGGTATTTTTTAATCAGATAACTGTACTACCATAGTTTTTATAAAGAAGGAAGCAAGTGAAGTAAAATTTGTCAGTTGTCTAAATCAAATTTATGTTTCCTGAGTATAGATGTTCTAGTTATAATGTCTCCATATATTTATGTATGAGATGATATTACATAATGACAAATAATTGCCCTTAATAACAAAATGAGTTGGCATCTTTGGCTGGTAGCTTATTTTTTTTCTCTTTCTTTAGTATAAACTTGAAAAAGGATAAGGACTAAAATTCTTAGAACAGGCAGATGAATACCTTATGTATTGTTTTGGTTTTTTGTTTTGTACTATTTTAGAAACAAGGTATTTATCATTCCTTTTCATGTTACTGATCTACTACAATGTAAGTACACTTCAAAGAATTTTGCTACAAGTACATGCTGGTGTGTGTGTGTGTAAGGGTATGCTGGTAGCAGGTAGCAGAGTATGATAAAGCTGAGATGGCTTGAGTTTTGCATCTACATGTGTACAGTATAGAAAGGGGCAAGGTGCCCTGGACGAAAAGAAGATCCATGAACTGAACAAATTCGGTAGGAGCAGTGGCTCAGAGATAGAGATAACCAGGCCTCTCAGGAAATTTTTCAGCTAATAATTTGATCTAAGATACTACTTTTGTTTTAGTCAAACTTACCTATATCTTCAGGTGTAGACTAACTTCAGTTTACTTTAGCAACTTTAATGTTAAGTACTTGAATTTCATATACAAATCATCTTTCTAGTGACATTTCATTGTGGGAACTATTTGTTCAAAAATTTCTGCCATATGTGCTCGTAAATCAACTGGTATATTTCCTGTCAAAACATAATGTATCCTGTTTTATTATGTAGAAACACATGCTCAAGGCATGAAAACCAAGTTTTAAAATACCTAACAACAAAGCCGCAAATTTTACTTATAAGCATTATGCAAGAACCTACCTATACAAAAGCAAGGCATTAAAACAAGATGTTACACTTCTATAAGTCTTTTCAGTTTTTCAGCTCTGATAAACATTAGATAGTAAACTACACTGATGTTTAATTATATTTTCTGTATGTACCAAATTGTATGAACGTACTAAATGTAGAAACAAACATATATATATATACATACATATACACAAATATATGCAGAAGCTAATCATGACACTCCTTGGCAACAATAAGAATGTCTGATTTACTTAAAATTTACAGTTTTCCTAGGGTAATGCTTTTTGTTAGAATCCATGGTAGAATATGCATTAAAAGACAATATTTATGTCTTAATACAATTACAGAATTTCACCTACTAGAAGTTTATGCTGTTCTAAAGTTTTTGATTGTAAATTTTAATGTTCCTAGAAAAATTTTAGTGTAGTGATATATCATAGTCCGCAGATTGATAAGTAAATAGAAAAAACTCATAGGAGTGTACTCACATAAAACCTAAAACTGATATTAATTCAGACAACCTTTTCCCCATATGAAATGATACAATCACTTCACCCAGCTCTCAAAATGAAGGATAATACAGTAGTTCCAATTGAATTAGAAATGGAGTAAACTTGGAGCTAAATGAGTCATAAATCAATAAATACCTCAGCCTGCCACCTCATGGTTTATTGATTCACAAGCTGTTTATCCCGCACTCATTGTGCTTCAGTGCAATTATCGTTTAATTACATTTTCTGTATGTACCAAATTGTATTTTAGATGTCTTCCTAGACCAAACAATTTCAAGCTCTATATCTACTCACTAACCATGTGGTTTGTTTATCTTTTCTACTTAAGTATGCTCGTCTTGATTTCTGCTTGTATACCAGACACATCTCACAATAGAACCTATTAAAGCACATTTAACAAAGTCGCTCTAATTACAATCATGTTTATTGTTCTCATTTTTTACATCAAGATTGATTTGAAATAGTAAAGATGATGTGTTAGAGAAAATATAGCACAATATAAACCACAAAATCTATTTAATTTTATGAATCTAAACCATTAAACCTGTACTTTTATTAAACTTAACTATGAAATGCTCTAGAAAGAGAATATAATTATGAATTGACTTGATGCTTATCATTAAAGATTTTTTGAAATATACTTGAGTGTAGAATATTCTTCCTAACTTCACAATATCTGCTGTTAAAAATATAATCTTCAGAGAGCAACTGAGAGACAGCAGGTAATTTTCTACTTATATAATGTGAGGTATCAGTTCAGTTCAGTTCAGTCACTCAGTCATGTCCTACTCTTTGCGACCCCATGGATGCAGCATGCCAAGCTGCCCTGTCCATCACCAGCTCCCGGAGTTTGCTCAAGCACATGTCCATTGAGTCAGTGATGCCATCCAACAATCTCATCCTCTGTCCTCCCCTTTTCTTCCCACCTTCAATCTTTCCAACCATCAGGGTCTTTTCAAATGAGTCAGTTCATCGCATCAGGTGGCCAAATTATTGGAGTTTCAGCTTCAACATCAGTCCTTCCAATGAATATTCAGGACTGATTTCCTTTAGGATGGACTGGTTGGATCTCCTAGTAGTCCAAGGGACTCTCAAGAGTCTTCTCCAGCACCACAGTTTAAAAGCATCAGTTCTTCAAAACTCTGCTTTCTTTATGGTCCAAATCTCAAATCCATACATGACTACTGGAAAAAACACAGCTTTGAATAGACAGACCTTTGTTGGCAAAGTAATACCTCTGATTTTTAATAAGCTGGCTAGATTAGTCATAGCTTTTCTTCCAAGGAGCAAGTATCTTTTAATTTCATGGCTGCAGCCACCATCTGAAGTCATTTTGGAGCCCCCAAAATGAAGTTTCTCACTGTTTCCATTGTTTCCCCATTGATTTGCCATGAAATGATGGGACCAGATGCAATGATATTAGGTTTCTGAATGTTGAGTTTTAAGCCAACTTTTTCACTCTCCTTTTTCACTTTCATCAAGAGGCTTTTTATTTCTTCTTAACTTTCAGCCATAAGGGTGGCATCATCTCCATATGTGAGGTTATTAATATTTCTCCTGACAATCTTGATTCCAGCTTATGCTTCATCCTGCCTGGCACATCACATGATGCATTCTGCATATAAGCTAAATAAGTAGGGTGACAATATACAGCCTTGAAGTACTCCTTTCCTTATTTGGAACCAGTCTGTTGTTCCATGTCCATTTTAATTGTTGCTTCTTGACCTGCATGCAGATTTCTCAGGAGGCAGATAAGGTGGTCTGGTATTCTCATCTCGAAGCATTTTCCACAGTTTGTTGTGATCCACACAGTCAAAGGCTTTGGTGTAAATAAAGCAGAAGTAGATGCTTTTCTGGAACTCTGTTGCTTTTTTGATGATCCAAAGTGTGTTGGCAATTTGATCTCTGGTTCCTCTGTCTTTTCTAAATCTGAGGTATAGAGTACATCAAACATTTTTTCTAATCAAAATGAAAAGCTATTAACTAAAAATCCATGAAATATTGTCCTGGATGACATTGTCTAAAACATCTTTTAGAATCAATAACAAATAACATGGGATGGCTGAAAAAGAGATTCCTTTAAGAAAACACAAATTACACATGATTTTGTCAAATGGAAGTGGATTATAGTTATACATGGAATGCAACAGCATTTATATCATTCTTCAAAGTTAAAAAATTCATCTGTTGTTTCTATCCCCATTAGGAGACTGAGATCTACTTTGAGGTCTACCATCAGAGGTTAGAGTTGATTTGTATGTTATGAACAATTGAGGATACCTAATTTACTATAAACTCAGCAAAGCAAATTTATTGACAGAGAAGGGCATTTGGAAGGATTTGTTCTTCCATGGTCATAAACCATAAAATTAGAGTGTACACTTGGATTTCAAAGCTTCATCAATTTCAGAAACACTGAGGAGATACCCCTCATCCAAGGTAAGGAGCAGGGGCTGCACTTTGCTGGAGCAGCCATGAAGAGATACACCATGTCCAAGGTAAGAGAAACACAAGTAAGATGGTAGGTGTTGCAAGAGGGCAGACACACTGAAACCATAATCACAGAAAACTAGTCAATCTAATCACACTAGGACCACAGCCTTATCTAACTCAATGAAACTAAGCCATGCCCTGTGGGGCCACCCAAGACAGGCGGGCATGGTGGAGAGGTCTGACAGAATGTATTCCACTGGAGAAGGGAATGGTAAACCACTTCAGTATTCTTGCCTTGAGAACCCCATGAACAGTATGAAAAGGCAAAATGATAGGATACTGAAAGAGGAACTCCCCAGTCGGTGGGTGCCCAAAATGCTACCGGAGATCAGTGGAGAAATAACTCCAAAAAGAATGAAGGAATGGAGCCAAAGCAAAAACAATACCCAGCTGTGGATGTGACTGGTGATAGAAGCAAGGTCCAATGCTGTAAAGAGCAATATTGCATAGGAACCTGGAATGTCAGGTCCATGAATCAAGGCAAATTGGAAGTGGTCAAACAGGAGATGGCAAGACTGAACATCGACATTCTAGGAATCAGCGAACTAAAATGTACTGGAATGGGTGAATTTAACTGAGATGACCATTATATCTACTACTGTGGGCAGGAATCCCTTAGAAGAAATGGAATAGCCATCATGGTCAACAAAAGAGTCCAAAATGCGATCTCAAAAATGATAGAATGATCTCTGTTTGTTTCCAAGGCAAACCATTCAATATCACAGTAATCCAAGTCTATGCCCCAACCAGTAATGGTGAAGAAGATGAAATTGAACGGTTCCATGAAGACGTACAAGACCTTTTAGAACTAACACCCCCAAAAGATGTCCTTTTCAGGAATGCAAAAGTAGGAAGTCAAGAAACACCTGGAGTAACAGGTAAATTTGGCCTTGGAATGCAGAATGAAGCAGGGAAAAGACTAATACAGTTTTACCAAGAAAATGCACTGGTCATAGCAAACACCCTCTTCCAACAACACAAGAGAAGATGGACATCAACAGATGGTCAACACTGAAATCAGATTGCAGCCAGAGATGGAGAAGCTCTATACAGTCAACAAAAACAAGACCTGGAGCTGACTGTGGCTCAGATCATGAACTCCTTATTGCCGAATTCATACTTAAATTGAAGAAAGTAAGGAATGCCACTAAACCATTCGGGTATGACCTAAATAAAATCACTTATGATTATACAGTGAAAGTAAGAAATAGATTTAAGGGCCTAGATCTGATAGATAGAGTGCCTGATGAACTATGGAATGAGGTTCATGACATGGTACAGGAGACAGGGATCAAGACCATCCCCATGGAAAAGAAATGCAAAAAAGCAAAATGGCTGTCTGGGGAAGACTTACAAATAGCTGTGAAAAGAAGAGAAGTGAAAAGCAAAGGAGAGAAGGAAAGATACAAGCATCTGAATGCAGAGTTCCAAAGAATAGCAAGAAGAGATAAGAAAGCCTTCTTCAGCAATCAGTGCAAAGAAATAGAGGAAAACAACAGAATGAGAAAGACTGGCAAGAAAATTAGGGACACCAAGGGAACATTTCATGCAAAGACGGGCTTGATAAAGGACAGAAATGGTATGGACCTAACAGAAGCAGAAGAACAAAAGCGGCAGATATTAAGAAGGGGTACCAAGAATACACAGAAGAACTATACAAAAAAGATCTTTACGACCCAGATAATCATGATGGTGTGATCACTCATTTAGAGCCAGATATCCTGGAATGTGAAGTCAAGTGGGCCTTAGAGAGCATCACTATGAACAAACCTAGTGATGGAATTCCAGTTGAGCTCTTTTTAATCTTGAAAGATGATGCTGTGAAAGTGCTGCACTCAATATGCCAGCAAATTTGGAAAACTCAGCAGTGGCCACAGGACTGGAAAAGGTCAGTTTTCATTCCAATGCCAAAGAAAGGCAATGCCAAAGAAAGGCAATGCCAAAGAACGCTTAAACTACTGCACAGTTGCATTCATCTCACATACTAGTAAAGTAATGCTAAAAATTATCCAAGTCAGGCTTCAGCAATGCATGAACCATGAACTTCCAGATGTTCAAGCTGGTTTTAGAAAAGGCAGAGGAACCAGAGATCAAACTGCCAACATCTGCTGGATCACGGAAAAAGCAAAAGAGTTCTAGAAAAACATCTATTTCTGCTTTATCAGCTATGCCAAAGCCTTTGACTGTGTGGATCACAATAAACTGTGGAAAATTATGAAAGAAATGGGAATACCAGATCACCTAACCTGCCTCTTGAGAAACCTATATGCAGGTCAGGAAGCAACAGTTAGAACCGGACATGGAACAACAGACTGGTTCCAAATAGGAAAAGCAGTACATCAAGGCTGTATCTTGTCATCCTGCTTATTTAACTTACATGCAGAGTAAATCATGAGAAATGCTGGGCTGGAAGAATCACAAGCTAGAATCAAGATTGTCAGGAGAAATATTAATACCCTCAGATATGCAGATGACACCACCCTTATGGCAGAACGTGAAGAGGAGCTAAAACGCCTCTTGATGAAAGTGAAAGAGGAGAGTGAAAAAGTTGGCTTAAAGCTCAACACTCAGAAAATGAAGATCATGGCGTCTGGTCCCACCACTTCATGGGAAATAGATGGGGAAACAGTGAAAATAGTGTCAGACTTTATTTTGGGGGGCTCCAAAATCACTGCAGATGGTGACTGCAGCCATGAAATTAAAAGATGCTTACTCCTTGGAAGGAAAGTTATGACCAACCTAGATAGCATATTGAAAAGCGGAGACGTTACTTTGACAACAAAGGTCCGTCAAAGGTCCGTCTAGTCAAGGCTATGGTTTTTCCAGTAGTCATGTATGGATGTGAGAGTTGGACTGTGAAGAAGGCTGAGTGCCAAAGAATTGATGCTTTTGAACTGTGGTGTTGGAGAAGACTCTTGAGAGTCCCCTGGACTGCATAGAGATCCAACCAGTCCATTCTGAAGGAGATCAGCCCTGGGATCTCTTTGGAAGGAATGATGCTGAAGCTGAAACTCCAGTACTTTGGCCACCTGATGCGAAGAGTTGACTCATTGGAAAAGATTCTGCTGGAAGGGATTGGGGGCAGGAGGAGAAGGGGTCGACAGAGGATGAGATGCCTGGATGGCATCCCTGACCGGATGGGCGTGATTCTGAGTGAACTCCGGGAGTTGGTGATGGACACGGAGGCCTGGCGTGCTGCGATTCATGGGGTCGCAAAGAGTCAGACACGACTGAGTGACTGAACTGAACTGAACTGAACTATCTAGTTCAGGTGCTTCTACTCAGATTATGTAGGAGGGAATGTCCTGTTCACACCTCATGGTACACAAGTAAAGACTCTGGCTATGGCTATTTCTGGCATATTTAACTCACACTTACTTTATAAATTAATTATTAGATGGATGAATGAACCTGTATTGAGGAGTCAGTAAATGATAACTTTAAAAAATAGTTTTATTTGGTATTTCATTGATTCTAAGAATTATAAGGCAATTAATTAAAAGAATTGAACAAAAAACTTTTTGCCTGTTTTTGTACGATTTTCCTTAATTGCAAATATTGGATGTGTGTGTGTCTCTTAGCCTAATACTAAGAAATATGTTCTCTTATTATTGGGCAATATTACAAGAGCATCTCTTGTTCTCTGTAACTTTTTGCATAACTTCAATGCAGTCTATGAAATTAAAAAATGTATATATAAATGTCTACTAATTCATAATTAATTTCTGCAGATGAAATTCTTTTAAAACTTGGAAGTCAATTGATTCACACTTTGGGAACCTTGCATCTAGGAGAGCTGTCCTTTTCTGCTTAGCACAAAGCACATCACACATATTTCTAAATACATGTAACTACAACGTTATTGTACATTCTACTGGATTTCCAAGCTATAGATTATGTTGCAACAATTACCTTTAAACACACATTTTGGGGATAAGTCTAAGACACAAACTTGTCTATACCATAATTTTTCACTACTAATGGAAATATCAACATGGAAATTTTCTGTCTCCATTTCAAATATACTCAAAATTAAAGATCCGAATATTTGGTATCAATGTTTCCACTATGCCAAATTGATGTGTGACTGCTAAGCCACTTCAGTCGTGTCTGACTCTTTGTGATCCCTTGTACTGTAGCCTACCAGGCTCCTCTGTCTGTGGGATTCTCCAGGCAAGAAAACTGGAGTGGGTTGTCATTTCCTCCTCCAGGGGATTTTACCACACCAGGGATCGAACCTGCATCTCTTTCATCTCCTGCATTGGCAGGCAGGTTCTTTACCACTAGTGCCACGTAGGTAGCTAAACTGATACACCATAGGTTGAAGCAGGACTTGAAAAAAATTTGCCTGATTTTTTTTTTTTTTTTTTTTTGATGGTTGTCTTGTCTTTACCTGGCTTTCCAGGTAGCACTATAGGTAAAGAACTTGCTTGCCAATGCAAGAGACTTAACAGATGTGGGTTTGATCCCTGGGTCGGGAAGATCCCCTGGAGGAGGGCATGGCATCCCACTCCAGTATTCTTACCTGGAGAATCCCATGGACAGGGAATCTTTGCAGGGTCCCAAAGAGTCGTACATGACTGACGCAAATTAGCACACAGATAGTATTTCTAACTTCTAATGTATTCTCTGCACCACCATGTGGGTGATGTCTGTATTCCAAAAATGTCCTTGGTATATCATTCTATTGATAAACATTTTTATTTCTATAGCATTTTATTGAATATTATCTTTGTGAAATGTTTTGGGCAAATGGATGGCAGTGGGGATTAGAGAAGAAAGAGAAAAGATTCTATTAAATAAACTTTTGGAGATTTTGCCAATTATGATACTTTCTTGGAAATTTCCCCAATATATAGGCATATATGTGTGTGTTCTAAGAAGGTTCAGTTGTGTCCGACTATTTCAACCCTATGGACTGTAGCCCTCTAGGCTCTTCTGTACATGAGATTCTCCAGGCAAGAATACTGGAGTAGGTTGCTATGCCCTCCTCCAGGGGATCTTCCCAACCCAAGAATGGAACCTGCATCTCTTACATCTCATGCATTGGCAGACAGTTTCTTTTATGCCACCTGGGAAAGGCAGTGGTAAAGGAATCTACATATGCTTATAGATGACTTTTACAAATTCCAAAATCAGGAAGCTAACTTTAATATTAATTATTGTAGCTACTTTGCAAGTGAATTTGATGAAGAAAAAAATTAATTAAATTGTCTTTTTTACATACAAGCTTGTAGCATAAGTAAATAACTAAATAAAATTATTCTCATAGAATTTTTTGAGAGATTTTATTTCTAGGATGCAAAATTGAGTTTAGCAGCAAACTTTAGATTTGAAGTTCTTAATTGCAAAGAGATAATTATATGTAATATTAATAAGTAATTCACCAATCAGATTCATTTGTCTTTATTTTTCATAAACACAATATTATTAAGCTCTCTGAA
>SJYQ01002351.1:49578-70298 GCA_006410935.1 Redunca redunca | reverse complement strand
CTGGAACCGATTATACAGAGTGAAGTAAGCCAGAAAGAAAAACACCAATACAGTATACTAACGCATATATATGGAATTTAGAAAGATAGGGATGATGACCCTGTATGCGAGACAACAAAAGAGACTCAGATCTATAGAGTGAACTGTTGGACTCTAGGGGAGGGAGGGAGGGAAAGGGTGGGATGAGATGGGATAATGGCATTGAAACATGTATACTATCATGTAAGAAACGAATCGCCAGTCAATGTCTGATGCAGGATGCAGGATACTTGGGACTGGTGCAAGGAGAGGACCCAGAGGGATGGTATGGGGTGGGAGATGGGAGGGGATTCGTGTTTGGGAACGCATGTACACTCGTGGTGAATTAATGTCAATGTTTGGCAAAACCAATACAGTAATGTAAAGTAAACTAAAGTAAAAATAAAAATTATATATAAAAAAAAAAGAAACTGAATTTCAAATATAAGGTAGCAAGGGTCAGCACAAGAGGAGAAAGCCTTTAAGGAACTTGCCTACTGTGTTTTTATTAACAGTACTGCTAATTTCTTTAGCACTCATTTCCTCTCTGCCACAATTAAACTGGTGTTTGCACAGAATATTTGTGGCATGCACTCACTTGCATATAGATGACCATTTCATTTAATAAAATAAAGGTATTAGCATTAAAATAGAGTAAACAAGGATCATCGATGTAAATTCAAGCAGATAATATCAACACTAGTGGACTTGTTCTGTTATGTTCATAAAATGTTTAAATTTCTCTGAAAGATGCAACATGTCTGACTGTGTACACTAGACTGAAAACACAAATGTAATGTAAGAGTATCAGAGAGTGAATAGTCTATTTAGGAACTGATTACAAGACACCTATATGGCAGTAAGAAAGGAAAGTAGGAAAGCGAAGGCAGTCAACATGTTGGGTTATCAGATAAGTGACCCCATGTACAATTAGAGCTTAACCGTAGTGGGGATATCTCTGACAGGCAAATGTATGCCAGAGTTTTCCCACCTAAAGGACAAAATATCTGGGGCATTCATACACCAATTTTCAATAGGGATTAGCTGAGGACTACTTGTAGGTGGTTTTGATTCTTCAAGGTTTACTTGTGGGCAGAACATGTTCCAGAAATGAGAGAAAAAAAAAAAAAAAGCCCTCAAGCAAAGAGATTCACATGCAGCAACTGGAAGCTTTCTGAGTGCACTGAAATGGTGAAACACAAGGAGATATGTGTAGGACCCAAGCACACAAAGGAACGCACTGATTGTATGTCAGTAATTCAAAATCATTTTAGCCAAAAATTTATTTAAAATTCATGTTGCTGCTATTGCCCTATCACTTCTCAGAATGATTATGTATTAGAATGTTTTGAAATCATGACACTAAGTTGTTTTGAGCTCCTTTTGTTGTTGTTGTTATTTTGTTTTTAATGAAAATAAAGAAATTCTTAAAGCTCTCTAGTTGGGAGATCCATGTCCTATTCTATCGATAGGACAAGAATAATTTTGTAAAGTGATTCCATCCCATTCTCCAGTACAAGTCACCTATTCAGCTAACTGTGCACACATTGCTGGCATGTTGATGCTCTTGCTTGCTTGTCCAAATCTAGTACCATTTTATCTATACAGACATTTTTATAACCCCTGGTGTTCTCTCATCTGAACTCCTAAATTGCTACAGTCAGTACTAATAACTAGACATTTAATACTCAATCACTTAATTACATTTTAAGTTCTTACCTTGAGGCAGACAATGTTTTAAGCTCTAGGAATATAGCAGTTAAAAGAAAAATTTTCTACCTTCAAGGAGTTTATGTTGAAATAGTGGGATGTAAATAATAAACTAAAGAGCCTCTTGATGAGGGTAAAAGAGGAGAGTGAAAAAGCTGACTTAAAACTCAACATTAACAAAACTAAGATCAGGGCATCTGGTTCCATCAGAAGAAAAAATGGAAGCAGGGACAGATTTTATATTTTTGGCCTCCAAAATCACTGCTGATGGTGTCTGTAGTCATGAAATTCAAGGATGCTTATTATGACAAACATAGACAGTGCTTTAAAAAGCTGAGACATCACCTTGCCTGCAAAGGTCTGTATAGTCAAAGTTGTGGTTTTCCCAGTTGTAATATACAGATGTAAAAGTTGGACCATAAAGAAGGCTGAGCACCAAAGAATCAATGCTTTTAAGTTGTGATTCTGGAGAAGACTCTTGAGAGTCCCTTGAGTTTCAAGGCAATCAAACCAGTCAATCCTAAAGGAAATCAACCATGAATACTCATGAGGGACAGTTTCTGAGGCAGAAGCTGCAATACTTTGGACACTTGATGCGAAGAACTGACTCATTGAAAGAGACCCTGATGCTGAAGAAGACTGATGGCAAGAGGAGAAGGGGGCAGCAGAGGATGAGATGGTTAGATAGAATGATCAACTCAATGGACATGAATTAAGCAAACTCTGGGAGACAGTGGAGGACAGAAGAGTCTGGCATGCTGAAGACTGGGGGAATAAAATTCCAGGCAGCTTAAGCACTGATTGCAAAGGTTCTGAGATGACACATGTACCAGTTCAAGGAAAAGTAGAGAAAACAGTGTATGGAGTTAGTAGAAGGAAACAAAACTAAAGAGTCTATAAGGGATTGTGTTGGGCCTTATAAATCACTGTAAGCATTTTGGTTTTTACTCTGAATGAGACAGGAAGGCACTGGGGTATTCTGTGAAGAGCAGTGACATGCTGTGATGCATCTTCAACAGGATCACTTCGTCTGCTCCCTTGACAACAGACTGTGCAGACAGGTTAGGGAGACTATTACAAGACTTGGATGAATGATACTTGTGGTTTAAATAGGGCAGTAGCAGCGAGGATGTTGAAAATGTTTAGACTCTGGACTTGTTTTGAATATTGAAATGATAGGACATGCTGAAAAAAATTGAATGAACGGCGTGACCAGACAAGAAGAGTCTAAGATGACATCAAGTTATTTGACTTGAAAAACTGGAAGGACAGAACTATCACTGTTTGAGATGGAGACACATATAAGCATCACAAGTTTGGAGAGGAAGATTGGGAGCTCGCTTTTGGACATGTGAATTTTGAAGTTCTTGTTAAACATCCAAGTCAAAATATTGCATAGCAAGGTATGTATTTATTTCTGAATTTCAGTAAAGTAGAATGTTCTAACAGTGTATGAATTTGGGAGGCAGACTGAAGAGTAAGTAGACTGAAAAACTAAAGATTTGAATTCAACTAAAGGATTGAATCTCAAAACATTTCAACATTCATGAAATGAAATCCAGGAAATGAAGAAGACCCAACAAGAGGACTAATAAGAGTGATTAGTAAGGAAAAGTTAAGCTAGAATTTTGCAATACTCTTAAATTTAAGTAAATAAATTATTTTATGAAGGGAAGAACAATAAATTTTGTTAAAGGCTGTTAAGAAGTTAAATAAAACACCAACTGAAATTTAGTTGTGGGGTTAAGTAGAGATCATTGCTAACTTTGGTTTAAAAAAAAAAAAAAAAACTCTCTAAAGTAGAAAGGGTGAGGGTAAAACCCTAATACGTCTCTCGAATAGGTGCACGAAATGATGCAAAGAGAGAAAGTACAGTCAGAATAATGAGTCAAGATAATTCTTTACTTTTGGACGAAAGCACAAGAGAACAGGGACCATGAGTATGTAGGAAATTAGTGGGGTTTGCACACACACACACATACACACACAGAGCTAACCAACAACTGTGAGTGTGGCACTACCATGGTCTTTGCATTGGAATTTTGTTTCAGAATATGGGAGTCTGTTTTCACTATCATAAATCCACCACTTTAATCTTTGATAATTGCTCTTTGTGTGTTACCTTTCCATAGCTTTCTAAAGAAAGACCACACCCCTTATACTGTCTTTCTTAATTTAAATACAGTTTTTCTCTAATGCTACCTCTGAATTCCCAGACATACGGAATAACCTCTGGCACCTTTGAAGATTTATTTTATAAATTACTTTCTATCAACTGATACAGTATTGGCAGGCAACTTTTTATAACAAATTATACCCCTGGCTTTCGGGCCCAGGTGGATATGTGATAAATTAATCAAGAAAAGGGAGAAATCCTTACATGAAGAGCCACAAAATCTGCCACTGAAGTTCCAAGAGTTTCTTCTAATTCAGATCCAAACATGAGCTTAGCTTTATCATGTATCTTGAATTTTTATGGAATTTGATTTATCTTTCTTTAAAAAACAAACAAACAAAAAAAGCTAGCAAAACATAAGAAAAGAAAATCTCTTAACTAGCCTAAACTCAATTCTTTGAATCAAACCACCTAAAGCTAAACAATACTGTTGTGTTTGACTCTTTCTCTTTACCCTTCATCTTTTTGTTCCACCTATTATTATATTATATCTACTACTTATCATATTTCTGACAAAACAATTGTATTGACATGCATCATTTGATCTAAATCATTAGTCGACTTATTATATAATCATAAGTGGATAGTTTTCCACTCTTAAAACCTACAGATATTTGCATTTGAAGAAAGCATAAAGGATAGATGTGACTGCAAGTTCAAGTTAGTAAAAAATTATTTACGGGACATCATACTTTTGTAGCTTGACCTGTTGCCCCTCAATGTTCGTTAGAAATTCATCAGTACAGAGACTACCCTCTCTTCTTTTCTTCTTTTTTCTGATCTACCGGCTTTAGGCCAAGGAGAGATTTTCTACAGGAAAACTTTTTAATTAGCTCTTCAACCTTCTGATAGTTTCAGAATAATTCATATAAAATGAAAACTTCAGATCATAGTTCATTTTCTGAAAAATTTCATGGAAAATTGGAAATATCCAACAGTGCTATTTTTGTATGAAAAATTCCAGCCCCCACATCTTTTTTGCATGTGTATGGAGATCATAGGAAAATATAATTTTTCTTTTATTATATCTGAGGCATTTAAAAAATCCTGAAAACTTCAAACTTCATTCATGTAATAAAAAGAATAGCAATTTTTAAAATGCTCACTATGGGTTAGACATCAACTTAGTCCCATAAAATTGGTTATTTTATTTAATCATTTGAGCAACTACATTTAGCTGGTTGTACTCTTTATATTCTTCTTACTTTGTGGATAAGAACTCTGAAGATATATATGTTTAAGTGACTTAATCAAATGATTGATTTACAATCAGTAATATTAAAGTTTAAATACCCAAATAGTTGGTGTTATTCCAAGGCATGAATTTCAAGAGTTTATATCATATAAAATCATCTTATGAATATTTTGTGTATTTATATAGATAGAAATCATAAACATATCCTAAAATCTATCCATTCATATTTGCTGAAAAGGAGTTTAATATCAATAAATATGTGTTGGTAATTTGGAAGTGAAGGAATATAATAAACATCACCTTTTCCCCCCCATTACCCTATGTGTATAGGGTAAAGTGGTAGTCAGGGAAGAAAAGGGGATGTTGTCAATTCAAACAAAAGACAGGAGGGCTAAAGTTCTAAAGTTTTTATCTTCATGTTTTCCTAAGTTACAAAGAAATAAATGTAGGAGATTCCTAGAATAAGATTCATCTCAATGTTTAATTCCTGGAACTAGTGTATCTTTTTCCCAGTGTATTGGGAGGCAGAATGGCGAAGACCATTTGACAAAATGGTTTACCAAAAATTCTAGTTTACTTTGTCCATTTCTTCCATTCGAAGTGTTGGGATGGTGCCTATTTCCTCACCAACCTGTCTGTGTCAAACCCATGGAGATCAGTCAGTCAACAGTCTTTTTGCTATCTCATACTACTGTCTCCTATATTTTCAGTTTTTGTGTTGTCCTTTATGTGATTTTTTTAAGATAACAAAAAAGGATAACAGGTTGGCTACTGTTAAAAGATAAATTGAAGCAAGTTAAAATTTATTTAAAAATTTAAGAGTTATTTTCACAAAAATTAATTCTAATCAGGGCAGCGACATACCAGAAGTAGTTAGGGGCACTACACCAACAGAAACTTAGGGAGAAGCTATTAGACAGGAAAAGAAAACCCTAAGGAAATTCCTGATTTGCTAAAGCTTAAAGTTATTTAAGGGATTTGATTTACATCATACTTGTATGGTCTAGTGGTTTTCTGTACTTTCTTAAATTTAAGTCTGAATTTAGCAATAAGTAGTGCATGATCTGAGCCACAGTTCCCAGTATTGTTTTTGCTGACTGTATAGAGCTTCTCCATCTTTGGCTGCAAATAATATAATCAATCTTGTCTATGTGTAGAGTCTTCTCTTGTGTTGTTGGAAGAGGGTGTTTGTTATGATCAGTGTGTTCTCTTGGCAAAACTCTATTAGTCTTTGCCCTGCTTCATTCTATGCTCCAAGGCCAAATTTGCCTGTTACTCCAGGTGTTTCTTGACTTCCTACTTTTTCATTCCAGTCCCCTATAATGAAAAGGACATCTTTTTGGGGTGTTAGTTCTTGAAGGTCTTGAGGTCTTCATAGAACCATTCAACTTCAGCTTCTTCAGCATTACTGTTTGGGGCATAGGCTTGGATTACTGTGATATTGTATGGTTTGCCTTGGAAACAAACAGAGATCATTCTGTTGCTTTTGAGATTGCATCCAAGTACCGAATTTCAGGCTCTTTTGTTGACCATGATGGCTATTCCATTTCTTATAAGGGATTCCTGCCCACAGGAGTAGATATAAAGGTCATCTGAGTTAAATTCACCCATTCCAGTACATTTTAGTTAGCTGATTCCTAGAATGTCGACATTCACTCTTCTCATCTCCTGTTTGACCACTTCCAATTTGCCTTGATTCATGGACCTAACATTGAAAAAGTAGGAAGTGAAGAAACACCTGAAGTAACAGGCAAATTTTGCCTTGGAATACAGAATGAAGTAGGGCAAAGGCTAATAGAGTTTTGCCAAGAGAACACACTGGTGATAGCAAACACCCTCTTTCAACAACACAAGACTCTATACATGGACATCACCCAGATGGTCAACAATGAAATCAGATTGATTATATTCTTTGCAGCCAAAGATGGAGAAGCTCTATACAGTAAGCAAAATCAAGACTGGGAGCTGACTGTGGCTCAGATCATGAACTCCTTATTGCCAAATTCAGACTTAAATTGAATAAAGTACAGAAAATCACTAGAACATTCAGGTATGACCTAAATCAAATCCCTTATGATTATACAGTGGAAGTGAGAAATGGATTTAAGGGACTAGATCTGATAGACAAGAGTACCTGATGAATTATGGACAGATTTCGTCACATTGTACAGGAGTCAGGGATCAAGACCATCCCCGTGTAAAAGAAATGCAAAAAAGCAAAATGGCTATCTGGGGAGGCTTTAAAAATAGCTGTGAAAAGAAGAGAATTGAAAAGCAAAGGAGAAAAGGAAAGATTTAAGCATCTGAATGCATAATTCCAAAGAAGATCCAACGAGTTCATTTTAAAGGAGATCAGTCCTGGGTCTTCATTGGAAGAACTGATGCTAAGGCTGAAATTCCAAAACTTTGGCCACCTGATGTGAAGAGCTGACTCATTTGAAAAGACCCTGATGCTGGGAAAGATTGAGGGGAGGAGGATAAGGGGATGGCAGAGGATGAGATGGGGATGGCAGAGGATGAGATGGTGATGGCATCACTGACTCGATGGACATGGGTTTAGGTGAACCCTGGGAGATGGTGATGGACAGGGAGGCTTTGTGTGCTGTGATTCATGAGGTCGCAAAGAGTCAGACACAACTGAGTGACTGAAGTGAACTGAAGTCAAAGCTATGGTTTTTCCAGTAGTCATGTATGGATGTGAGAGTTGGACTGTAAAGTAAAGTGAGCATTTTAGAATGGATGCTTTTGAAATGTGGTGTTGGAGAAGACTCTTGAGAGTCCCTTGGACTACAAGGAGATCCAACCAGTCTATCCTAAAGGAAATCACTCTTGAATATCCGTTCAGTTCAGTTAAGTTCAGTCACTCAGTCGTGTCTGACTCTTTGCGACGCCATGAATCGCAGCACGCCAGGCCTCCCTGTCCATCACCATCTCCTGGAGTTCACTCAGACTCATGCCCATCGAGTCCGTGATGCCATCCAGCCATCTCATCCTCTGTCATCCCCTTCTCCTCCTGCCCCCAATCCTTCCCAGCATCAGAGTCTTTTCCAATGAGTCAATTCTTCGCATCAGGTGTCCAAAGTACTGGAGCTTCAGCGTTAGCATCATTCTTTCCAAAGAAATCCCAGGGCTGATCTCCTTCAGAATGGACTGGTTGGATCTCCTTGCAGTCCAAGGGACTCTCAAGAGTCTTCTCCAACACCACAGTTCAAAAGCATCAATTCTTCGGCTCTCAGCCTTCTCCACAGTCCAACTCTCACATCCATACATGACCACAGGAAAAACAATAGCCTTGACTAAACGGACCTTAGTCAGAAAAGTAATATCTCTCCTTTTGAATATACTATCTAGGTTGGTCATGACTTTCCTTCCAAGGAGTAAGTGTCTTTTAATTTCATGGCTGCAGTTACCATCTGCAGTGATTTTGGAGCCCCCAAAAATAAAGTCTGACACTGATTCTACCATTTCCCCATCTATTTCCCATGAAGTGATGGGACCGGTGCCATGATCTTTGTTTTCTGTATGTTGAGCTTTAAGCCAACTTTTTCACTCTCCTCTTTCACTTTCATCAAGAGGCGTTTTAGCTCCTCTTCACTTTCTGCCATAAGGGTGGTGTCATCTGCATATCTGAGGTTATTGATATTTCTCCCGGCAATCTTGATTCCAGCTTGTGCTTCTTCCAGTCCAGCATTTCTCATGATGTACTCTGCATATAAATTAAATAAGCAGGGTGACAATATACAGCCTTGACGTACTCCTTTTCCTATTTGGAACCAGTCTGTAGTTCCATGTCCAGTTCTGACTGTTGCTTCCTGACCTGCATACAGATTTCTCAAGAGGCAGGTCAGGTGGTCTGTTATTCCCATTCCTTTCAGAATTTTCCACAGTTTATTGTGATCCACACAGTCAAAGGCTTTGAATAGTCAATAAAGCAGAAATAGATGTTTTTCTAGAACTCTCTTGCTTTTTCAATGATCCATTAGATGTTGGCAATTTGATCTCTGGTTCCTCTGCCTTTTCTAAAACCAGCTTGAACATCTGGAAGTTCACAGTTCATGTATTGCTGAAGACTGGCTTGAAGAATTTTGAGCATTACTTTACTAGCATGTGAGATGAGTGCAACTGTGCAGTAGTTTGAGCATTCTCTTGCATTGCCTTTCTTTGGGATTGGAATGAAAACTGACCTTTTCCAGTCCTGTGGCCACTGCTGAGTTTTCCAAACGTGCTGGCATATTGAGTGCAGCACTTTCACAGCATCATCTCTCAGGATTTGAAACAGCTCAACTGGAATTCCATCACCTCCACTAGCTTTGTTCGCAGTGATGCTTTCTAAGGCCCACTTGACTTCACATACCAAGATGTCTGGCTCTAGATTAGGGATCACATCATCATGATTGTCTGGGTCGTGAAGATCTTTTTTGTGCAGTTCTTCTGTGTATTATTGCCACCTCTTCTTAATATCTTCTGCTTCTGTTAGGTCCAGACCATTTCTGTCCTTTATCGAGCCCATCTTTGCATGAAATGTTCCCTTGGTAGCTCTAATTTTCTTGAAGAGATCTCTAGTCTTTCCCATTCTGTTGTTTTCCTCTATTTCTTTGCATTGATCGCCAAGGAAGGCTTTCTTATCTCTTCTTGCTGTTCTTTGGAACTCTGCATTTAGATGTTTATATCTTTCCTTTTCTCCTTTGTTTTTCGCCTCTCTTCTTTCCACAGCTATTTGTAAGGCTTCCCCAGACAGCCATTTTGCTTTTTTGCATTCTTTTCCATGGGGATGGTCTCGATCCCTGTCTCCTGTACAATGTCACTAACCTCATTCCATAGTTCATCAGGCATTCTATCTATCAGATCTAGACCCTTAAAGCTATTTCTCACTTCCACTTTATAATCATAAGGGATTTGATTGAGGTCATACCTGAGTGGTCAAGTGGTTTTCCCTGCTTTCTTCAATTTAAGTCTGAATTTGGCAATAAGGAGTTCATGATCTGAACCATAGTCAGCTCCCGGTCTTGCTTTTGCTGACTGTATAGAGCTTCTCCATCTTTGGCTGCAAAGAATACAATCAATCTGATTTTGGTGTTGACCATATGGTGATGTCCATGTGTAGAGTCTTCTCTTGTGTTGTTGGAAGAGGGTGTTTTCTATGACCAGTGCATTTTCTTGGCAAAACTCTGTTAGTCTTTGCCCTGCTTCATTTCGCATTCCAAGGCCAAATTTGCCTGTTACTCCAGGTGTTTCTTGACTTCCTACTTTTGCATTCCAGTCCCCTATAATGAAAAGGACATCTTTTTTGGGTGTTAGTTCTAAAAGGTCTTGTAGGTCTTCATAGAACCGTTCAACTTCAGTTTCCTCAGCGTTACTGGTTGGGGCATAGACTGGAATAACTGTGATATTGAATGGTTTGCCTTGGAGACGAACAGAGTTCATTCTTTCGTCTTTGAGATTGCATCCAAGTACTGCATTTCGGACTCTTCTGTTGACCATGATGGCTACTCCATTTCTTCTGAGGGATTCCTGCCCGCAGTAGTAGATGTAATGGTCATCTGAGTTAAATTCACCCATTCCAGTCCATTTTAGTTCGCTGATTCCTAGAATGTCAACAGTCACCCTTGCCATCTCTTGTTTGACCACTTCCAATTTGCCTTGATTCATGGACCTGACATTCCAGGTTCCTATGCAATATTGCTCTTTACAGCATCGGATCTTGCTTCTATCACGGGTCATATCCACAACTGGGTATTGTTTTTGCTTTGGCTCCATCCCTTCATTCTTTCTGGAGTTATTTCTCCACTGACCTCCGGTAGCATATTGGGCACCTAATGACCTGGGGAGATATTTTTTCAGTATCCTATCGTTTTGCCTTTTCGTGCTGTTCATGGGGTTCTCAAGGCAAGAATATTGAAGTGGCTTGCCATTCCCTTCTCCAGTGGACCACATTCTGTCAGGCCTCTCCACCATGACCCGCCCATCTTGGGTTGCCCCACAGGCATGGCTTGGTTTCATTGAGTTAGACAAGTCTGTGGTCCTAGTGTGATTAGATTGACTAGTTTTCTGTGAGTATGGTTTCAGTGTGTCTGCTTTCTGATGCCCTCTTGCAACACTTACCATGAAACTCCAATACTTTGACCGCTGATGCGATGAAATGACTTATTGGAAAGACCCTGATGCTGGAAAAGATTGAAGGTGGGAGGATAAGGGGACAACAGCAGATGAGATGGTTGGATGGCATCACCAACTCAAAGGATATGAGTTTGCATAAACTCTGGGAGTTGGTGATGGACAGGGAGGCCTGGCGTTCTGTAGTCCATGGGGTGGCAAATAGTTTGACATAACTGAAGGACTGAACTGAACTGAACTGAGTAGGTTAAAGTTGTCTTTTTGTTGAGTGGTTCCCCTTAGGTTTTGGTTTTATAATTTTCAGGCATTTACACGCTTAGATTTTGGTTTAGTTTTGTAGCCTGTTAAGGCATTAGAGCTCCCTCAGTCTAACAGCCTCCTTGTTTAATTAAGTTAACATTGCAAAGAAAGTAGACACTGAATATCAAACTTTCTCGGTTGTGTGTGAGAGTAGGTGGATGGGTAAGAAGGTAAGAACATTTCTCAGCTGACAGCCAGTTTAGAAATTTGCAACTGGAGAGTTTTTAATTGTTCTGTTTTTGGTTTTGTCTTTTTATTCAAACCTCTTTTTTTTTTGTAGAGTAGTTTTGGATTCACAGCGAAATTGAAGGAAGGTACAGAGATTTCCCAGTACATTCCCTTGTCCCTTCACATGCCTGCCCCAAAACTAGAACATCCCCATTATCTGCATCATCTACTAGAGTGATATGTTGTTACAATTTCTGAATCTAAATGGACACATAGTAATCGCCCAAAGCCTATAGTTTACATGGGAATTCACTTCTGGTTTCATGCATTCTGTGGATTTGGAATCAAAAGTTATTCTAAGCCTCAGACATAGACCAATTTTAACTCCAGATTCCATTTTATTTTTGGCCCTGCTACTTGTCTCAAACCTTGAATTTGAGTGAATTCATCATCAAGTTGATTCCAAATCAGTAATATATACCAATAGTCATATTCCAGCTCTTTTCTAGAATACTTCTCAGTTTGGCTTTTTCTTTTAATTAAAAACGAAAATATCTTTAGCCTCACAGAATGAATACAATTCTCTTTCTTACTCTCTTTTACATTTTTTTAACTCCTACCTTTGACTTAATTATAAATGCCACCCTCTCAGGCTTCATTGGGAAATCCATACATGCAGTATGTTTTCTCTGTGACATACATTTGAAATACATATGTGTGTATTTTTAATCATGAAGATGCTGGTTACCAGTTCTATTCCTTCAAAGACTAATGATTGGAAGCCCATATTCTTTATTTTTTCCTTATAACAAAACTGAGAATCGACTACTTTTTTCCTACAAAGTAAGCATTTAAAAATTTGAGATGTAATTGGCAATAAATGACGCATTTAATGTGTAGTCCGCTGAGTTTCTATGTGTGTATATACCTGTGAAAGCATCTCCACAGCTAATAAAATGGACAAAGTAATCACCTACAAAAGTTTCTTCAGGCCTTTTTGTCCATAGCCTCCCTTATATTCCTTCAGTTCAGTTCAGTTGCCCAGTCGTGTCCGATTCTTCACGACCCCATGAATCGCAGCACGTCAGGCCTCCCTGTCCATCACCAACTCCCGGAGTTCACTCAGACTCACGTCCATCAAGTCAGTGATGCCATCCAGCCATCTCATCCTCTGTTGTCCCCTTCTCCTCCTCCCCCCAATCCCTCCCAGCATCCAAGTCTTTTCCAGTGAGTCAACTCTTCGCATGAGGTGGCCAAAGTACTGGAATCTCAGCTTTAGCGTCATTCCTTCCAAAGAAATCTCAGGTCTGATCTCTTTCAGAATGGACTGGTTGGATCTCCTTGCAGTCCAAGGGACTCTCAAGAGTCTTCTCCAACACCACAGTTCAAAAGCATCAATTCTTCGGCGCTCAGCCTTCTTCACAGTCCAACTCTCATATCCATACATGACTACTGGAAAAACCATTGCCTTGACTAGATGGACCTTAGTCGGCAAAGTAATGTCTCTGCTTTTGAATATGCTATCTAGCTTGGTCATAACTTTTCTTCCAAGAAGTAAGCGTCTTTTAATTTCATGGCTGCAGTCACCATCTGCAGTGATTTTGGAGCCAAAAAAATAAAGTCTGACACTGTTCCCCCAAACAAAATCTGACCTATCTGTTTTGTGACTAGACTTTCATAGATTGAATTTTATTTGCTGTATTTAGCATAATTATTTTGACATTCATCCCTATTGTATTGTTCTATTGTATTCCATTTTGTGGATGTAAAGGAAAATGTGTTTATTCATTTACTTACTAATGGGCATTTGAGTTGTTTCTAGTTTTTGTCCACTGATAATAAAACTACTTTGAATATTCATGTACAAATATCTTGATTTTCAGTTTTAAATGACACATTTAACTATCTACAGTTAAATAGCTTCTTCTTCCAAATCTATAGGGCCCTTAATTTAGGGACTTTGTCTGTTTTCATTCATCACTGTCAGTTATGTTCTGGGATAATTTCTATTAATACTTGGCCAAATTCAGCCAATAACCACACATTATTAAGAATCTGTGTTTCAACCAGTAACCTCAGGGTTATTAGAATTTTAGACATTTTTTGAGTCCCAAAGTATCAAAAACAAGCTTAATTATTGATAAAAATTATACCACCACAGAGTTAGAATCAGAATAATGGTATGTGTTCAAGTTTTCAGAGAAGAAGCTTAGTAACCTACCTTTAAAAAGTAAATACAAATTATAACCACAAAATCAGGAACAAAATTTAATATTTACAATGAGATGATTGAATGGCATCATCAACTTGATGGAACATGAGTTTGAGCAGGCTCTGGGAGATGGTGATAGAAAAGGAGGTCTGGAGTGCTGCATTACATGGGCTTGCAAAGAGTTGGACATGACTGAGTGACTGAACTGACTGAACTAAATGTTCTGATAGTCCAGTGGTTAAGACTCTGCTCTTTCACTAAAAGTGGCATGGGTTTGATCCCTGTTTGGGGAACTAAGATCCTGCAAACCATGGGGCACAGTTAAGAAATAGAAAAGCTATATCACAAAATACTCACATATGTAAAACATGATAAATACCAGAGCCATCAGAAGTTTAAAAAGATATTTTCTTTTTTGACTGAATTATTACATATTATGAATAATAGTGCNGTGTTTTTATTGTTTTATATATATATATCACATTATTTCCTATATTACAGATAAGAAAGAACTTCAGTTTTGATTGGGTTTCTATAAAAACAAATCCTCCACTTACAATTTTATAATTTGATAATTAGAAACAATATTACATATATGAGTTTCTAACTTTAAATGTTTCAATCTTGTTACTCCTCCACAATTCACCCTCTGGTTTCAGGTGACTCATGACATGTTTCTACTGAATTCCAAGTGACTTGGCACAAAGGGTTGCAAAAATGTTCTGGAAAGCATTTCTGTACTGGCATGGCTAAAAACAATTTAGCTATAAGTTGTGAGTCACATTCTTGTATTTCATTAAGCTCAAACTAAATATATCTCCAACTCAATTTTGCCTTAGATAAATGGAGAGGAAATTATAGTAAAATGAGACAGTGGTATTTACAAAATGAGATGATAATACCTGATTTTTGCACATTTTGTAAATGTTAACATGTAAAATAAATGTGAGCACATTACTGAGTTCTATCCAGAGCTATAAAGTGAACCACATAAGTAAGGGTCCCTGAGACTTAAGATTTTATTTGACTTCTTAGTAAGCCTGTCCCTGATCTCCATCTTTCTAGCCTTTGATTTTACCTAATTACCTGCCTCTGAACACCTAAGCAAATATCACATATCACAAGCATGAACTGAATTCTCTTAACAGTCAGGATATGATATGTTTTGATGTGGAATTAAATACCTCCAAAATTTCACAATCACCTTAACGTGGCAAAGAGAACTCTAGAGTTTATCACCCTGGGTATTAAAAACTACAGCTTAGAAGTGACATGACATTTACTTCCCTTACCTTAATTTTGTTGCTGCTCTTATTATTTGGTCACTAAATCGTGTCCACCTAAGTGGAAACACCCAAATGCAGGGAACTGAGCAAGTTCAGCTTTCTGTATGCCTAGAAGAGTGGGAAACTGGATACCAGTGAGCAGCACAAAAGATTCCCCATAGTATAATAGACACGTCAAACTTACCATGTCAAAAGCTGGTCTCCTAGGCTCCTCCCAGCCAGCTTTTGCTACCTATGCTATTGTTGCAACATAATGTGTTGTTTACCATATCTTATTATTGGAGTATAGCACATGTAAGAAATAAAAAATGGAAACATTTCAAATTTTTATTTTAGTAACTGCATTATTATTTATGAAACATTACTACTTATGATATAGCAAAAATCAACAGCAATCCTAAATACGATGTGAACTCAAATATATGGAAGAAAGACATGTAGGAGTTTTTTGCTTTTATATATTTATTTTTTTTCTATTCTGGTCAGATAATAACATTATTTCCCTCATTAGAGATATATAGATAGATACGGGATTTCCCCAGTTATTTTGACTCCCAGTTCAATGTCGTTTCTCTTTATATGCTTTTACCCTAATTTTTCTCCTAGAAACATAAGTAAATAAGCAATACTAATTCAGCAAAAATTCTCTATTTTAGTTTATAATGCATAATTTCTTAAATTGGTATAATCCTGTGTTTTGTATCTATTAAAATAATTTTCATCTTTCTGATGTTTTTTTACTTTTTGCATTCAATTATTTTAATCAAACACTCTTATTTTTGTCAGTTAATTTATTTAGACTTTACAATGTGGCCGTGGGGATACAAAAAGAATAAAGCACAGCTCTTTCCATCAAGAACCTCACAAGTAGAGTTTAGACCAGGAAATAACAAAATAGAGAAGAAAAAGAAGAGCATTACAGGCAGAGAAAATTAATGTATAATAGCAAGATAGTTTGAAGCTATATTATTAAAGGACTATTCCCAGTATACTGCATTTCAGTAAAATTGGAATTTGGGCAGTGTATTCTTTATCATGGAGATGGGTCACAAAGCAGGGTAAGGGGACTAGTGAAAGACAAAATAAAAAAAAAAAAAAGTGAGTAGTTAGTTGGCCAGACCATGAATGAGACTTTGGCTACAGAGAAATATTCAACTTTTTCCTGTACATAATAAGAGCATTGAAAGTAATACCACTATCGGATTATCTCTCTCTCCTACTATTAGTGCTTTTATTCTATTTTTTTAAATTCAATGAATGCCAAGATCATTTTGATGATCTTTGTACAAATACTGTCTTCCTATAATGATCATGCTTTATTTTCCTCTGTCTAACCCTTTGATTCATAGTCTTTATTTAAAATTATATTTTTCTTGAACTGTTTTCCTGATATATAGTACTTCAATAAGCATTTCCCTTTATGATTATTTTATGTTAACCTGTTTTGCTTTAAATTTTTACAATCTATGATTCATCAAGTAATAATTTTGTAGTTTGTTTTTAGATAGATTATTAAGGTAGTAGTGTTATAACTACTATATTAATAATTTATAGACATTATATAAAAATAGAGCCTTAGTAAATATACTTCAGAAGTTAGGTTAAAATTCTTCAAAATTCCTGGTAACAATATTAGCATTCTTTACATTCAGTGGAGTAACTACTAATGTTCAACATGGGTAGCTAGTCCCTATAGTTCAGGAAAAATATAAGTGAGTCTCTAATTTCAAGGCAAATTCAGAGACACATCTTTTTTGTGAAATCTGTTGGATAGTTTTAAGGTGTTATATTTTCATTTATAGCAACTGTTTTTATTTATTGTAGTAAGCATTCTATTTTTATGCACTCTTTTCTTATTTTAAAAGCACAGAGGCTTATTGTAAAGCTATAATAACACATTTTCACTTAGCTATGATAGTGTTCAGGCTCACTATAGATGCTATAATAACTGTGAACATTTTCCAAAGCTAACAGTGGCTTCGTTCACTTTGTCTATACACACAGAAAAATATCAATTTTTGTATGACCACATATTATATTCCCTTTCCAAACACAAGTGATCCCAGGATTTTTAATTTCTGAAAGGCACCCAGTTTGTGAAAGAACCACCTTGTATACCAGCAAGTATGTCCTTTAAAGGACATATTAAAGTCTATCCTTGAGAGATGTACAGCCCCCTCCTTCTTTATGTTGTAATTTCTCCATACCCTCTGATGCTTTTTCATCAGCATTAATCATACTTTCCCCCCCCCTCCATTTCATAGTAGAGTTTCATAGTACATAGGTGATTCCAGATTAATCACTTACACTTTCATAAGTTGCTCTATGAGCTGAATACCCTATTAATTAAGGCTTTGACATCAGGTTATTTCCACTCTAAGTATAGTTTTATTCTATGTGAGTGTCAAAAAGTGAAAGAAGTTCTTTAAAGAAATGTGTTCTTTAGGAATTGTAACACTAACACTTCAATTTGGTATAATTCCAAAATCTTAACTTTTCCTGTGCTGACAAGTGCTTCTCTTAAATCCACTAATTGTTATTTCAAGATGACTATTTCCCCAGTCCACAGTGGATCCATATATAACTGTCCCATGCTCAACACTGAAGAGTTAATCAACAACTATATCTTAACTAATATGATATTTTTAAAAAACAGCCAAGCAATTACAGACCATCCTGCTATATGCAGAAGAAGAAAAAAGCCTTAAGAATTTTTGAAGCCATGTTTTGTAAAACATCACCATATTTTACAAAATATGTAAGCTATTTCTTTATCAATTAAAGTTGACAAGATAATAGCAAAAAAATGAATTGCTGAAGTTTCTATTTCTTATTCTGTACTCTATAGAAGTTCTATACTCTTATACTTTCTTATTATAATCTTATATAAAACAATACAAAATCACCCAATTAAGCAGAAAACAAAGACATAACATTTGTAGCACATAAATGTTCACATTTTAGTTACTGAATAAACAATTGTATAATACCGTCTATGTATCATGGAGCATTCTAAATGTCTTACAAATATAAACGCGTTCAGTTCAGTTCAGTTCAGTTGCTCAGTCGTGTCTGACTCTTTGAGACCCCATGAATCACAGCAGGCCAGTCCTCCCTGTCCATCACCAACTCCCTGAGTTCACTCAGACTCACGTCCAAAGAGCTGGTGATGCCATCCAGCCATCTCATCCTCAGTCGTCCCCTTCTCCTCATGCCCCCAATCCATCCCAGCATCAGAGTCTTTTCCAATGAGTCAAGTCTTTGCATGAGGTGGCCAAAGTACTGCAGTTTCAGCTTTAGCATCACTCCTTCCAAAGAAATCCCAGGGCTGATCTCCTTCAGAATGAACTGGTTGGATCTCCTTGCAGTCCAAGGGACTCTCAAGAGTCTTCTCCAACACCACAGTTCAAAAGCATCAATTCTTCGGCACTCAGCTTTCTTCACAGTCCAACTCTCACATCCATACATGACTACTGGAGAAACCATAGCCTCGACTAGATGGACCTTTGTTGGCAAAGTAATGTCTCTGCTTTTGAATATGCTATCTAGGTTGGTCATAACTTTTCTTCCAAGGAGTAAGCGTCTTTTAATTTCATGGCTACAGTCACCATCTGCAGTGATTTTGGAGCCCCAAAAAATAAAGTCTGACACTGTTTCCACTGTTTCCCCATCTATTTCCCATGAAGTGATAAATACATTAATACTCATTAAAATATGGCTGAATTACTATGCGCTTTAGAGCTTTCATGTGAAGTAGCTACACATGTTTAGAAGGTACTTGTTAGCAGTGACAAAGAGATTGTGGAAACAATGGGGCTTCCGTGATCAGGGGGCAATTTATAGTGATCCAAGTGCAGGAGACAAGTGCAAAGAACATTTAATGACCACTCTATTTTCAAGGATTAGAAACTCATTGTTCCTGTAGAAGTCTTATGGGTTAAATGTCTTCCTCATTGAGCAGTAAGTGAAAGAATATGCTTTAAAAATCATTTTCTTATATAGATGCAATGTGGGAGAACTGGGTTCAATCCCTGGGTTGGGAAGATTCCCTAGAGAATGGAATGGCTACCCATTTCAGGATTCTCAACTAAAGAATTCCATGGACAGAGGAGCCTGGTAGGCTAAAGTCCTTGGAGTCACAAAGAGTCAGACAAGACTGAATGACTTTCACTTTTACTTTTCACTATATAGAGAGTTTTCTGTATTATTTTTTTCATATATATTATTTTATTTGATGTTAGGACTTTGTGAGATAACAGATTCTACTGTTCACTGATATATAAGCCAGATAGTCTGCCCACTGGGCTTCCTTGGTGGCTCAGATAATAAAGAATTTGCCTGCAATGCAGGAGCCCCCAGTTGGATTCCTGTGTTGAGAAGATCCCCTGGAAGAAGGCATGGGAACCCACTCCAGTATTCTTGCCTGGATAATCCCATGGACAGAAGAGCCTGATAGGCTATAGTCCATTAGGTCACAAAGAATAGGACATGATTGAGCAACTAAGCACAGCACAGTCTATTACCTTAATTCATTTTATTGAATCCTCAAAATTTCTGATCATACCAAGTAATAGAAGGGGAAACTGAAGCTCAGGTATTAAGTACTAGCAAGTCACTGTCCTATGATAGGCTTAAAAATTATATTTTGATTGAATTATGCTCAGGGCAGGAAAAAAGCATATGTTGTAATGGAGAAGGACTAATATCAACTTTTGCTTAGATTTATGTTTTAATAGCATTGATATTATTATTTTATTATTATTTTCACAACTCCTGCTTTGGAGGTGGGGAAACAAATGAGAGTTATGACTCTGCAACAATTCCATTGATAGTGACTGGAAGTCAAGCTAACTATAGAGGCAAAGTAATATAGCAAAATGAAATGCCATAAAGAAGTAGGTTCAAAACCAAACAAAACCTTGTTAGAATTAGTAAACAAATTTAGCAAATTTTCATTATACCAAATCAACAGTGAAAAATCAGTTGTGTTTCCACATGCTAAAATAAATAAATAAATAAAAGGAATCAGAAGAGGAAATTCAGCAGTCAATTTCATTACAGTAGCACCAAAAGAATAAAATACTTAGGAATAAGCTTAACCAAGGTGGCAAAAGACCTGTATGATGAAATCTACTGATGTTGATAAAATAAAGAACAAAAAAATAAATAGAAAGCCAATCTATGTTCACTAACTGGAAGAATTACTCTTTTAAGATGGCAGTATTACCCCCAAAGCCATCTACATAAAATTCATATGGAATCTCAAAAAACTTTGGATGGACAAAACAACTTGAGAAAAACCAAATTGGAGGTCTCATGCTTCCTGATTTTAAACACTACAAAACTACAGTAATCAAAACAGTGTGGTATGAACATAAAGACAAACACATAGACAGATGGGAATGTGAGCCCAGAAACTTTCTCACACACAATTAAATAATTTCTACAAGGTGCCAAAACCATTCAATGGAGAAAAGGCAGAATTTTAAACAATTAATTAAGGGAAAACAGAATATTTACATGCAGATGAATGAACCTGGA
>SJYQ01002351.1:0-41895 GCA_006410935.1 Redunca redunca | reverse complement strand
AAAAATCAAATGCATTAATAATATAAATTGAAATATATGGATATAATGAATAGTCATGAACATATATTGTTAAAGTAATGGGTATACAGGTTAGTTGAAAGAAAACTATACATGAAATTAATCCAAAGACCTTGTGGGTAGATAGTAAGTGCTTTAGTGTTATTTAGAGTGTTCCTGGTAGCTCAGCTGGTAACAGAGCTGCCTGCAATGCAGGAGACCCTGGTTCAATTCCTGGGTCAGGAAGATCCCCCGGAGAAGGGATAGGCTACCCACTCCAGTATTCATGGGCTTCCCTGGTAACCCAGCAGGTAAAGAAATAACATGCAATGCAGGAGACCTGGGTTCAGTCCCTGGGTTGGGAAGATCTGCTGGAGACGAGAACAACTACCCATTCCAGTATTTTGGCCTGGAGAATTAAATAGACTATACAGCACATGGGATTACAAAGAGTCAGACACAACTGAGTGATTTTTACTAAGTGATTTAGAAGTTTTATTTGTTTTCAGTTCAGTTTAGTCACTAGGTTGTGTCCGACTCTTTGTGACCCCATTGATTGCAGCACAGCAGCCCTCCCTGTCCATCACCAACTCCTGGAGTTTACTCAAACTCATATCCATTGAGTCCATGATTCGATCCAACCATCTCATCCTCTGTCGCCCCCTTCTCCTCCTGTCCTCAATCTTTCCCAGAATCGGGGTCTTTTCAAATGAGTCAGCTCTTTGCATCAGGTGAACAAAGTATTGGAGTTCCAGCTTTAGCATCAGTCTTTCCAGTGATTTTCAAGACTGATTAGGGTCAGGATGGACTGGTTGGATTTTCTTGCAGTCCAAGGGACTCTCAAGAGTCTTCTCCAACACCACAGTTCAAAAACATCAATTCTTTGGCAGTCCGCTTTCTTTATAGTCCAACTCTCAAATCTGTACATGACAACTGGAAAAACCATAGCTTTGACTATGGATGGTCCATCCAACAAAGGATGGACCTTTGTTGGCAAAATAATGCCTCTGTTTTTTTAATATGCTGTCTATGTTGTTAATAACTTTCCTTCCAAGGAGAAAGCATCTTTTAATTTCATGGCTGAAGTCACAATCTGAAGTGATTTTGGAGCCCAAAAACATAAAGTCTGTCACTGTTTCCATTGTTTCCCCATCTATTTTCTATAAAGTGATGGGACCATATGTCATGATCTTAGTTTTCTGAAAATTGATTTTTAAGTCAGCTTTGTTACTCTCCTATGTCACTTTCATCAAGAAGCTCTTTAGTTCTTCTTCGCTTTCTACCATAAGGGTGGTGTCATCTGCATGTCCAGAGAAGGCAATGTACCCCAATCCAGTATTCTTGCCTGGAAAATCCCGTGGATGGAGGAGACTGGTAGGCTGCTGTCCATGGGGTCGCTAAGAGTCGGACACGACTGAGCGACTTCCCTTTCACTGTTCACTTTCATGCATTGGAGAAGGCAATGGCATCCCACTCCAGTGTTCTTGCCTGGAGAATCACAGGGACGGGGGAGCCTGGTGAGCTTCCGTCTATGGGGTCGCACAGAGTCGGACACAACTGAAGCGACTTAGCAGCAGCAGCACCATCTGCACGTCTGAGGTTATTGATATGTCTCCCAGCAATCTTGATTACAGCTTGTGTTTCATCCAACCCAGCATTTCTCATGATGTACTCTGCATATAAGTTAAAAAGCAGGGTGACTATATACAGCCTTGACATACTCATTTTCCTGATTTGGAATCATCTGTTCCTCCATGTCCAGTTGCTTCTTGACCTACATATAGATTTCTCAAGAGGCAGGTCAGGTGGTCTGGTATTCCCATCTCTTTCAGAATTTTCCAGAGTTTGGTGTGGTCCACACAGTCAATGGCTTTGGCAGAAGTAAATGTTTTTCTGGAACTCTCTTGCTTTTTTGATAATCCGTTGGATGTTGGCAATTTGAACTCTGGTTCCTCTGTCTTTTCAAAAACCAGCTTGAACGTCTGGAAGTTCATGGTTTACGTACTGTTGAAGCCTGAGTGGGAGAATTTTGACCATTACTTTGCTAGTGTGTGAGATTAGTGCCTTTTTGCAGTAGTTTGAGCATTCTTTGGCATTGCCTTTCTTTGGGATTGGAATGAAAACTGACCTTTTCCAGTCCCGTGGCTGCTGCTGAGTTTTCCAAATTTGCTGGCATATTGAGTGCAGCACTTTCACAGTATTATCTTTTAGGATTTGAAATAGCTCAACTGGAATTCCATCACCTCCACTAGCTTTGTTCATAGTGATGCTTCCTAAGGCCTACTTGACTTCGCATTCCAGGATGTCTGGTTCTAGGTTGACTGATGATCACACCATTGTGATTATCTGGTTCGTGAAGATCATTTTTGTATAGTTCTTCTGTGTATTCTCCCCACCTCTTCTTAATATCTTCTGCTTCTGTTAAGTCTATACCATGTCTATCCTTTAGTGTGCCCATCTTTGCATGAAATGTTCCCTTGGTGTCTCTAATTTTCTTGAAGAGATCTCTAGACTTTCCCATTCTATTGTTTTCCTCTATTTCTTTGCATTGATCACTGAGGAAGGCTTTCTTATCTCTCTTTGCTATTCTTTAGAACTCTGCATTCAAATGGGTATATCTTTCATTTTCTCCTGTCTTTTACTTCTCTTCTGTTCAAAGCTATTTGTAAGGCCTCTTCAAACAACCATTTTGCCTTTTTGCATTTCTTTTTCTTGGGGATGGTCTTGATCTCTGCCTCCTGTACAGTGTCACGAACCTCCATCCATAGTTCTTTAGGCACTCTAACAGATCTAATCCCTTGAATATATTTCTCACTTCCACTGTATAATTATAGGTGAGGTGAGGTGAAGGTGAAGTCGCTCAGTCATGTCTGACTCTTCCCGACCCCATAGATTGTAGCCTACCAGGCTCCTCCGTCCATGGGATTTTCCAGGCAAGAGTACTGGAGTGGGGTGCCATTTCCTTCTCCAGAGGATCTTCCCAACCCAGGGACTGAACCCGGGTCTCCCACATGGTAGGCAGATGCTTTACCGGCTGAGCCACCAGGGAAGATTGTATAATTATAAGGGATTTGATTTAGGCCATACCTGAATGGTCTAGTGGTTTTCCCTCCTTTCTTCAACTGAATTCTGCATTTGGCAAAAATGAGTTCATGATCCGAGCCACAATCAGCTACCAGTCTTGCTTTTGCTGACTGTATAGAACTTCTCCATCTTTGGCTGCAAAGAATATAATCAATCTGATTTCGGTGTTGACCATCTGGTGATGTCCATGTGTAGAGTCTTCTCTTGTGCTATTGGAAGTGGGTGTTGCTATGACCAGAGCATTCTCTTGGCAAAACTCTGTTAGCCTTTTTCCTGCTTCATTCTGTACTCCAAGCCAAAATTTCCTTTTATTCCAGGTATTTCTTGACTCCCTACTTTTGCATTCCAGTCCCCTGTAATGAAAAGGACATCTTTTTGGGGTGTTAGTTCTTGAAGGTCTTGTAGGTCTTCATAGAACCATTCAACTTCAGCTTCTTCAGCATTACTGGTTGGGGCATAGATGTCAATTACTGTGATATTGAATGGTTTGCCTTGGAAATGAACAGATTATTCTGTCGTTTTTGAGATTTCATCAAAGTCCTGCATTTCAGACTCTTTTATTGACTATGAGGGCTATTCCACTGATTCTAAGGGATTCTCACCCACAGTAGTAGATATAATGGTCATCTGAGTTAAATTCACCCATTCCAGTCCATTTTAGTTTGCTAATTCCTAAAGTGTCGATGTTCACTCTTGCTGTCTCCTGTTTGACCACTTCCAATTTGCGTTGATTAATGGACCAGACCACCCGACCTGCCTCTTGAGAAACCTATATGCAGGTCAGGAAGCAACAGTTAGAACTGGACATGGAACAACAGACTGGTTCAAATAGGAAAAGGAGTGCATCAAGGCTGTATATTGTTACCCTGCCTATTTAACTTATATGCAGAGTACATTATGAGAAACGCTGGACTGGAAGAAGCACAAGCTGGAATCAAGATTGCCAGAAGAAATATCAATAACCTCAAATATGCAGATGACACCACCCTTATGGCAGAAAGTGAAGAAGAACTAAAAAGCCTCTGGATGAAGGTGAAAGAGGAGAGTGAAAATGTTGGCTTAAAGCTCAACATTCAGAAAACGAAGATCATGGCGTCTAGTCCCATCACTTCATGGGAAATAGATGGGGAAACAGTGTCAGACTTTATTTTTTTGAGCTCCAAAATCACTGCAGATGGTGATTGCAGCCATGAAATTAAAAGATGCTTACTCTTTGGAAGAAAAATTATGACAAACCTATAGCATATTGAGAAGCAGAGACATTACTTTGCCAACCAAGGTCCATCTAGTCAAGGTTATAGTTTTTCCAGTGATCATGTATGGATGTGAGAGTTGGACTGTGAAGAAAGCTGAGTGCCAGAGAATTGATGCTTTTGAACTATGGTGTTGGAGAAGACTCTTGAGAATCCCTTGGAATGCAAAGAGATCCAACCAGTCCAACTAAAGGAGATCAGTCCTGGGTGTTCTTTGGAAGAAATGATGCTAAATCTGAAACTCCAGTACTTTGGCCACCTCATGCGAAGAGTTGACTCATTGGAAAAGACTCTGATGATGGGAGGGACTGGGGGCAGGAGGAGAGGGGGACGACAGAGGATGAGATGGCTGGATGGCATCACAGACTCGATGGACATGAGTTTTAGTGAACTCTGGGAGTTGGTGATGGACAGGGAGGCCTGGCGTGCTGGGATTCATGGGGTCGTAAAGAGTCGGACACGACTGAGCAACTGAACTGAACTGATGGACCTAACATTCCAGGTTCCTCTGCAATGTTGCTTTTTACAGCATTGGACTTTACCTCTATCACCAGTCACACCCACAACTGGGTGTTGTTTTTCCTTTGGCCCAGTCTCTTAATTCTTTCTGGAGTTATTTTTCCACTGATCTCCTGTAGCATATTGGGCACCTACTGACTTGAGTGGTTCATCTTTCAGTGTTCTATCTTTTTGTTTTTTCATACTATTCATGGGGTTCTCAAGGCAAGAATACTGAAGTGGTCTGCCATTTCCTTTTCCAGTGAACCACATTTTGTCAGTACTCTCCGCCATGATCTGTCAGTTTGGTGATCCTACATGACATGGCTCATAGATTCATTGAGTTAGACAAGGCGGTGGCCCATGTGATCTGATTGGTTAGTTTCCTGAAATTGTGATTTTCAGTCTGTCTGCCTTCTGATGGAGAAGGATAAGAGGCTGATGGAAGCTTCCTGATGGGAGGGACGGGTTGAGGGGACTTGTTCTGATGGGTGGGGAGATGTTCAGTGAATCTTTAATCCATTTTTCTGTTGATGGGCAGGGCTGTGTTCCCTCCCTGTTATTTACTGGGGGCCAAACTATGGTGGAGGTAATGAAGATAATGGTGACCTCCTTCAAAATGTCCCAGGCATACACAGATACACTCAGTGCCCCGAGCCATGCAGCAGACCACTGCCAACCCACACTGCATGTTTTATGTATTGAAATTTTACCACAACCAATATTTTGAAAAGTGATGTTAAAATCAGAAAGGGCTGGACAGAATTGTCTACATAAACTTATAGATTCTAAGATAAAAATGAGTTAGCACTTAAAACACAAAACACATAACCAAGATTTTTCCAGAAGTTGAAATGTTGTGGAAAAAAAAATTGATGTACTTGAAATTAGATCTGGCTCAATGTGTGACTTGACCAGTTTGCTATTTCCTGTCTTCTCTAATCTCTCTCCCTCTTATTTATAAAACTGAAATTATGATTATTCCAAAATTCATTTATGGGACAGAAATGATGTAGCCTGTGCTAAATTGCTCTATAAAATGTAATGCAAGTGAAGTCGCTCAGTCATGTCTGACTCTTTGCAAACCCAGGGTCCTCGGTCCATGGGATTCTCCAGGCAAGAATACTGGAGTGGGTTGCCATTTCCTTCTCCAGGGGATCTTCCCATCCCAAGGATCGAAACTGGGTCTCCTGCACTGTAGGCAGATGCTTTATCCTCTGAGCCACCAGGGATATTCATTGAATTATGTCAAGAATTAATTATAGAACTACATCCAGTATCATTTAAAATTAAGAACAAGTTTTGAGAGGTTGAAGTGACATTTATGAGCCTTATCCATCTTGTCTCTTTCAAACCTTTCTGATTAATAGTTTATGCTTCTAAATTTTGTGTTTGATTTCAGTTAATATTATGATTATCCATTTTAAGAGTTACCTTGTCAATGTATAAACTCCTATGTTTTTGTTAATAGAATTTTGTGTACTGAAGTAATTTTAGAGAGAATTAAAACTATTTTAAAGATTAAAGTGTTTGAAGCTATCTCTTCCTTTGTTTGTACTCTTCAACAGCATCAATTTTTAGAGGAAGTACTTTGTCAACATTTGTGTCCTTTTATGGATGCAGCCAAATGTCTAATGAAACTTCTATAGAGGATCTTTAGAGACTATTACTCTACAATCTTAAATAAATTTAAAAACTGATTTATATCAAAGTGGTGTATGGAAATTACAGCTTCATTCTTTTGAGCTATTAAAAAATTCTCCCATTATAGCACTTTTCTCAGAGTATCATAATGATTTGTTTACTTTTCTGTCTTTCTCCTTAGGTAGAGAGCTGCTAAGAAAACATAATTTCCTATTCAGCCTGCAGCACAGTACTTGATAATACACTCAGTATTCCTTGAATTAAGTTGAATAACACTATGTACCTTAATGACCCACATCTTACATAGCATTTTGTTTCAGTAATGTGTACGTGTTTTTATCCACATGTGCTAAGTCACTTCAGTTATGTCTTACTCTTTGGGACCCTATAGACTGTAGCCTGCCAGGCTCTTTTGTCCATGAGATTCTCCAGGCAAAAATAGTTGAGTTTGGAGGTTGTAATAATGGAGTAATAGAGGTTGTGTATTGCAAATTTCTTGAAGTATGGAGCTATAACTTTATTCCCTTATTGGCAATAAACAAATAAAATATTTAGGAGGGTGATTATTGAATGGCATTAGAGGCAATTTGCATGGTAACATTGTTTCTTTCTGCACAGTACTTAGTTTTATTATAATCAGGTTCCTAATAACTCAGACCTAATACCCACCTGAAATTCTAAACCAAATGAAAGAAAAAAGGGGAAAATGAGACCGGAAAAGAAATACATGGGCTAAAGCTTGTGGAGAGCAATATATTTTAAGATATTTAAACCTGTGGGATGGAGGGCCAAGAAGACATTTATTCTGTCCACATTCTCAAATAATTGTAGTTAACAAGACAGAAGTAATCAAGTGCAATATTCAAACTATCTAACAGCAGGAAGAAAGTAAACAAATGTGTATAACAAGGCGGAGAAATCTATCCAAGTGTCAATATAACATAGAATCATCTGAGGATAGATACATGGAACTCTAATCAGATTATAGAGACAAAGATGGAGTGTCATTAGTTGTGTTAAAACAAAACAAAACAAAAACGCAGTTCTGACTTTTGGTTCAGTATATAAATAACTTGGAAGTCACCACTCTATCCTAACAGCAAGTAAAGATCTGAACATACTGAAAAATAAACAGTTCGTCTTGAATCTATAAGCAGTGGGAAGACACATGGCAAGTTATTTCATCCAAGATTGGACTCAGGCCAATAAATGGAGGCACAGCTTAACAAAACAGAGTCTCAAGAGTAGAAACTGCCAAACTTTAGGAAAGAAGGCCATAACCCATGATTGATGAAATTCTGGAAGCTCAGTATAGACAATTCTAAAAGTCAAAAACTCCAGTGAGACTCAGGCATAGGGCCTGCTGCCTATGGTTTTGTGAGCTTTACCTCTGAAGCTCAACCAGATTGTCAAAGTAAATATTAGTAAAAATTCTCCTCCTGCTTCTTTCAGAGAATGGGCAAAAGGAAATGTTTTCAAATATACAAAAGAACTCTGTTTTCAACTGGCCTACTCTCAAGAAAAACTCAAGGAAAGTTAACCAGAGCCTAATCAATATTACCAAAGCCTAATTCACCTAGGGGAATGGAAATAACCAACTCTGGTCAGTTCTAGCCTTCCTAGTTGGAAAAGGGAAATATATTCAATTCTACCTGTCTCTAGCCATTCGTTCCTACCTAGTGGATGAGAAAAACCTGACAGAGTTGTTAAGTTCACATTCCAGATGCATAAGCTCACTGAAAGAGTGACTTCTTGTCAGAAGACTATAGGATGCTTCCCTTCCCCTACCTTACTATCACATTATTAAAAGCCATTTTCAAGCAGTTCCTTTTACTTCGTACCTCATGTCTGGCTACTCAGAAAAAATGATTGAAGGCTTACTAAAAAGCAAAAAACAAATGAACAAACAAAACAAAACAAAAATAGTTTGCATAGACAAAACAAGCATCAGAATCAGAAATGGCAAGGAGTTGGGATTATTTGACTAGGAACTTAAAACTACTAAGATTAATTTGCTAAATGCTCTAATAAATAAAATGGACAACATGCAAGAACAAATAGGTAGTATAAATAGAGATGGAAATCCTAAGAAAGAATCAAACAGAAATGCTAGCAATAAAAAAATGGTATAGCAGAAATGAAGAATGCCTTTAATGGTGTATTAGCAAGGATTATCCATAAGCATAAGCAATAGGGTATGTAGATGATAGATAGATAAGAAAGAAGAGGAGATGTATTATAGAATTTAGTTTATGTGGTCAGGGAGCCTGAGAAATCACACAATCTGCCTTCTGTAAGCTGAAAATCCAAAAAAGCCATAGTTATTTTTTGAGTGAGTGAAGTTGCAACTCGTGTCTGACTCTTTGTGACCCCATGGACTGTGTAGCCCACCAGGCTCCTCCCTCCATGGGATTCTCCAAGCAAGAGTACTGGAGTGGGTTGCCATTTCCTTCTTCAGGGGATCTTCCTCATCCAGGGATAGAACTCGTGTCTTCTGCATTCCAGGCAGACGCTTCAACCTCTTAGCCACCAGGGAAGTTATTTCTTAATTCAAGTCAATAGGTCTGACAACCAGGGGAACTGAACCAGAGAGCCATTGATGTAAATCCTGGAGTCTGAAAGCCCAAGAACCAGAAGCACTAGTTGTTCAAGGACAGGAAAAGATAGACTTCCTAACTCAGGAAGAGAGAGCAAGAGTTTGCCCTCCTCTGCTTTTTTCTTTGTTTTATTCAAGCCCTGAAAAGATTACATGATGCCAGCCCACATTAATGAGGACAAATCTTCTTTATTTAAATCTATTACAGAAAATCTTCATAAATACACTCAATAAAAAACACTTTTCCATTTATTTTGGTATCCTTTATACCAGTCAAGTTAATACATAAAAGGAGCCATCAGAGTGGGGTACTAGTAGACTAAATACTCGTGAAGAAAGAGCCTCTAAACTTTGGGATATATCAATGAAAACTTTAAAAATGTAGAAACAAAGAGAACAAAGACAAACAAACAACAACAACAGCAAAACTGAATACCCAAGGACTGTGAGACACTATGAAAATTTTAACATGCAAGTAATAGGAATACCAGATGGAAAAGGAAGAAAGGAAAAGAAGAAATTTTTGAAAAAAATAATGACTAAAAAATTTCTCCAACTGTTAATTAAAAGGCCACAGATCCAAGCTGAATAAATGCTCAAAACACAACCTTTATCTATGTCATTTTAAAACTATAGATAGTCAAAGATAAAGAAAAATCCTGAAAGAAGCCACAGAAAAAATCACCTATAGCAATACAATCCTACCTCCAAAAACAGAAAAACATTGAATAGACAAACCTAACTTGACACATAAAACAACTGGAAAAAAAAAGAACAAAAGAACACCAGAATTTAACAAAAAGAAAGACATCATAAGGATCCAAGCAGAAATAAATGAAATGAAACAATAAATAAAGATTAATAAAACTAAAAGCTGATTCTTTGAGAAGATAAACAATATTGACAAACCTTTAGACTCATCAAGAAAAAAAAAGAGAAGAATCAAATCAATAAAATTAGAAATTTAAAAGGAGAGGTTACAACAGATAATGCAGAAATACAAAGGATTACAGGAGACTATTATGAACAGCTATATGGCAATAAAATGGATAACCTGGAAGAAATGGACGGATTATTTAAAAAGTTCAATCTTCCAAGACTGAACCAGGAAGAAAAAGAAATTATGAACACCCAATTACAAGCACTGAAATTGAACCTGTGATCAAAAATCTCCCAAAAAATAAAAGCCCAGGACCAGACGGCTCCACAGGAGAATTCTATCAAACATTTAGAGACAAGCTAATGCCTATTGTTCTAAAACTCTTTCAAATAATTGCAGAGGAAGAACACTTCCAAACTCATTTTTGAGGCCATCATCACCCTGATACCTAAACAAGACTAAGACAACACACAAAAAAGGAAACCACAGGCCAATATCACTGATGAACATAGATGCAAAAATCCTTACCAAAATTTTAACAAACATAATTCAGCAACACATCAAAAAGCTCATACACCATGATCATATTGGGTTTATTCCAGGGATGCAAAGCTTCTTCAATATATGCAAGTCAAACAATGTGATACACCATATTAACAAATTGAAAGATATAAACCATATGATAATCTCAGTAGATACAGAAAAAGCCTTTGAAAAAATTCAGCACCCACTTATGATAAAAACTCTTCAAAAAATGGGCATAAAAGGAAGCTACCTCAATATAGTAAAGGACATATATGATAAGCCTACAGCAAATATTATTCTTAATAATAAAAATCTGAAAGCATTCCCCCCTAAGATCAGGAACAATACAAATGTGTCCACTTTCACCACTGTTATTCATCAGAGTTCTGGAAGCCCTAGCTACAGAAATCAGAGAATAAAAATAAATAAGGAATCCATATTGGAAAAGAAGAAGTAAAGCTCTCACTGTTTCCAGATGATATGATACTGTACATAGAAAAACCCTGAAGTTAGTATCAGAAAATTACTAGAGCTAGTTAGTTAGTTTAGCAAAGTTGCAGTATACAAAATCAATACACAGGAGTCACTTGCATTGCTATATACTGACAATGAAAAATCAGAAAGAGAAATTAAGGAATCAATCCTATTCACCACTGTAACAAAAATAATTAAATATCTAAGAATAAACTTAACTAAGGAGATTAAAAAAAAAAAAACTGTACACAGAAAATTAATAAACACTAATGAAAGAAATCAAAGGCAGCATAAACGGATGGAGAGATATTCCATGTTCCTGGGTAGGAAGAATCAATATTGTGATAATGACTGTACTACCAAACACAATCTAGAGATTCATTGTGATTACTGTCAAATTACCAGTGGCATTTTCCACAGAACTAGAACAAAAAATTTCACAATTCATCAATTCAGTTCAGTCACTCAGTCATATCTGACTCTCTGTTATGTCATGGACTGCAGGATGACAGGCCTTTCTGTCCATCACCAACTCCTGGAGTTTACCCAAATTCATGCCCTTTGAGTCGGTGATGCCATCCAACTATCTCATCCTTTGTCGTCCCCTTCTCCTCCTGCCTTCAATCTTTCCCAGCATCAGGGTCTTTTCAAATGAGTCAGCTCTTCTCATCAGGTTGCCAAAGTACTGGAATTTCAGCTTCAACATCAGCCCTTCCATTGAACACTCAGGACTGATCTCCTTTAGGATGGACTGGTTGGATCTCCTTGCAGTCCAAGGGACTCTCAAGAATTTCTCCAACACCACAGTTCAAAAGCATCAGTTCTTTGGTGCTCAGCGTGCTTTATAGTCCAACTCTCACATCCATATTGAAACACAAAAGACCCCAAATAGTCAAAGCAGTCTTTAGAAAGAAGAATGGAGCTGGAGGAATCAACCTTCCTGACTTCAGATTATACTACAAAGCTACAATCATCAAGACAGTATGGTACTGACACAGAACCATAATATAGACTAAGGGAACAAGATAGAAAGCCCCAAAATAAACCCATGTACCTATGGATATGTTACTTTTGATAAAGGAGACAAAAATATACAATGAAGCAAGACAGCCTCTTCAATAAATGGTGATGAGAAAACTGGACAGCAACATGTAAAAGAATGAAATTAGAACATTTCCTAACACCATGCACAAAGATAAACTCAAAATGGATTAAAGACCTAAAACTATAAAACTCTTAGAGGAAAACATAGGAAGAACGCTTTATGACTTAAATCAAAACAAGATCCTCTATGATCCGCTTCCTAGAGTAACGGAATTAAAACCCAAAGTAAACAATTGGGACCCAATAAACTTAAAAGCTTTTGCACACCAAAGAAAACTATAAGCAAGATGAAAAGACAACCACCTCAGAATGGGAGAAAATAATAGCAAATAAAACAACTGACAAAGGATTAATTTTCAAAATATACAAGCAACTCTTACAACGCAATACCAGAAGCACAAACAACCCAATCAAATTGGGAGAAAAAACCTAAACAGATATTTCTCTGAAGAAGACATACAGATGGCTAATAACCATATGAAGAGATGATCAACATCACTCATTGTTAGAGAAATGCAAATCAAAATTACAATGAGATATCATATCACCTCACACCAGTCAGAGTGGCCATCATCAAAAGATCTACGAATAATACATGATCGAGAGGGTGTGGAGAAAAGGGAACACTCTTGCACTGTTCACAGAAATGTAAATTGATACAGACACTATGGATGACAGAATGGAGATTCTTTTAAAAACTAGGAATAAAACTACCATATGACCCAGCAATCCCACTCCTAGGCATATACCCTGAGGAAACCAAAATTGAAAAAGACACATATATTACATTTTGCATTGCAGCACTATTTACAATAGCTAGAACATGGGAGCAACCTAGATGCTCATTGACAGATGAATAGATCAAGAAGTTATGGTACATATCCACAATGGAATATTACTCAGCAATAAAAAGGAACATATTTGAGTTAGTTCTAATAAGGTGGATAAACATAGAATCTATCATACAGAGTGAAGTATGTCAGAAAGAGAAAGATAAATATTGTGTTCTAATGCATATATACAGAATCTAGAAAAATGGTACTGAAGGATTTGTTTACAGAGCAGCAATAGAGAAACAGACATATAGAACAGACTAATGAAAATGGGGAGAGTGGAGGAGATGGTGATGTGTATGGAAAGAGTAACATGGAAATTTACATTACCAATTGTAAAATAGCCAATGGGAATTTGCTATATTGCTCAGGAAACTCAAACAGGGGCTCTGTATCTACCTAGAGGGGTGGGATGGGGAGAAAGATGGTAGGGAAGTTTAAAAGGGAAGGGGTATATGTGTACCTATGACTGATTCATATTGTGGTTTGAAAGAAAACAGCAAAAGTTTCTAAAGGAATTATCTTTCCATAAAAAAAATAAATTAAAAAAATGAATCACATTAACTTTTCCTCAGAAATTATGCAAACAAGAAGAGAGGAAGATCAGGCATTTAAATGTTAAGAAGAAAAAACAAAACAAACAACCTAGAATTTGGAACCCTGTGAAATAAATTTTCGTGTGAAGAAAAAGAAAGACTTATTCAAACAAACACTGAGGGAACTTGTTGTCAGTTGACCATTCTATGAGGACATCATTACCCTAATACCAAAACTAAGATAAGACACTACATACAATGAAAACACTGAAGGAGTATCTCTCATAAACATAGCTATAAAAATCCTCAACAGAATAGCAACAAGTCAAATATGACTATGTGTAAAAAGAATTATACATTATGACCAATTGGGATTTATCCCAGATATTTGAGGATGTTTCAACATTGAAAAATCAATCAATGTGATTCATCACACTAACAAACTATAAAAGAATATTACTTAGCACTAAAAGAAGTGACCTATTAAGTGATAAAAAAAAAGGAAAGGAAACCTAAATGTTAATTTCTAAGTGAAAGCTAATCAGAAAAGGCTACATACTGTATGACTCCAACCATATGACATTCTAGAAAAGACAAAATTGTGGAAACAGTAAAAATATCATTGGTTGCAGGGATTTGGTAGAGGTGGGCAAGGGATGAGTAGGTTGAAGCACAGGGAGTTTTTAGAGGTATAAAACTTCTCTCTATAATAGTATGAAGATGGATTCAATGTCGTTATACAATTGTTAATGACATGACATAAAATGCAAAATACGAGATATGAACTCTAATGTAAACTATGAACTTTGGGAGATCATGTCAATGGAGGTTCATCAGTTGTAACAAATGTACAATTCCAGTGAGGGATGCTAATAATGGGGGCAGCTAGGAGTGTGAAGGGTCAGGATATATATGGGAAATGTCTGTAACTGTTTAATTTGTTTTCTGAACCTAAAATTTCTTTTAAAAAATACTCTTTAGAATTACAAATAAAAACCACAATTTTAATCTATTTTTGCTATCTTGGTATGACATACGATATTTAAGTTCATACATACATATAGCCATGATAATTTGAAATATGCCAGTAACTTATTACATGTTCTATTAATAAATCTACACTATTTTGGATCATTAATTTTGGGGTTTTATTTAGAAATCTTTTACCTTCTGGTAACTTATATGCAGAGTACATCATGCAGAATGCTGGGCTGGATGAAGCACAAGCTAGAATCAAGATTCTCAGGAGAAATGTCAATAACCTCAGATATCCAGATACCACCCTTATGGCAGAAAGTGAAGAGGAGCTAAAGAGCCTCTTGAAGAAAGTGAAAGAGGAGAATGAAAAAGTTGGCTTAAGCTCAACATTCAGAAAACTAAGATCATGGCATCTGGTCCCATCACTTCATGGCAGACAAATGGGGAAACAATGGAAACAGTGACAGACTTTATTTTTTTGGTCACGAAAATCACTGCAGATAGTGACTACAGCCATGAAATTAAAAGACACTTGCTTCTTGGAAGAAAAGCTATGACCAACCTAGAAAACGTATTTAAAAGCAGAGACATTGCTTTGCCAACAAGGGTCTGACTAGTCAAATCTATGTTTTTTCTTTTTTCAATAGTCATGTATGGATGCGAGACTTGGAGCATAAAGAAATCTGAGTGCCAAAGAATTGATGCTTTTGAACTGTGGTGTGGAGAAGTCTCATTGGAGAAGACTCTTGAGAGTGCCTTGGACTGCAAGGAGATCCAACCAGTCCATCCTAAAGGAAATCAGTCCTGAATATTCATTGGAAGGACTGATGTTGAAGCTGAAAATCCAATATTTTGGCCACCTGATGCTAAGAACTGACTCAATGGAAAAGACCCTGATGCTAGGAATGATTGAGGGTGGGAGAAGGGGATGACAGAGGATGAGATGGTTGGATAGCATCACCAACTCAATGGACATGAGTTTGAGTAAGCTCCGGGAGTTGGTGATGGACAGGGAAGTGTGCTTCAGTCCATGGGCTCACAAAGTGTTCAACACGACTGAATTACTGAAATGAACTAACTATTCAATCAGATGCAATGATAAAGAATCCTCCTGACAAACAGAAGACTTGAATTTGATCTCTGGATAATCTCCTGGAGTAAGAAATGGCAACCTGCTTCAGTATTCTTGCCTGGAAAATTCCATGGACAGAGAAGCCGAGAAGGCTACACAGTCCTTGAGGTTGCAGAGTCAGTCACGACTAAGCGACTGAGCATACATACACAAGTCTAGCTTTCAGTGCTATTTTGAAAATAATAATGGCATGTTAGTGGCTGGGGCATGAGCTGTCTTTCCTAACTATTTGGGTTAAGGTGAGGATTAATGTTTTAATCCTGTGTCATATTTGTGAAGTAAAGTGAATAGTCTTAAGCGTTTCTGGGGGTTTTCCTGGCTCAAGAATTATATATATATATATATATATATATGTATGTAGAGATGGAGGTAGTGAGATAGCTTCTAATAAGAGCTAAAGATGCTGATGATTAAGGATCTTGAGGGCATAGGTTTTACATCAATATGAACACCAGTGTATATAAGCTGAAAAAAATAAAATGTTTACTTTACTATTGTTGCTGTTCAGTCACTCAGTCATGTCTGACTCTTTGCGACCCCATGGACTGCAGCACGCCAGGCTTCCCTGTTCTTCACCATCTCCCAGAACTTGCTCAATCTCATGTCCATTGAGTCAGTAATACTATCCAACCATCTTGTCCTCTGTCCCCTTCTCCACCTGCTTTCTATCTTTCCCAGTATCAGGGTCCTTTCCAAAGAGTTGGTTCTCCACCTCAGGTGGCCAAAGTATTGGAGCCTCAGCTTCAGCACCAGTCCTTCCAATGAATATTTAAGGTTGATTTCCTTCATGAGTGACTGGTCTATTTTACTTTAGACTTTTCTTTAACACATCATAGATCAAGGGCTTACTGAATCACACATTTTGTTCGAAATGTAAAAGATGTCTGCCATCCAAGTTTACTACCTATGAAGTATTTTGCTTTATTTTCTCCCTCTCAATTCCCTTCTCCAACCAGGACTTTTATTTTACATGTATTGAGTATCACTTTTAACTTCCAATTAATAGTTATCATTTAGGGTTTCATTTGTCTTTCTCCTAGTCTTGCTTGAGAAAGAGTCCTTTTTTATTTTTATTTTTTTTAATAAAGCTCTGATCTTACACATGTCATTTGATTCTGAACATAGATTTTTTGGTAAGTATGAAAATATTGCCTTACTGTGATTATTACAATAAATTCTGCACATTAATATGCTTTGTAAAGCATAGAATCTGTATATTATTACCATAGAATTTAGGAGCAGCGAATTTTCATGTTTCACGTCCATTTCTTTCCACATGGCCAATTCAGAATTTAGGACTAGACTGGCTGCCCTCCAGGACATCATTAGTAGTGACCTTGTCACTTAATGTTAACTGTATACCTCATTTATACCATGGTTGAAAATGGCTGAAAGCCAGCACAAGTGAAGCATTGCAAACAAGGGCCGAGATAGGCAGGTACAGCCCTTATTTCCCATGTCTGTTAAAACAACGCTCAGCTCTCCAGCTTACTAGATCTATTTCATTATTTTTGCCAAATATGGTTGTCCTCAAAACTCTTTCTCAGAAATTTTCTGGCCCAGAAATACCAAATGCTTTACTTAAATACATAACATTTCAGGAATGTATTGATTATTACCTAATTAGAAAGTTCTGCTTCAGTAATACAAATTAAACATTCTTACTATCTATAGAAAAATAAAATGGATAAAGAAATGGATGCATATTAATCAGTAAGTTATAAAATCTCTAAAACCATTCGCCAAATTGGTGCATTTAATCCTATAATCTAAGTATTATTGAATCAAGTATTTCTGTAATTATCATTTTACTTTAATTACACATATGTGTTGGGTTTTTTCTTGCACTTATATATATTTCCAGTTTGTACTTAACACTAACAAAATGTCAATTTTTTAAAATTATATCTCATTTTATATACTTAAAAGAGGAATGGCATAGAAAAAATATCACTTACATTCTTTTTCTCCCAGTTCAGTTCAGTTCAGTTCCGTTGCTCAGTTGTGTCTGACTCTTTATAACCCCATGGATCACAGCACACCAGGCCTCCTTGTCCATTACCAACTCCCAAAGTTTACTCAGACTCATTTCCATTGAGTTGATGATGCCATCCAACCATCTCAACCTCTGTTGTCCCCTTCTCCTCATGCTTTCAATCTTTCCCAGCACCAGAGTCTTTTCAAATGAGTCAGCTCTTCTCATCAGGTTACCAAAGTAGTGGAGTTTCAGCTTCAACATCAGTCCTTCCAGTGAACACTCAGGACTGATTTCCTTTAGGATGGACTGGTTGGATCTCCTTGCAGTCCAAGGGACTCTCAGGAGTCTTCTCCAACACACCACAGTTCAAAAGCATCAATTCTTTGGCACTTAGCTTGCTTTATAGTCTAACTAACTCTCACATCCACACATGACTACTGGAAAAACCATAGCCTTGAATAGATGGACATTTGTTGGCAAAGTAATGTCTCTGCTTTTTAATATGCTGTCTAGTTTGGTCATAACTTTCCTTCCAAGGAGTAAGTGTCTTTTAATTTCATTGCTTCAGTCACCATCTGCAGTGATTTTGGAGCCCAAGAAAATAGAATCTGTCACTGTTTCCAGTTTCCCCATCTATTTGCCATGAAGTGATAGGACCGGAGGCCATGATCTTAGTTTTCTGAATGTTGAGTTTTAAGCCAACTTTTTCACTCTCCTCTTTCACGTTCATCAAGAGGCTCTTTAGTTCTTCTTTGCTTTATGCCATAAGGGTGGTGTAACTTGCATATTTCAGGTTATTGATATTTCTTCCAGCAATCTTGATTTCAGCTTGTGCTTCATCCAGCCCAGCATTTCTCTTGTACTCTGTACATAAGTAAGCATGGTGACAATATAAAGCCTTGACATACTCCTTTCCCTATTTCTCCCAGTAGTTATAATTAAAGTCAGAAATAAACGGCAAAATCATTTTTTACTTATGTACTGTATATCAATAAATTGAAAAATTCTCGTTATTAGAAAAATTAATTATTATTGTTTTTAATGGAAAACTTGGGAAGGATATTATTAAATAAACATAGCTTATTAATATAGCTTTTTTTTGTTTTAGGGTACAAACTAGTCTTATATAAAAATGTTTTGTTACACAGATGTTTTTGGTTTGTACTGTTATTGCCAACCTTCAAAGTTTTTAGCAGGTATTGAATACTGAAAATAAAATATCATCTACATGTCTGACTTAAACTGATAGGGAAGATGTTGCAGTGTAGAAACACTACACATAAACACAAGTTTGTATGTTTAAAGCAAGCATAAATTTATTCTATGAAATTTATAAGGAATGGTGGTTTTCACCAAACATAAAGGATTCTCACTCTCTAAAGTTTCGAGAACTGTAAGAACTGATTCTGGATTAAGCCAGTAAATGTGTTTTATTTGACCAGAATTAATTATACAAAATGAAGCTGGCTTTGGTTGAACTTGCATTCTTTAGTCGGCCCCCACTAGCACCACACTTTATTATTATTAGGTATTTTTTTTGAACACTAAAACGACCTGTCTATATCTGAAGATGTTTGATTTATGACTTTCGTTTGAAGCATTAAAATAAAACAGAAGGGAAATAATTTCTAAAAGTTTGCAGAAAGTAATGTTTTCAGTAGTACAATTAAATATACAATATGTTATGTTACATAGCTATAGTTTCATAAAATTATAAATGAGAATTCAGAGCTGATTATAACTTATTATTTTAAAATTATATAATATTTAACTGTGAGAACAATGTATATAAACAATAAACTATATTTCATGGTGTAATTTCCATTCAATCATTCCTAGGGTGATGGCAATTATACCCAGAAATCAGAAGTTAACAGATATCTACAGAATAGTCTCATGTTTTCTTCTTATCTTAGCCAAGTGAAAAATTGAATAAGCATATACATAAACCTGTGGGAAAATGCCTAGATAATATAGAGAGAAATGCAGAAATCAACAATTTATAAAAATCATAAATTACTGTAATCATCAGTTCAGTTCAGTTCAGTCACTCAGTCGTGTCCGACTCTTTGCGACCCCATGAATCGCAGCACGCCAGGCCTCCCTGTCCATCACCAACTCCCAGAGTTCACTGACTCACGTCCATCGAGTCAGTGATGCCATCCAGCCATCTCATCCTCGGTCATCCCCTTCTCCTCCTGCCCCCATTCCCTCCCAGCATCAGAGTCTTTTCCAATGAGTCAACTCTTCCCGTGAGGTGTCCAAAGTACTGGAGTTTCACCTTCAGCATCATTACTTCCAAAGAAATCCCAGGGCTGATCTCCTTCAGAATGGACTGGTTGTATCTCCTTGCAGTCCAAGGGACCCTCAAGAGTCTTCTCCAACACTACAGTTCAAAAGCATCAATTCTTCAGTGCTCAGCTTTCTTCACAGTCCAACTCTCACATCCATACATGACCACTGGAAAAACAATAGCCTTGACTAGACGGACCTTAGTCAGCAAAGTAATGTCTCTGCTTTTGAATATACTACCTAGATTGGTCATAACTTTGCTTCCAAGGAGTAAGCATCTTTTAATTTCATGGCTTCAGTCACCATCTGCAGTGATTTTGGAGCCCAAAAAAATAAAGTTTGACACTGTTTCTACTGTCTTCCCATCTATTTCCCACGAAGTGATGGGACCAGATGCCATGATCTTCGTTTTCTGAATGTTGAGCTTTAAGCCAACTTTTTCACTCTCCTCTTTCACTTTCATCAAGAGGTGTTTTAGCTCCTCTTCACTTTCTGCCATAAGGGTGGTGTCATCTGCATATCTGAGGTTATTGATATTTCTCCTGGCAATCTTATTCCAGCTTGTGTTTCTTCCAGTCCAGCGTTTCTCATGATGTACTCTGCATATAGGAAATACATTTTATTTTCACTAGTAATCAAAGAAATACACATTTTAAAAACTTTATTTTGGCTTGTAGTAGTAACAACATTACAAATTATATTTGAGTGTGTGACTTAGCAAACAATTTTACATGCTACTGACAGGGATGCAAAGTGCTGTAACCTTTCTAATGACATTTTTGTCACATGCCTATATATATATATATCTCACATTGGGTCTAAAGACAGATTTATATATATCATATTTATATATACATATATTATACTTAACTCTGCATATAAGTTAAATAAGCAGTTTGACAATATGCAGACCTGACGTACTCCTTTCCCAATGTGGAACCAGTCTGTTGTTCCATGTCCAGTTCTAACTGTTGCTTCTTTACCTGCTTACAGTTTTCTCAAGAGACAGGTAAGGTCATTTGGTATTCCCATCTCTTTAAGAATTTTCCAGTTTGTTGTGATCCACATGGTCAAAGGCTTTAGCACAGTCAATAAAGCAGAGTAGATGTTTTTCCGGAACTCTTGCTTTTTTGATGATACAGTGGATGTTGGCAATTTGATCTCTGGTTCCTCTACCTTTTCTAAAACCAGCTTTAACATCTGGAAGTTCATGGTTCACATACTGTTCAAGCCTGGCTTGGAGAATTTTGAGCATTACTTTGCTATCAGATGAGATGAGTGCAATTGTACAGTAGTTTGAACATTCTTTGGCATTGCCCTCCTTTGGAATTGAAATGAAAACTGAACTTTTTCTGTCTTGTGGCCACCGGTAAGTTTTCCAAATTTCATGGCATATTGAGTGCAATACTTTCATAGTGTCATCTTTCAGGATTTGAAATAGCTCAACTGGAATTCCATCACCTCCACTAGATTTGTTCATAATGATGTTTCCTAAGGCCCACTTGACTTCACATTCAAGGATGTCTGGCTCTAGGTGAGTGATCACACCTTTGTGGTTATCTGGGTCATGAAGATCTTTTTTGTGTAGTTCTTCTGTGCATTCTTGCCACCTCTTAATATCTTCTGCTTCTGTTAGGTCCCTACCATTTCTGTCCTTTATTGAGCCCATCTTTGCATGAAATGTTCCCTTGGTATCTCTAAATTTCTTGAAGAGATCTCTAGTCTTTCCCATTCTATTTTTTTCCTCTATTTCTTTGCATTGATGAGAGAGGAAAGCTTTCTTATCTCTCCTTGCTGTCTCTGGAACTCTGAATTCATATAGGTATATCTTTCCTATTCTCCTTTGCTTTTTGCTTCTTTTCTTTTCTCAGATCTTTATTATGCCTTCTCAGACAACCATTTTGCATTTTTTCATGGAAATGTTCTTGATCACTGCCTCCTGTACAATGTCAGGAACCTCCATCCATAGTTCTTCAGGTACTCTCTCTATCAGAGCTAATCCCTTGAATCTAGTTGTCACTTCATATTGTAAGGGATTTGATTTAGGTTATACCAAATGGTCTCGTGGTTTTCCCTACTTTCTTCAATTAGGTGTGAATTTGACAATAAGGAATTCATGATCTGAGCCACAGTCAGCTCCCTGTCTTATTTTTGCTGACTGTATAGAGCTTCTCCATCTTTGATTGTTAAGAGAATACTCACTTGGAATAATTTTAGCAGGAAATCCTTGGATTAGATTCTCATAATAAGCTTAGAATCTATAAAATTTTCCATCACAGATATCTATAACTTTAAAATGTTATATTAGCTCTAAAATGCTTTGGTGTATAAAGTGATATCATTGACAAAGTGCTCCCTGTGAGAAGTAATACATGTACTTCATGAAGAGAACTCATTACTCTGGATTAGAGAAAGCCTCTCCTATGGAGATGAAGGTCTGGGGGTTTCCATCAAAGTCTCATAACTCTCTTTGGTTTGCTCATGGCATTTTATTTCTTGTCCACTTGATGTGAGGTGTTACCTTTGATTCTAATATCTGATTTAAAAGTATGCTGCATTGTGTTAGATTAATTGTGAGCTTCTTGTTCACTTTTTTTCTGGAGGGGCTTCTCCAAGGATTTGACAACTGAATAGTGATACGAATGTTGATAAAAAGCACTGGAAAGAGCATGAAGGAAGAGCCATGCAAAAATTTTGGGAAAGAATAAACTGGTAAAGCAGAATCAAATGTCCAGTGCAGTGCTGTCTAAGTTTTTAGGGTATGCTCTCCTTTCACTTTTGGAAATCATTAAGCAATCAAAAAACTTTTTTTAAATTGTTTTCTTTGTGTCTATCACTTTTTGCCATATTAGAAACATAAGAATTTAAAATATAGTAAATAATTGATTTAAAGCCAATCATAAACATACATGTTTGAATTATATTTTCCAAAACATAATAAGCATGGAGAAGAATGTCAATGCAGTACATTTTTTCAAAATTCTCTAATATCTGCCTTAACAAAGATTCCTAGGTTCTTATATTTGCTTTTACCTTTAACCTGTGGAATATAATAGTTTATGTAGACTCTTGAAAATATCACTGTGGAAAATTCTCACAGTTGTGAGAGAACAGAACTTACCAGGCATGTAAAGCCTTTAGTATTAAGATAAAAATAGATTTGACCTTGTAGAGCTCTTCAAAGTGTCCTGGTGACACCAAGGGCACACTGATCATGATTTAAGGATTCATAATCCTGAAAATGAGTTTAACGTATTTGAAGGATGGACAGAGATGATTTAACTGAAATAATGTGAAAGATGAGGTCCGATATGGAGGAAAGCAGGCCAGCAATGGAAGCAGGAGCAGATCATTCATGACCATGTGAATTTTGGTAGGGTATTCAGGTTTTTTTTAATATAATTTTATTTAATGATTTATTTTTGGCTGTGCTGAGTCTTGGATGCTGTACAGACTCTCTCTAGCTGTGCAGAGTGGGGCCTACTGCCTGCATCCTCTCTTGCTGTGGAGCACTGGGATGGGTGGGCTCAGTGGCACACAGGCTTAGCTGTTCTGTGGCATGTGAGACTGAACCCATGTCTCCTGCATTGGCAGGCAGATTCTTTACACTGAGTCACAAGGGAAGCCCCAGATTTATTCTTATTTCAATGGAAAACCATTGGAAGATTTTAAGAGGAAATAATGTTATCTGATTTTTACTTCAGAAAGTCAACACTGCTATGTGATGAGGAATTTAGGCTGGTGGAGGGGGTAGAAGAGAAAAGAGTTATTAAGTTAGGAGACTTTTTCAGTTGTAGGCAAAGGTAATGGTGGCTGAAGATAACAGGTAATGATTGTTAGACGGATCACACCACCATCATATGGAAGATGGAAGCAGCACAGACTTTCCAGGAGAGATCTTCTGCTGAAATCACACTTACCTGATGGAAGATGGAAGGCTGTGAAACTGCTATGGGAATAGTAACCTCTTTACACATGAAGTACAGTGAAAATAAAATGCAGAGTATAGCAGAGAAGACTTGGGAAGAAAATCCTAGAAAACAGTCATGCATCAAGGTTATCTCTTATTATTCCTGAGAAATAGTTATACACACTGACATTTTTAGGATAAGGTTGAATGAATAAGTTCCTCTTCTTTTCCTTTGCATCTTTCAGGTGACTGGATGTTACATTCAAAGAAAAGAATATTGATTAATACACAGAGTTNAAAGACCCTGATGCTGGGAGAGATTGGGGGCAGGAGGAGAAGGGGACGACCCAGGATGAGATGGCTGGATGGCATCACGGACTCGATGGACGTGAGTCTGAGTGAACTCTGGGAGATGGTGATGGACAGGGAGGCCTGGCGTGCTGCGATTCATGGGGTCACAAAGAGTCGGACAGGACTGAGCGACTGAACTGAACTGAACTGAGGCTTCGTTTTAAACATGAATCTCAAATCTATGAAATATTATACTGAAAGGTTAAGAAATGCATGTTGAGTTATGATAAACTTAAATACTCTTGATTGTTAATAAAAGATTCACAATCAGTACAGAATCCAGTAAACTTTTTGAGTTATTGTGCCTACATTTTAGTCCAAGATGGGTGTGCTAACGGCTTTAGCAAATTATGAATGCTCCATTACAGAATATAACATAGACTGTATATAGGTAAGCTTTATTAAATAGAAATGACTCGTTACATAGAGTGCCCTTGAAGTTCAGTTTTATATATAACTTCTTGTATCTGCATTGTTTCTGAGCACTTTCATTTAGGTTCAAACCAAGTGAAACACATACTTTTCCACTTCACAGTCAGAATATTACAACTTTTTCAAATGCTTTTACTTGCTATTTGTTTCATTTGGAAATTTGCTTTTTAATTTTAATAAGGTACAATTCTGACATGATATGTAACACAATCAAGTGTGACTTAGCTTTTAAGTATCTATTGTTATAATTAATGATACATTTCTGATTGAATCTTGAAATGAAAAAAATTATGTATATTATAAATGTAAAGAGGAACTTTTCTGAAGCTTCCAAGGAAAAACTGGAAACCCACACACACAAAATACTTCTTTCAGAACTCTCTGTGAAAAGCCAGTAGGTGGAGACAATGTCAGTTTCTCATACAGCTCTAGTCATCAACTTGAATTACTTTTCTTGCTTAGCTGCTTTTGAATGGACATGGGCATTTTGGTTGTATTTTTCAATCAGGCAAAATCACCACCTGGCTTTGAATCTAGAATCTCTAGCTGTGGCTCATATCTCATTGTTACCCTTGTGACTGTTTAACTCTGGTAAAGAAACATTTCAACCTCAAACAAGGTAGGTGTTTTCACAAAGAACCATCTGTAAAAGGCTCTTGCCAGAAACCTGTTAAATCTTCTCTTCTGTAATTGAATTTCAAGCTTCTTTTTACAGAAACAATGCTGCATTATGAGGGCACGTTTATATTCAAATAATATTCTGTTTTGATTTAGTACTTCAATCTGGTGCTTCTATGGAAATTTGCATAATCTCCCAAATTATAAAGCATGATAACCAATGGTTTATTATACTGCCCCTTCAATATTAAAGCTCCAAAGAGAAGGCACATGATGAGAATTGTATATTGGGAGATATAGAAAAATTATACATGTATTATTGTCAAAAAACATTACCAACAAGAAGTCTATTAGTGGGATTATTAATGAATGGGCTTACACTTTGACCTAGTAAATCCACTGTTAAAAGGCAATTATATTTGTACCTTGGTACTCATTGTACTATTCTTTGTGATAAAAGATGTTAGAATGAGCCAATTTTATTTCAGTAGGGATGATATATACAATCTAACTATACATCAATAGAAGCTTATATAAACATATAATAGCAGTAAATGAAGGCTTAAGAGATACAGTTCTCTAGTATGTGGCAAGCACTATACTATAGATTATTAATAATGTGTGCATAGATCAAACTGTCAAGTGTGGGAGACATATGTTAATGCAAATAATCATCCACCCACCTGTGTAATTATCCCCTGTGAAATGTTTATCAGGGGGAAGTACAGAGAGAAATCCACATAAAATCCAAGTTGCAAAGTAGTAAAATATTACACGTATATACCAATAAAATATTTAGATATAATAATTTCAATATGTACATAAAGTATAAAACAGTAATTATTTGGAAGACATTACAAAAGATGGTTAGTTTTGATTGGTTTGTATTTTTTTTACTTTGCCAATACATTCCAATGCAGAAAACATTTTAATTGTAGAAGAAATATTAAATTACATTAGTAGGAATGAGTTTACAAAAACTTTTTAAAATTAATTACTATTTTATTTGGAGGATCATTACTTTACAATATTGTGATGGTTTTGCCATAAATCAAAATGAATCAGCCAAAGGCATATACGGGTTCCCTCCATAATTTCAACATGTAATTAAGAAAACACTAAATTATTTAAAGTCAATATTTGTAAATATATTATTTTACTTATTTTAAAGCAGCTATTTGCAGCTTCAATAACAGGAGAAGAATCTTACCCATTGATTTGCTCGGTGGAAATTAGACTGATCTGCTTCTTTTCCTCAACATGATAAATTTCCATAAATAGAGAAAGCATAGGCACTGGTGACTTGCTTGAGGACAGGAGCTAATTTCCAGAAAGTAGAAATGTTTTGTCTCTAGACCACAGGTCAGCAAAATAGACTTTACAAGCCAAATTCAGCCCACAGCCTGATTTTTTGGGGCTTCAAACTAAGAATAAATATTACGTTTTAAATGTTTGAAAAAAGAGAAAAGCTGAAATATTTTACATATATTTTATGACATTTAAATTTCAGTGACCGTAAACAAATGTCTCAATGACGTGGCATTTAGTATATTCACGATGTTGTGCAATCACTACCTCTAGTTTCAAGACTTTCTTCATCATTCCGAAGAACACCCAGTCCTCCTCCTCCCCTCCTCACATACTCTAGCAACCACTAATCTATTTCCTCTCTCTAATACTCATGAATATTAATTTGTTAATATAAATTAAACTCAGGGATACTAACATGAATTAAGGTCAATGCATCTATAATGATGATTACATTGGTATAGATATGCACACACATCAAACACACATGCATACATTTTTTCAAAAGTTTGATATTATTTTGTTTAAAATCTACTACTATGATTTCATTAGAAGATGCTCTACTACTTTTTCTTCAAGCTTCTCATTAACATGATTCTTTCTTTAGAGATTAGGTCATTTAGATATACTCTTCAATATGTATTTAATAAGTCATACCTGGAATTTTTAAGTTAGTGTGAAAAAATATTGTAGCTGCTTACTGAGTTAAAATACTAATGGAATTGGAATTGAGTAGAGGCTGTAATTATACATACATTTTCCAGAAAAAAATATGAACTGATGATATAGTCCATTTCATTCCCCTCCAGGATAGCATAGAAGAATTACACAGAATACTAAACTACTACTTGACCAGTCAATGAAGATTGCTCAAGATGAATATGTCATAGATGAGAGTTGTGTACTGGAACTACGTACCCATCAAGAAATTTGTATGTAAAATTCAAAATATATTATCTGAAACAAAGACATGAATCCAAGTTTATGAGCCTAATTCTGTCATTAATAAAATAATTCTGGATTGTATTTCAGAATGATGCTAGAAATTCATAGCTGTCAGCACTAGGTTTAATACCATTCTTTTTGTTCAATCCCTATGTCGTGTCTGACTCTTCGTGACCCCAAGGGCTGTTGCATGCTGGGCTTCCCTGTGCTTCACTATTTCCAGGAGTTTGCTCAAAATCATGTCCATGGAGTCAGTGATGCCATCCAACCATCTTATCTTCTGTTGCTGCCTTCTCTTGCCCTCAATCTTTCCCAGCATCAGTGTCTTTTCCAATGAGTCCACTGTTTGTATTAGGTGGCCAAAGTATTGGAGCTTCAGATTCAGTCCTTTCAATGAATATTCAGGGTTGATTTCCTTTAGGAATGACTGGTTTGATCTCCAAGGGACTCTAAAATTCTTCTCCAGCATCATACTTTGAAAGCATCATTTCTTCAGTGCTCAGCCTTCTTTACGGTGCAACTCTTACATCTGTACATGATTACTAGAAAAACCGTAGCTTTGACTATATGGATTTTTGTCAGCAAAGTGATGTCTCTACTTTTTAATACCATTCTTGGTGAAGTCAATTAGGTAATATACTCATGATACAAGTGCTTTTAAAGTACTTATACTTTGGGCTTCCCTGTTGGTCTAGGGGTTAAGAATCTTCTACCAATTCAGGGGACTTGAGCTTAGTCTCCCTCATGCTGTGAAGAAACTAAGCCCTTGTGCCACAACTACTGAGCTCAAACTCTAAAGACCATGAGCCTCAACTACTGAAGCTTTGGCACCTAGAAACCATGCTCCACAATAAGAAAAGCCATGTACTGCAATGAAGAGTAGCCCCCACTTGCTGAAACCAGAGAAAGCCTGAGTGCAGCCAAAATAAATTAATTAAATAATTAAAAAAGAATAAAATCTTCAAAAAATAAAGAGCATATACATTTATTTGATTTTGAATTCAAAATGGACAGGCAAATGCAGTTCCACATTTCCTCTTATTTCATATAGCTTAACAAGCCTATGATGTATAGAGTCCAGATAATACAGAATACAGTGTTAGAGCTTTTCTTTATATGCATAACCTATTGCATGACCCCCATAGTTTTTCATTGTTCTTATTGTCAGTGAAGATATTGGAAGCTAGGTCAAGTCTTTCACCATGTTCCTGGAATTACTAACAAAAAGGACTACTTTGACAGTAGGCTGGCTACTCTGATCTTTAGCTTCCTGATATCAGAGAGGGTAACATTCCAAACTGATCAGTATTTTTGGTCTATGGTTGAGTAAGCCCAATTATCTCTCTATTTCAGATTTACTTTGATTTTGGGAGGGGGGGGCTTTTTATTTATTTATTTTTTTATTTTTTCAGCTTTGCCACATATTTATTTTTAAAGTTTCTTCAGCTTTGTTGGTGATAGTCATTCAGTCGTGTCCAATGTTTTGTGACTCCATGGCCTATAGCCCAACAGGCTCTTCTGTCCATGGAATTCTGGAGGCAAGAATACTGAAATGGGTAGCTGTCAGGGGACATTCAATTTTAAGGGATCCAATATGTTTTCTTCCATTGTGTGCCATTTCTCAAAAACTCTCTGTTCCTTATAAGTTCCTGGAAAACGAACAAGCAGAGCTGCACACAGTTCTCAGGACTGAGATCATGGGAAAGAGCACCTGTGGATTCTCTTCAGTGACTCCCTTCAGTGACTCTCTTCAGTGACCTTGTACTTAAGAATTATCCATTTTGTTGCAACTGGTGGAATTTCATTCTTTTTATTGGCTGAGTAATCATTTTATTGAAGATATACATACTTGCGCTTCTGCAAATAAAGTACCCTTGTTTCACTCGAAACTTGGGTCCCCTGTGTCCTTCTCATCGACTCCAGTCCCCAGGTGTCAGTCTACAAAGACTGTGACAATTGGCACCCGAACAGGGACCTGGTGAATGCTCTTGGCAAGCAGACATATTGACTGTTAGGACCTGCAGAAGTCAGTAAGTGCAGGGTTATGGGACAAACAGCTGGAAAGCCCCACACTTTTTGACTTTACTTCATCATTTATTTAAGGTTCAGGGACTTTCAGTTTCGTGTCAGAGGACAGAGGCTTGTCTCCAAACAGTGGTTGAATATAATCCCTGGCTCCCTGATGAAGGCAGTTTCAATGTAGAAATTTGGAACCAGGTTAAAGAAAATGTTGAACGAGCCACAAGATGGGGAAAAAAAAATATTCCAATAGATTTCTGGCCCTTGTGGGCCCTCATTAAAGCCATGATCGTGCCATTTCAAGGCAGTTCTAGCCCCTCTGATATTGGTCAACAAGCAGAACACTCATTATAGGAATATGAATTAGATGATGAGACTTTACAAAAGGCTCAATTGGGGCAACATAAAACGTTTCAGAACTTTCCCACCATTCCTGCTCCAGCTGTCCCAGGCGCTCTTCCTCTTCTTGTAATGGGCATGAAACCAAAGGTCCCCTCAATTAGAAGACAAGATGAATCCGATGATAATTCTTCTGATGCTCTCTTTGACACTAAAGCCAACAATAAGTTTTTTGATGACAATGATAACCCCTAACATGCACTCATATTTATGAAAACAGATAATCCACTCATTCTCCTTCATGACAAAGGCTTTCTGATTTACTGGCTTTGCAATATTGAGTCTCTGAGGCCAATGATCATTTTGCCTTTCCTGTGTTAATAGATGTTAATGCCCAAGGGCAACTAATATCTCAATACGAAGGCACTGATTTTTCTCATGTGCAACAAATGGAAAAGTCTGTAACCATGTATGGCCTTCATTCGCCTTTTACTAAAGAACTTCTAAATTCTATGGCATCTTCTATTGTAACTTTTATTCCTTATGATTAGTGAATTTTGATAAAAGCTCTTCTTAAACCAGGAGAATATCTTCAATGGATAATGTGGTTTCATGATGTGGCCCGAAATCATGGCAATTCTAATGCTCTAGCTGGTGCTCCCCAAAACCAAATTACTTTTGAAATGTTAACTAATATGGGCAATTTGATTCGGTGGAAGCTCAGATACAATGCCCTCCTTTGTTGCATGAGCAATTGAAAGAAGTTGCCCTTGAAGCTTGGGCTTGATTTAGTCTTCAAGGGGAACCTAAAGGTAGCTACACAAAGATATCATAAAGGCCTAATGAAGCCTATGCTGATTTTCCAGCTAGACTTGGAGTTGCTATCTCCCTTAGTGTTGTCAGAGAGGGAGCCAGAGTGCAATTAGAAAAACTGCTTACAGATGAGAACGTGAATCAGGAATGTCAGAGAGTCATCGCTCTGATTCATGAGACTGGGAATGTTACTGATTATTTGAAGGCTTGTAGCAACTTAGGATCAGAAATTCAGAAAATGAAAATGTTAGCTGAAGCAATGGCTACCGCATTTTAAAAAAGGGGAATGAAGAGTGTTTTGTTTGTGGGTATAAGAGCCATTTAAAAAAGGATATCCCAAATATCGCACGGAAAAAAATTAAAACTACTATAAAACCTCCAGGAGTCTGTCCTCAATGTTGTAAAGGGGTACAGTGGGCTAAAGAATGTCGACCTAAATATGATGTTGAAGGGAACCTTATTTTGTGAAACTCAAAGATGGGGACTCTCCGGGTCCCCATCAACAAAACCCGGGGACAAACTCCATCTTTTCCCTCAAACCTTCAACATCCAGCAGTACTGCTGTCGATATACCAGCTCTGAATGATTTTCTTCTTTTTCCTCAAACAGTCCCCTCTAGAATATGTACTGGACTTTATGGACCCTTATCCCTACAGACCTTCAGCCTTATACTAGGCCAATCTAGTCTGACTTCTAAGGGAGTTACTATTCATCCTGGAATAATTGATTCACATTGTAAGGGAGAAATTCAAATTATGATGTCATCTTAGATACTATGGCAATTCAAAAAGGGGGACAAAATTTCCCAATTACTTCTTTTACCTTACATTTCTATTAACTCCTCTAATGATATATGGATTGGGTAATACAGATTAAAAGCAATCCTTATAGACATCAGTAGTATCTGAATATGCACAACCAAATATAAATATCAAAAGTAATGGCAAAAGATTTTCTGGCCTATTTGATACTAGATCCAATATTACCATTATTTCCAAACATTTATGGCCCCAATCCTGGCCTTTACAAAGAATTTCTTGTCAAATTTCAGGAGTATCTCAAACCAAAGTATAAGAAGTTTATCAAAATGTCCAAATATATCCATGTGAGGGACCAGAAGGCCAGTCTGCAACATTACAAACTTATGTGATAGATGCACCCCTTAATTTAATAGGAAGAGATTGACTTATGCAATGGCAAACTCAAATATATATTTCAAATTTTTCTTAGGGGCCACTGCTTATTTAATAAACAATTCAGTTATTAAAATAACTTGTAAAAATGATGAGCCTATTTGGACAGAGAAGTGGCCCCTTACAAAAGAGAAATTAGAGGATACTAAGGAACTTATTTATTTATTATGAACTTCCCTGGTGGCTCATATGGTAAAGCATCTGTCTACAATGTGGGAGACCTGGGTTCAATCCCTGGGTTGGGAAGATTCCCTGGAGAAGGAAATGGCAACCCCCTCCAGTACTCTTGCCTAGAAAATCCCATGGACAGAGGAGCCTGGTGCAGGCTACTGTCCATGGGGTCGCAAAGAGTCAGACTCGACTGAGTGGCTTCACTTAATGAACTTATTTAACTTATGTGCAGAGTACATCATGAGAAACACTGGGCTGGAGGAAGCACAAGCTGGAATCAAGATTGCAGGGAGAAATACCAATAACCTCTGATATGTAGATTGCACCATCCTTATGGCAGAACGTGAAGAACTAAAGAGGCTCTTGATGAACGCAAAAGAGGAGAGTGAAAAAGTTGGCTTAAAACTCAACATTAACGGCTATCCACTCCAGTATTCTTGCCTGGAGAATCCCATGGACGGAGAAGCCTAGTAGGTTACAGTCCACGGGGTCGCAAAGAGTCAGACACGACTGAGCGACTTTACCTCACCTCACCTCAAGATCACGGCATCCAGTCCCATCACTTCATGGCAAATAGATGAGGACACAGTGGCTAACTTTATTTTTCTGAGCTCCAAAATCACTGCAGATGGCGATTGCAGCAATGAAATTAAAAGACACTTACTCCTTGGAAGGAAAGTTGTGACCAATCTAGACAGCATATTAAAAAGCAGAGACATTACTTTGCCAACAAAGGTCCATCTACTCAAGACTATGGTTTTTCCTATGGCCATGTATGGATGTGAGAGTTGGATTATAAAGAAAGCTGAGTGCCAAAGAATGGATGCTTTTGAACTGTGGTGTTGGAGAAGACTCTTGAGAGTCCCTTGCACTGCAAGGAGACTGAATCAGTCCATTCTTACGGAGATCAGTCCTGGGTGTTCATTGGAAAGACTGATGTTGAAGCTGAAACTCCAACACTTTGGCCACTTAATGCGAAGAGCTGACTCATTTGAAAAGACCCTGATGCTGGGAAAGATTGAGGGCAGGAGGAGAAGGGGACAACAGAAGAAGAGATGATTGGATGGCATCATCGGCTTGATGGACATGGGTTTGGGTGGACTCAGAGTTGTGATGGACAGGGAGGCCTAGTGTGCTGCAGTTCATGGGGTAGCAGAGTCAGACATGACTGAACGACTGAAGTGAACTGAAGGAACTTATACACAATTGAAATTAAAACATATTGAGGAATCTTGTTCACCTTGGAATTCTCCCAATTTTGTGACAAAGAAAAAATCTAACATATGGCATCTTTTAACAGACCTTCGAAAGGTTAATGCATCCATGAAACCTATGGGTGCATTGCAATAGGAATTCCATCACCTACCACTATTCCTCAAAACTGGCATATTATTATTATAGATTTGCAGGACTGCTTTTTTACACCCTCTAGACTGAGAGAGATTTGCTTTCTCTCTCCCTTATCCTAATCATATCGGGCCTCACAAATGGTATCAATGGACTGTATTGCCTCAAGGAATGGTGAATTCTCCCACAATGTGTCAATATTATATAGCCAAAGCTCTTGAAACCTTTGAGAAAACAATTTCCTAACTTTCTTGTTATTCACTATAGGGATGATATATTGTTTTTAGGTCCTTCTATTTTAGAAACTCAGCAGATGTTTGACATAACTCAACAATACTTAAAATAGTCTGGATTAATCATTGCCCCTGAAAAGATTCAAACCTCTACACCTTACTATTACTTGGGATTTATTGCTAATAGACAACATATCACTCCACAACTGACACAGATTAGTGTTGATAAATCATCAACCTTGAATGATTTTCAAAAACTTTTAGGTGATATAAACTGGATTAGACCTTCTTTGGGCATTTCAAATTATCAACTGACTAATTTATTTAACACTTTAAAAGGAGATCCTGATTTAAATAGCCCTCATTCACTCTCCCAAGAGGCACAAGAGAAACTCCACTTAATGCAAAATAAATTGCAAAAGCAATTTCTTACTCATATGAGACTTGAGTTACCTCTACAGTTATTTATATTTCCCTCTCTCCATTCTCCTACAGGACTTCTTGCCCAACAAGAACACCCAATAGAATGGATATATACCCATGTTAGAGGGACAAGGTCACTTACACCCTATCTTGATTTGATTGCTCTAATGATTATCAATGGGAGAAACAGAACTAGAGCTCTAATTGGCTCTGATCCTCATAAAATTGTAGTATCTATTAGTAAATCTCAATTTGAGAATGCTTTACAAACTTTTACTAACTTCCAAATAGCCTTTTTGGAATATTTTGGAGAAATTTCATTTCATTATCCTTCTAACAAACTTTGGAATTTCTTAAAACATACTGAATTTATTATCTCCTGCATTGTCACATTACAACCTATACCTCAAGCTGATGTTTTTTATATAGATGGGACTAAAAATACTAAAGCTTCATTCTGGTCTCTCAAAGAGTATAAACTTTTTTATATTAAATTTCACTCTACTCAACAAAATGAATTATATGCTCTCATTCAGGTTATTCACCTACATTCTTACCCTATTAACATAGTTTCTGATTCCTTATATTCAGCTTTTGTATTATGATATATAGAAACTTCTACCATAAATTCTAATCAGTCTATTATTAAAAAACTTTTTCTCAAACTACAATCTCTTATTAGGAACCGCACTTCCTCCATTTATATTACCTGCATTCAAACTCATTCTTGTCTTCCTGGCCCTATGGCTCATGGTAATGAACAAGCTGATAAATTTGTCTCTTTTGCTACTCCTGAGAAGCAACATGCTCTATTACACAATAATGCTAGTTCATTACACCAAATTTGGAAAATTCCATACTGCCATGCTAAAGAAATCATTAACAATTGCCCTACCTGTAGGCCCTTACATCTTTGACCTATTTCACAAGGTATTAATCCTCAAGGATTACAACCTAATGATCTATGGCAAATGGATGTAACTCATTGTCCTGAACTTTCTGCCTCTTCCTTCTTACAGGTCTCAATCGATACAAATTCCTCTTTTATATGGGCCACACCTCTTCGAGGTGAGGCTACACCACATGTTATAACCCACCTGTTAGCTTGTTTTGCTGTAGTGGGAACACCTAGTTCTATAAAAACAGACAATGCCCTTGCCTATATTTCTAGGCAATTCAAACAATTCCTACAGTCATTTTCTATTAAACATATTACAAGCATTCCTTATAATCCACAAGCACAAGACATTGTTGAACGAGCACATCATACACTGAAACTACAAATAAAAAAATAAAAGGGGGACATACACAGGAACATTTTTATCTTCCTTATCCAGAGAAGACTCTACTAGATTCCAATGCAATATATTCTCTAATCCTATAACTATTGTTAATACAGCTTTGTTTTATTTGTTTTAAATTTTTTAAACTTACCACAAGGAGATATTTTGACAAAAGCAGAAAAATATTTTGAGGAACTGAAGGACACTTCTCTTCTTTTCCCCATTTGGTATCAAGATGGGGATCCTACCCGGGAGAGCTACCGGTGTTCAAGATAGAGAAGAAAAGGCAAAATCCCCGGGAGGAGGAGGTCCCAATACTTTAAACATTTCCAAGAAATGCCACACTCGACGTCATCAACCTCATGATCTCCCTACTTGGGGACAGATAAAAACTCTTACTAATCAAGCTGAAAATCTGGTTTCTCAACGGGGAATGCCTTGGAATCCTGAGAATATGTTGCTATGCTTGCTTTGCTTGCTTTTGCTTCTCCCGCTCAGGCTGACTTGATTAATCACATTTATTGGGCTTATATACCTAAGCCCCCTTTATTGCATGTTGTAGAGTGGACAGATACAGGACTGATCTTATCCACTAATGACTCAGTACATATGTGTCCTCCTTGGAGCTTGGAGGGGCCCTCTCTTCCTGAGGAAGAAGGAAGACTAATTAACATTTCTCTAGGCTATGAGATCCTTTATGCATTGGCCTAGCAGAACTATGTATTAATGTTAGTCAACAAACGTGGGCTTTCATCCTGCCTACAAAAAAGAACTTCCACACATTGCTTGGACTGTTTACTGTCCTGTCCTTTTATGAAAACCATGTCAATACTACCAAAACTCTAGGAAAAGGACAAAAGTTGGAATGTAAAGGGTTTACTTGTAAGGACTTTAAATATACTCCTGTTTATTTGGATAGATGTCAAGCTAAATCAGGGAAATTAATGTTTATGGCCAATTACACCATTGTTGATTGGGGATCCCATGGTATGTGGCTATCTAACTGCTCAGATGATATTAATAATACTATGTGTGATTATGCTACTCAAGTAGCATGAAAGATTACCAACAGTTCAATGGAACACTTTCATGACAAAGGACTCCTTGGCTGGCTTGACTGCAGAATAGTACCTCCTCACCCTCGAATCATCCTCAGTAAATGAATTGGGCCTGAACAGTGGGGCATCTGGAAACTTGCTGCAAGTACTGAAAAACTTGAAACTTGGACTGGATATTTCACAAGGACCAGTTGTAGTCATAGTAACTTTTCCTTCCGTTATAATCATTCATATTTATACAAGCTTGTGTCCCCCTTCCTTTTGTTATAGTCATAGAGAACTTATAATTTAATAAGACTTTATGTTCTGTGACTTGTATAGATTGCAAATTGTATACTTGTCTTAAATTCCTCCGTTTTTCTAAAAAACGAATCCCTTTTGATTCTCTGATCTCGACATAGTCTGTGGTTGCCAGTAGAGCTCCAACAACCCTGGGAAGAGGGTCCCATGGCAGCATTTGCCTCCCGGTTACCCACTAAATTACTCCGACGATCTAAGTGATTCATTGGATAGCTAATTCTTGGCATTTTGGGGACCTGCCGCTGTCACAGGCATCACTTTACAAACTTCAATTCAAACACAAAACTTTATTCAAAATTGGACTAAAGATGCTCATACTATGTGGGCCACCCAGGCTCAGATAGATGAGGAAGTTCAGAATAAAATACAGAAATTAAAAACAGCCATCCAATGGGTCGGATATCAATTAATAGATTTACAAAAACAAGTATTATTAAAATGTGATTGGAATTCTACACAATTTTGCATTACTCCGGTTCAACTATAGTGCTTACAATTGGGAACAAATTAAATTTCATTTGCAAGATATACATAATAACGCTTCCTTAAATGTACAATTGTTGCAAAAGGAAATCTTTGAAACCTTCTTTAAGAGTCTACCTTCTTCCAACAATTTGGAAACCTTAACTAAATAGCTAGCTGATCAATTATTTGGGCTAGCCCCTCGAGGATGGTTTCAAAGCATTACACATAGTATTGGATCTGGAGCTATAACGCTGATAGTTACCCTGGTGATCATATTTGTAAAATACCAATGCCTTTCAACTAAAATTGTTCAGACTAAACAAACTCAATTGGTCAGGGACTTTTTCACAAAAGCATCTACAGTCACCCCCAATCATGAAAAAATAAAAGATTGTCAGCAATGTTCAATTTAACGGGATCCAATATATTTTCTTCCATTGTGTGCCATTTCTCAAGGACTCTCTGTTCCTTATCAGTTCCTGGAGAACAGGAATGAGCAGAGCTCTATGCAGTTCTCAGGACTGAGATCATGGGAAAGAGCACCTGCTTGGATTCCCTTCAGTGACTCCCTTAAGTGACTCTCTTCAGTGACCTTGTACTTAAAGAACTATCCATTTTGTTGCAACTGGTGGAATTTCATTCTTTTTAGTGGCTGAGTAATCATTTTCTTGAAGATATATATGCATGTTTTTCTGCAAATAAAATACCCTTGTTTCACTCGAGACTTGGGTCCCCTGCATCCTTCTTCTCGTCAACTCCAGTCCCCAGGTCCCAGTCTATGAAGACCGTGACAGGTAGCCATTCCCTTCTCTAGGGGATCTTCCTGACCCAGGGACTGAACTTCAGTCTCCTGTATTACAGGCAGATTCTTTACTGTCTGAGCCATATAGGCACATAATTGATATACACTGTTGTATAAATTTAAGGTGGTATTTTTGGTGTCATATCAGAAAAAAAAATATTGCCGAGATAAATATCAACTTTATTTTGTCTTCACATTCACTTTGCTTAAGACCTCAATGCCTTTATTTATTTAATTAAGTAATTTTTGACTGTAGTGAGTCTTCATTGCTGCATGTGGGCTTTCTCTAGTTGTGGGGAACGGGGGCTACTCTTCATTGTGATGTGCAGGCTTCTCAGTGGTGGCTTCTCTTGTTGCAGAGCATAGTCTCTAGGCACGTGTGCTTTGATAGCTGAAGTACACAGGGTCAGCAGTTGCAGCTTGCAGGTTCTGGAGCATAAGCTCAGTAGTTGTGGTGCATGGACTTAGTTGCTCTGTGGCATATGAGATCTTCCCAGACCATGGAATGAACTCATGTCCCCTGCATTGGCAGGCATATTTTTACCTACTGGGCCACGAGTGAAGTCTCAAGATCTCTATGCCTTTATTATATTACTATAGATTCTCTCAAGATTTCTTCTTGGTCTTGGTCTAAGCTATATTGAATATGATATACATAGTAGCAGATTTTATTTTAGGCCATTTATTCTGCTTGGTGTTTTCTGAAAATCCTGAGTCTGAAGTTCAATATCTGCCATTAATTTTGGAAAAATTCTTAGCAATTAGTACTTCAAATATTTCTGCTCTATTCCTTCTTTCTTATTCTTCTAGAACTATAAATATATGTATGAATGTACCTGTTGAAATTGTCTCATAATTCTGGGATGTTCTGGTCTTTCTTTTAACCTTTGGTGTCTGGCTTCTTCTATTTAGCATAATATTTTCAAAGTTATATTCATGTTGTAGCTTGTATTAGTATTTTATTCCTTTTAATGCCAAATAAATTCTATCATGTGTATATTTCATGTTTTATTTATCCATTCATCAATTGATGGACATTTGGGGTTTTGTCTCAGTACATAATATTGCTGCTGCTGCTGCTGCTGCTGCTAAGTCACTTCAGTCGTGTCCAACTCTGTGCAACCCCATAGACTGCACCCCACCAGGCTCCCCGGTCCCTGGGATTCTCCAGGCAAGAACGCTGGAGTGGGTTGCCATTGCCTTTTCCAATGCATGAAAGTGAAAAGTGAAAGTGAAGTCGCTCAGTTGTGTTCGACTCTTAGCGACCCCATGGACTGCAGCCCACCAGGCTCCTCCATCCATGGGATTTTCCAGGCAAGAGTACTGGAGTGGGGTGCCATTGCCTTCTCCAAATATTGCTGCAAATATTTATATAAAAGTTTTTGTATGGACATATGTTTTCAGTCTCTTGTATATATATATCTAGGAGTGGAATTGCTGGTTCATATGGTAACACTATGTTTAACTTTTTGAGAAACTGTAAAATTGCTTTCTAAAACAACTATATTATTTTACTTTCCATCAGCAATTTTTGAAAGTTGTAATTTCTTCACGTCTTCACCAAGATTTATTTTCTTTCTTTTTCTTTTTTTCATTCTAGCCATCCTAGTGGGTTGTAAAGTAATATATTATTATGGCTTTGACTTGTACCTCCCTAATGACTAATGTTTTTGAACATCTTTTCACGCAGTTATTCACCATTTTTGTGTCCACTTTGTAGCAATATCTTTTCTCATCCTTTACCCATACTGGTCTTTTTATTATATTTTTTATCTTTGCATTACAATTAAAGAAGTTTNTTAAAGAAGTTTCTAGTGACCAATCTTCAAGCTCACTGATTATTTCCTTGGTTATGTTCTATCTACTGAAGTGCCACCAAATGCATTTTTAGTTTGTTCAAGTTTTTTGTTTAATGTCTAGTATCTTCTTTTAATTCTTTTTAGAGTTTCCAGATCTCTCTTCTTGTTTTACCCATCTGTTCCTACATGTTGTCTACTTTTTGTCTACTTTTGTCTCTACTATATAAATGGTAGTTATTTTAAATTACCTGTCTGATAATTCCAAAATGAAATCTCAGCCGTTTTGCAGATGGACACCTGTCCCTGAGCTGCAACATTCACAGATGTTTCTTACCTCTTTTTCCTCTTTAAGTGAGATAGAACTAGAGGGTTCTGGACTTGCAGAAAGTCCCTTCTCTCAGCTGATAGAAGTCTTTTCCCCCTGGAGTATAGGTTTTTGTTATGAAGACATTTTAGACATATTTCAAAACTTTTACTTTCCCCCTTAACCTGTCATACTCATGAAGACATCTTTCTTGGCTTTTAATCATGAGAATATGGTTGGGTTCTTAGAGGCCAAATGTATGAAACTGCTTCCCCCTGAAAACAGTCATCTGGGATTTTTTTCACTTTCAAGAAACTCTGCACCTAGCCTCCAACAATTAATCTAAACTGCCATTTAAAGATTCCTGTTTGCGGGAGAGGAGAGAAGATGGCGGAGGAATAGGACGAGGAGATTACTTTCTCCCTCACAAATTCCTCAAAAAAACATTTCAACGCCGAGCAAACTCCACAAAACAACTTCTGAATGCTGGCAGAAGACATCAAGCACCCAGAAAAACAGATCATTGCCTTCAAGAACAGGTAGGGAAAGAATATAAAGGACGAAAAAGGAGACAAAGGAGGTGGGGAGGGAGCTCCGTCCCGGGTAGGGAAGCCCGACCCGGGAAAGGAACTTTAAGAAGAGAGGTTTCCAAACACCAGGAAACACTCTCCCTGACAAGTCTGTGGAGAGCCGTGGAAGCACAGAGGGCATCATAACAGGAACGATACATAATAATTAAAACCGACAGATTACAAGCCCAACAGTGACTTCCCCAGAGGAAAAGCAGCACAGAAACCTGCACCCACCACTTGCAAGTGGGGGCGGGGCAGGGACGCGCGGGAGGCACAGGCTGCATGGCTGTGTAAGAATCGGGTTGGAACGCCCAGCAAGTAACCAGAACAAACTAACTTGGGCTAGTAAACCAGACTGGGGGATAGCTAACCACACGAAAAGCTCGAACATAGGACACCGCCAGGACCGCGCACAGAACAAAGGACAGAACGGAAGTAGCTGGCTGCAGACCATCCCCCACCAGGGACAGGCAGCCAGAACCGTAAGGGCTGGAAAGGGACAATTGCAGCCCCAGAGAGACTTTCCCTGCCAAACGGCAAGCAGGCTTCTTTGCTAAAACTTCTGGGAGTGCTGGTCAGCGGTACACCCAGAAGACTGAGCAGCGGGGGCGAGAAACGTTATGGGTCGCAGAGACTGCGGCCGCCGGGCACCTGGGAAACTCGGACTTGGGAAGGGCAGGAGGCGCAACTCCAGCCCAATCTGTACCTCCGGGAGATGGCTGAGTGCCGAACCCGAGCAGATTAGACTGGGGAGGGGAACGCAGCCGAGGGCCGGCCCCAGATGGTTCCCCGCAGAGCAGCGTGGAGACCGAGCGGCACCGCGAGCGGCCCATGCACGGAGCAGATTAGACTAGGGAGGAGAACGCAGCTGAGGGCTGGCCTCAGACGGTTCCTGATGGAGCAGCGTGGAGCCTGAGCGGCGCGGCTTGTGCGCCCGCTGCGCGACACCGCGAGCGGCCTGTGTGCGGAGCAGATTAGACTAGGGAGGGGAACGCAGCCGAGGGCTGGCCTCAGACGGTTCCCGGCGGAGCAGCGTGGAGCCCGATTGGCGCGGCTTGTGCACCCGCTGCGCGACACCGCGAGCAGCCCGTGCGTGGAGCGGATTAGACTAGGGAGGGGAACGCAGCTGAGGGCTGGCCTCAGATGGTTCCCGGCGGAGCAGCGTGGAGCCTGAGCGGCACGGCTTGTGTGCCCGCTGCGCGACGCCGCGAGCGGCCCGTGCGCCCCCGCCCACCACCGCCAGCAGCTTGAGGGCCCCCAGCCCGCCACCGCGAGTGGCCTCTGCACCTCGAGCAGGGACAAACTCAACGGGGAAAGGTCCACCACTGACCCCACCACGAGCTAGGATGGAAATCTGACACGGAAGAGACCAGCAAACAGAGGTTAAACAGAGGGAACCGCCTTGA
>SJYQ01002350.1:206869-242157 GCA_006410935.1 Redunca redunca | reverse complement strand
GGATGTGAATGTCAGGAGAGGCTGGCATTGGAAGACAATGCACACTCTTCCTCCAACTCAAAAGGTAGCTGATAAACAAGTGGGAACTTCAAGTTCAATGTCCAGAGGGAGTGGTCTCGATAGGGGCAGGTGGTTTATATTATGGCTGTTGTTTTTTCTTCTAAGTAATCTCACCAAGAGGTGCTCTTGCCTCAAGATGAAGGTATCTTCCTTTAAATCTAACATTTTCTAAGGTAAAGTTTTACTCTGTCCCACATTCCCTATGTACGACTTCTCCCTCCTCACAAGAGACTTCCACGGTAGGTGTTGAGATCATTGCGAGTCAGAGAGAAAAAACAATGTGCCCAAGGTCCTCCCAGTAGCAAGTGGCAGAACTGAGGTTCAAATAACACTGTATTCTTGAAGTTTCTTTACCTCTAAGAGGGTGTACTCATCTGCTTGGTCTGCTGTAGCAAAATACCACAGTGGCTTAAACAACACAAACTTTCTCAGAATTCTAGAAGGTGGGAAGTGCAAGATCAAGGTGCTTATCTGATTCGGTTGCTAGGGAGGACTGTCTTCCTGGCTTGCAGATACCTGCCTTCTTGCTGCTGTGTCTTCACAGGAAAGAAAGAAAGAGCAAACTTCAGTGTCTCTTCTCATAAGGACATTAATACTCTTGAATCAGGGCTCCACACTAACGACCTCATTTAACCTTAACCACTGTTTTTTAAGAGGTCCCATCTCCAAATATAGCCACACTGGAAGTTAGGGTTTCAACACATGAATTTTGGTGGAGTACAAACATGTAATCCATGAGGAATACCAAATCCCACTTGGTGTGAATATTTTGAAGTTAAATGCATGAAAAGCCTTCTTATGAAATAAACAGCTCTCTTATACTAAAGGAGATCAAGTGGGGAGCTGCACCTAGGAAGGTCTGATGGAGGGGGAGGGGGGTGACTGAGGACTGGGACGACCAGAGTGGAGGACTAGACTTAGGCTGTGTGAGCCAGCGAGAGGCATAGGTCTGGCTGGAGAAGGAGCATGTGAACCACGGGTTGTTCTGAGTTGGGTGTGGGTGGTGTCTGAGGTTCCCCAAGGGGGACCAGGGACTGTGGATAAAAAAGATTCTCAATAAAGCAAAATCGCAGAGGTCCCCTATCTTCCCCTTCTTCCCCTGAGCCCCTTTCCTTTCCCTATGATTTTATATTATTTATTTATGCTGGGTTTTGCCTCTAGAGCCTTATAGGCAGAATTAAATAGGGCCATGGATGCCATTTTATATCCTATCCAGTATCATAGTAATCCACCTATCGTGTCACAGATTCACCCAGCTTCTTCTTAAATATCTCCTCTGGCGAGAAACTCATGCCTCCTGGGTCAGCCCATTTTCAAATACCTTAACCAAAACACGCTCCATCTCTCTGCAGGTCCCCATCTACCTTCTGGGGCACCCCAGAAAGGGTCAGTCCTCTAGGAGACATTTAGTACAAATCTTTCCTGCCTCAAAATTCACCTGTTCCTCAGGCTCAGTGTGTCCACCCATATTTCCGTCTCTAAGATGATCTGGTCACTTTCTAAGATATATTTTTGCTTCTACACCAGCAGTAGGCTCTAGTTAGATTAGCATGCATTCACAGGAATTAAGCCTATTTTAACTACTCCCTCCACTGCTTCCCTTGAGCCAGAAAGCTGTCATTCTGCCACTCCAAGACTACTTAATGACATTATCGATGTACTGAGACCACCCAAGGCATGAGAGCTATAGCTCTGAGGTACAATGGTCAGAATTCCTGCTCTCATTGAGCTTTGAGGCTAATGGAGGAAAGAGGTAATAAACAGGCAAACAAGAATGTCAGGTACAAAATGCCATGAAATAATAGCATTTCCTTTTGCAATCAAACTGCTGTTCTAAAGTCTAGTGAGCACTTATTTTTAAGCAAGGTACTTTGCTATTTATAGAGCTAATAATCTTGTATGCAAGGATTTTTAAAAAATAAGCTTCATAGAATTTTACACTCTTTGATCCTCACAAGAATCTCATCAGGTAAGTAGAATGGGTATTGTTTTTGATGATTAAACCCATTTTGCAGCTAAGGAAACAGACTTATTCCAGCAACAACTCAGCCAATGAGTGCATGAAAACTCGAAGGCCTTGACACCGTTGCTGGCCAAAATCTTGGCCTTATCTGCCTACAGAAGAAAAAAAGAAAAAAAAAAGATATGGAAGCAGAGTTTGGAGGAAATAGAAAGGTGGCTTTAATTCTCAGCTGGCAGAGAGGGGAACACAGGAGGCTTATGCCTCAAGAACTGTTCCCCACCTCCATGAGTAGTCTAGGGGCTTACATGCGCAAGGGCTCCAAGTCAGGAGTTGGTGATGAGGAACAAAGGTGATAGGATCTTGATTTCTTTCTCTTGCGTTGTTTCAGATAGTCATAAACTGGCATCAGTAACCCAGTAATTGAGTCTGGCAGTTCAGTGGCGGTGGCTCTGCAGTTCTTCTTTAACTAGGCTCCGCAGCCTAGTTAGATATGTAACTGCAAGCGGAAGGGTGCTGTAAGGGAAAACACCAGATGGGGTCATATTTAGCATAAAGTCAAAGGAGAAATTGTGAACTGTAGCTCCTGGAGAGTTAGGGGACAGAAAAGCAAACTTAGTAACAGACATGCAGAGTTAGGAGCAATTAAAGTTAAAAAAAAAAAAACAACCTAGGAATGTTCAGGCCTGCTCACTGTTCTTTTTATCTTCTTTGTTCTCAGGAAAAAGGAAAGAAAAACTCATTCCTCTCTTTTGCTTTTCACTGCAGCAACACTAGCGCTGTCTTCATGCTGTCTGTCTGCCACAAATTAACAAGTTTGCTGGTAGCTTACCTGGTTTTCCCCAGCCAGCTCTGATTCAGTCATTAGCAGTATTGTGTGCCAGTTCTTGACAAATGTATGCATTCACATACTTATGTAGTGCCTTTGGTGGTCTGAAAATGTATCTTGCATCTCCCTGTCAAAATCAGCCTTTGTAGGGAGGACCCTGATGTAGAGAGCTGGGAACAGGCTTGCCAGGATCAAGAGACACCACCGCAGAGCAAGGAGGCTGGTTTCTGAGTCAGGAAGTACAGGCTGAGACGTGTGGGGAGGTCAAGCAGCCACTCTTTCAATAGCCAGGACTCTGGGGCAGGTGGAGAGCCCCAGGCAGGCAGGTCACAGCTGCAGGGGGGAATAGCCAAGCTGGGTCCACAGATTGTTGGGGCCATGGGGATGAGCATCTCCCAAAACTGAGGAGGTGGCTGCCTTTGGAAGTCTGTTAAATGAGGTGCAAAAAGCACTCTGGCTCCCATTCTGAGTGCTCGGCTTTACTGGGACCCGGCATTTCCTCCCTCCTTTTGCTTGCTTAAAAAAGGACAACCCAAAACAATGTACCCATCTTTCTTTGCTTTTCTCATTAAAAAAAAAACAACAACAACAACAACACACAGGACATGTTTTATTCATTCTCAGATTGGTTCTGTGATCATTTTGCTATGTAGCCTCTCTATGACATACACACAGAGCTATCTATCAGTCCCTTATATTTGCAGGTACAGATCAGTTAGCTGAGCCGGTACCAGGGGGGAAACTTAGGTAGATTTGCCATTAAGATGGGGCCAAGCTCTGTCAAAGACAGGAAGCATGCTCCATGCAGGAAACCAGATAGAATGGAAAGAGACTTGCCCTTGGGCAAGGGAGAGCAAGATGACGCTGCACAAACGGAGGGAGCAGAGACTTTTCATTCTTTCCCTGCTGACTTGGCCAGCTGGATGCAGACCCTGCATAAGATCATCCTTGCCAAAGTACCCAGGTCAGAGCATCAGAGTCAAGGGGTCTGCGCTACAGTAATTATCATCACACGAGGGCCTCCCTGGTGTCTTAGTGGTAAAGACTCGGCCTGCAATGCAGAGGACCTGGGTTCCACTCCTGGACTGGGATGATCACCTGGAGGAGGGCGTGGATACCCACTTCAGTAGTCTCATCTGGAGAATCCCATGGACAGAGAAGTAGCAGGCTACAGTCCATGGGATCACAAAAAAGTCGGATACACCTGAGCATGCACAGCAGCAGCGGGGAGCTAGGAGGTCTGGGAGCTGCTGAGTGAGCCTTCAGCCATGCATTCAGCAAATGGTTAGACCCTGCTTTTCTAAAGTAATCAGGATGTCCCGAAACTGACACGTGGCATGGAAGTAAAATGTAAACTAAGGGAGTAAAGAACAAAGCAAACCCTTAATTTAGGAGAGTCTAGCGCTGACAACCTTTGATCAGTTTGATGCCATTTGATATTTTAATTAGCCGCGGAGTCTCTTGAGCCCACTTCTTAGCCTAGAACAGTACAGGAAGGAGTCAGAGGAACTCCAAGACCCCTCCATCTCAGAGATACTGGGTTCTTGGGAATAAAACTGCAGGACAAATGAGGAGGCAGAAGAAAACTCATGAAGAATTCTTCAAGGACACCAGATGCATTCAAATCTTGCTAATTTGCCTTCTCTCTGCATCATGGCATTTCACCGTGTACAGTGTTTTCACATATATTAACTCCCTCATTAAATCCTCACATTGACTGGAGGCCTCCTTGTTTCACTGATGATGATCGCACACAAACCCAGGGAGTCTGACTTGGTGGCCTTTGTTCAGTGAACCCATCAAATGATCCTACTTTGCTCTCCATGCCTTCATCTGTTCTTCATCTTATACACTCTCAGATTCTTACCCTGACTTCCGCCGACAGCTCATATTCCTGCCAGCTCCCTGCCGTCCATTCCCATCCTTGGGGTGGATTTGTTATTGTCGTTCCAGGCAATCCTCGGTTCAGACCCTGAGGCTTACATTGGTTACCTGCATAAAGCAAGAGGGTCTTTCTGCCACAGCTCTGAACAAGAAAATCAATTCAACAAATATTTATTGAGCACTTACTCTGTGCAAGGCATGGTCTGTACATTAAAAAGAAAAATGGTATGGCCTTGAGGTGGTGGGAAAAATAAAAACAGGGTTCAACTAATTTGTAAATGTCTGGGACAATACGGGGACCAAGGGTGGCTCTATAAAGTGCTTGTCCAATCAGGCTAATATCTCGATTTGTTCCAGAATATGAATAATGACATCTTGAAGGATATGTCATTCCTTTGGCTGGCAGTATGACTTCTGTTCCAGACACCAAACAAGAAGCTACATCAAGGAGTGTTCTGTGCCCGAGCTGAGTGGGGGTTCAAAAAACGAGGGGCCCGAAGGCAGAAGGGAGTGGAGTTATAACGAAGTGGCTTCTAGTGTTGAAGGCAGTATTAACAGGGAATGTGCTGTTTGTTTCTCCTTACCCACTTTCCTGGCATCCCTGGTGCCTCAGACAGTAAAGAATCTGCCTGCAGCACGGGAGACCCGGGGTTGACCCCTGGGTTAGGAAGATCCCCTGGAGAAGGGAATGGCTACCCACTCCAGCATTCTTGCCTGGAGAATTCCATGGACGGAGGAGCCTGGCAGACTACAGTCCATGGTGTCGCAAAAAGCTGGACACAGCTAAGCGACTTCCACTTTTTTTAGCCCCTTTTCCAGAATCTTTCCTTCTTTCCAATTTAGTACTCAAGTTGGCTCTATGTGCATCTTATACATCTTTTTTTTTTCCTCTCAGAGGGATCATCATCCATAAACTTCTTGGCACATGAAACTAAGAGATTAATTCAAGTCTTCTAGGAATGTGTTTGACTAATAGAAATTGGAAGTAGAAATAAAAGAAAGCAGACAGTGACTAAGACCCCTGGAGAATATCCTCTTAGCAGTCAAGCTTAAAACACACACACACACACACACACACACACACAATCCTGTCTTCTGATGCACCACGTGGAATCACAGAACTGCAGAGATATCGAGGGATGTGACTCTAGTCCCTGACATCACTTTCAGCAGAGGGCCCCCAGCCTCACTCCAAACACCTGCCCTGGCCATCAACACCCTTGCTGGCCAACCGGACAATCCTCCAGCAGCTCTGCAAACTCCCTCTTACAACTCACTTCCTCAATCACTTCCTCTCTGTGATCACAGCTTCTGCCCCGGGGGGCCATAATGAACAAGCATAATTGCTCGACTTTTCAGTGTCTAGGACTCTAACACAAGATGAAGAGCCCTTAGTGTGTAGGTACCGAATTAAACATTTGAGATCCTTTCAAAGTCATGAAAGAAATACAGCTCGCTGTAGAACATTCCAACCACACAGTAAAAAGCATTCAGGTCTCCCTGTACCCCTTCCCCAGAAATACCCACTATGAGTAGTTTGATAGTTATGCTTCCAGGCTTTTGTTAGCATTTCTGTTCACCAAGAGTGTGACTTAGTCCAGTTTCCACTTTTGAAAAGCTCTCTGTCTGGCTGCAGGATGGAGAATGGATAACTGGAGGAGCCTCCAGTGAAAACAGGAAGTCCACTTAGAGGAGGTGAAAAATAATGACTTCCTGGACAAATATGGCAGCAAAGGAGATGGAGTCAAGTGGGCAGATCCACCGTATTTTAGAACCAGTAAATAGTTGTTGAGTGACTCACTGAACAAATGTTTGAGGTGACCTTCCTTTGCTGTGCTCCTCTTTTGTCCACCTTCTCCCTGGCAATGGTCAAAAAACCAGAGATCTTTAAAAATAGGCCTGAGTTTCCCCTCACCTGCCATCTAAACCAGGTCCCTGGAGAGCGGGGTAAACACCAGCACAGGGAACTGTCACCGCTGGACATGGAGGAAACTTTCCTTCTAAATCTCTATTTTTATAAACACTGAATGCTTACTAGAAAGTGACCCTCCAATGTGCACTTATATTTGGTTCATGACAGTTTCTGACCCAAGAGCGGAATTTGAAAAGGTCAGATATTTGGGGAAATAACCAACTCACGCCACCTTTTGAATTGCCCGCCCAACCCCCACCCCCACCCCAGGGTTATCCCTGGCGTATGAGCTTATTTGCAGATTTCTTTTTGTCTTCCCACTTGTTTTCAAGTTGTTGAGTCGTCCCTATACATAGCTAAGGAAGAGGCTGGCTTAGCCATGAAAATAGCTGCTTAGAGAAACAGAGCAATTTGGAATGAGCAAAAATAGCTCTTTGTGGTCACTAGAGTGTCTCATTTTCGATACTGATTTCCGTGCCCTCTCCAGTGTGGTTTTTTGGAATCGCATGTGAAGGCAGGTGATGGCACCACCCTTGTTTATTTCCTGGTCCACACAACACTCGGGGGCTCTCTGGTCACATATGTTTAGAATGCTGAAATAAACCCAGGGAGCAGACTTATTTCCATGGGTGGTCATAAGGTAGGTACCACATTTGTGATGCCCCATGGATGTCTTATAATGTGGTTCAGACACTACAGAGCATCTCATTTTTTTCTATGAAATGTGATTCTTACCACCAGGTTCTGCTGAATTCCTTCCATTTTGCTTTAGTGTTCACTGCCCAGGTGACTTGGAAATTCATGGCATTCCTCGAGAACAGTTATCTTCAACCACACCACACCTCAAACCTATGAGCCTCTGGGAATGAGGTCTAGGTACTTGTCATGTGAAAAGGCTGCCTGGTCTGTGCCCTTGAAATCCTGCTGCTTTTGAGCCGCAGGATTTTCTGTACTTGCACGCTACTGTGACACAGGGAGCGTCTAAGTACTCAGAATGCAAGCATTAGAAACCCCAGCTGTTGTGAGCGCACACTTAGAAACCCAGCCCAGACATTAAGGAGGCACTCCACTGGCCCACATCTCTCACTGGAGATACTTTGTCCATCGTGTGTAGAGAAAGGGATGAAACACCCAAAACAAGTCAATAATAAACAGGATGGATGAATCTCAAAGTAATTATGCTGAGTAAAAGAAGCCAGACCCAGCAGGATTCCATTTATAAGAATTCTAGAAAATGCAAGCTAATCTCTAGTGACAGTGATCAGTGTTTGCTGGGCAACAGGAAGGAGGAGGAGGGGTGGATTATAAAAGGGCACAAGGAAATTTTGGGGTGATGGGTATGTTCATTATCTTGATTGTGTTGATAGTTCCATGGATATATACATATGTCAAAACTTCAAGTTGTACACTTTCAAGTATGTGCAATTATACTTCAAAAAATTGAAGGAAAAACAAAAGACTGCTTCAAAAGAATGAGATTGGGAGTGCTTTTTCTGAGCCATACCAAGTGCATTAGACTACAATAACATTTCACCTCCAATACTACTCCAGACCAGTGCTAAGCCTTCACGTGCATTATCTCATTTAATCCTCATAACAGACCCAAGAGGAAAGGGAGGTGTAGAAACAATGAGTTGTTTGCTCAGACTCCCCCAGTGAGTGAGTGACAGAGTTGGGATTGGACCCACATCAAACAATTCCACAGCCCAAATCCCAAAGTCCAAAGAAGTACTTAGTCCTGGCTCTGCCAATAAACAGCCATGGGACTGAGCTGAGAGGGTCACCAGCAAGTATCCTTTTGGGGGCCTGAACATCCTTCAAGCGATATCTCTTTATAATAAAGATTTTCCTTTTTTGGTGGGGTCACCAATTGTCCTCCAAGTTAATCAAAGCCTGTAGGTCTTAAGTAAAAAACTAGCTGATGCCATTTTACTATAATGTGGCAGTCTGAATGTGGGAGACACTATAGGTTTGAAATGTAAAAGTGCATCCTACTTGCAGGTTGATCCTTTTAAAGCATGGGTTCCTCATGCCTGGGCAGTCCAGCCATCCAGTGGGAATCCTTGAAGACCATGTTTCTGGGGGAGCCCCACAGACAGAAGGGCTGCTCCCCTCCTCCCTAGAGGAGGAAGTACAAGAATCTCAGAGCCCTTTGGCCCTTCTCTACACTCTAGTGCTCCAACCTGTTGGAGAAGGGATTCAAAACTTTTCTTTCTCTCTTATTGGATCTCATGCTTGTTTTGCCCATAATTATAAATCTCCAGTGTTCTCCAAGTCACCGCTTTCTCCATTTATTGGGAAAAGAGCCTGCTGATAATTTTCCTTCAAAACTAAAAAACTATCCCTTCCTCAGACTAATGCTTGTGACCTCGAGCAAGTCACTTTAGCCTTTTCTGAACCAGTGTTTTCAGATGTAATAAAAATAAGAACTAACTAGGGAAATGACCTTGGGCAAATCTTCTAACCTCTTTGTACCTTATTTTCCTCATCTGTAAAATGGAAATAAAAATATTTGCCCTCATATGGTTAGACATGTGATTGTTGTAAAGATTAAATGAAATAATGGAAGTCCTCAGAACAGAGCAGAACACATAACTGTTCAAATGGTTGAAATTCTGTTTACTTTGCCTTTTGCAAAGAGCCTTCAGCGTTGATTTTACACCCACTTTATAGAAAAGGGACCCTAATGGTCAGGAAAGTTAGTGAGTGAGTACAGTTAGAATTTGAGCCAGGAATTGCCTAGATAATGAGAATGTTCCCTCCTGCTCTAGCAGTGGGTGGTTTTTCTTCTTTTTTTGACATCAGTGATGTTAACTTTGCAATATCCTTCCTAAGTGGGATCCCAAGTCACTGACAGTTCTTGGATGGTATGGGAGAGGGTGGGATGAGGAAGAGGAGAGTGAGCAGGGGCCCACTGGCATCTGTTGGCAAGTCAGCTGACCCTGAGGTGTTTCCTTAGTTAGCAGTCGGCTTCTGCTTGCTTGGAGTCCACTGCTTCCTGTAAAGGGGATTAATTTTTACCTCTGAAATTATCTTCTGCTAGTGAGTTTGCAAACTTTCTCTCATGTGAGCTCTGAAGTTATTTGGAACTGGATGTAAGGCACCCCCGGTAATCTTGAATCAACAGTAATCCCGAAGGACACTCAGACCCTTGATTTAGAAGGCATCTTCGTGAAGCAGAGTACAAATCGAGAGTAGTAATGCCAGAACTATAACTTCTGATTCTTTTTTATTTACTGCCGCAAAATCCCAAACCTTATCTGGCAATTCAGTGGTCGAGTTAAGAGGAACATTTTTCAGGGACAAAAATGGTGAGCTGAGTTGGCCTTCAAAATTGAAAGAAAAAAAACAACAAAAACTAGTGTCTGCTCATTGTCAATGCTTTCATACTCAGCGTTTCGGCTTCTGGGTGCAAGAAGCAGAAAGCCATTTGGGTAATTTAATTTAAACAGTAATGGAAAGAGCAAGGAATATCTAAAGGCCACAAGTTTATATACTCACATCCATATCCTTTTTCTTAAAGAGGACTCCCAAGCTGTAAGAGCCTCCAGCTCCACACAAGCCATTTCTGAGCTCTTCAGCTCTCTCTGCAGACTGCTCTCCTCTGCTGGCCCACCCACCCACGTGCAGCGGCTGTCACGTCATTCAGCACAAGCCCCAGGTTTGTCACCTAGAGTCTACCACCTTCGGCTCGATTCTTTGATAGAAAGAACTCAACAACCTCACCAGTTGATGGCCAACCAGTGCCTTGACTCCCCCCACCCCCCACCCTGCCCACCTATCACTTGGAAAAATGGAGGGGATGGAAGTCCTTTAGTATAAAAATAAGCCCATCCCTTTAGCACAGTCTAGGAGTGAGGGTGATACCCAAAGAGCATGGCCTCAGATTTGGATAACTACAGAGGGAAGCAAGATAGAATGATCCTGAAGAAAATGACCATGTTCTTAAAGTCCTTTTCCTCCTCTTCTTCATCTGCCTTTCTCTTTCCTTCCCTTGGAGGTGGCAGTCTAGATGAGGGCTGAGAGGCAGCAGGGCCAAGGAGGTGAAGCAATGCCCTGGACCCAGGAAGCTGCCATGGGCTGAGATGGTTGTGGCTTGGATGGAAACTCAGAGACTGCAGGGTACAGAAGGGGGAGGGAGTAAAGAAGCAAATATCTTGAGACTAATTGGGACCAAGTTTTTCACTGTGGGAGAAGAGATTTACAAACATGGACAAAGGGAAGGATAGGAAAAGGTGATAGACTGTAGCTGGAAGTGTTGATGTAAACTTGTGGTGAGATAGATAAATGATTGGATGGATAGATGACTAGATGGGTGGATAGGCAGCAGATATAGATAGATAGGTGATTAGACAGATGGATAGATAGATAGGTGATTAGATGAGTGAACTGATAGATTGGGCTTCCCCAGTGGCTCAGACAGTAAAGAATCTGCCTGCAAAAAGAAAACAAAGAAAAAAAAAAAAAAAAAGAATCTGCCTGCAATGCAGAAGACCCTAGCTTGATCCCTGAGTCAGAAAGATACCCTAGAGAAGAGAATAGCAATGCACTCCAGTATTCTTGCCTTGGAAATCCCATGGACAGAGAAGCCTGGCAAGGCTATAGCCTACAGAGTCGCAAAGAGTTGGACACAACTGAGCAACTAACACTATGCTATAGATAGATAGATATAGATAGATAATTAGATGGATGGATGGATGGATGGATCAATGCATCAATAGATGATAGATAGATGATAGACATGCATAGACAAATAAACCAGAAAAGTTAATTCTTCTTTACCATAAGATGTCAACAAACAAATGTGGAAGGAATGACGGAAATTGATTATCACTATTTGGCAACCATCTTAGAGGTCCTTGCTACAGGCATCCACAGATGCTAAGGCTGAGTAGACATTTGATGAAGAAGAAGAAGATATGGCATAGGCTTAGACTATTTCCCCACAAAAAAAAAAAAAAAAAAAAACATGTCAACCACAAATGGGGACTGGTGAGCTTACAGCAGAGGAGTCTGGCAGACACCACCTTGACCAGATGATGGAGAGTCCATCCCAGGGGAGCAAAGGGTCAACATTATGAGCCCCTGAGGAAATGCACCGAGAAGAGCTCAGCCTCGTTTTTGTGTCTTTCCTGTCAAAATGCATGGCCTGAGTCTACACATGAGGAAATGCTGGAAAAACCCAATGAGAGATCTGTACTCTTTATAAACTGCCATGGTCAAGAAAGATAGGGAAAGATGGAGGAACTGATTCATATGGAAAGGAAATGAAGACACGTGACAGCCAGAAGGAACATGTGCTTCTGGACTGGTCTTGAAACAGAAAAGAAGAAGAAACATTGTTGGGACATTTGGCAAATTCTGAGTGAGATATGTGAATTGGAAGGTCCTGTCGTATCGACATCATCTCCTGGTTTGGAGGACTTGTGGCTATTATGTAGGAGAGTGTCCTTGATTTGGGAAGTCACACACTGAAGTATTTAAGCGTGTGGGGGATCACATTTGTAACTTGTTCTCAAATACCTCAAAAAAAGAATAATGATAATGGGTAGATACACACACAGAAAGAGAAAAGAATGGAGCAAATGAAATAACATGTTAACAAATGGGGAATCGGAGTGAGAGGGTGATGGGAATTCTTGGTACTGTTCTTGCAATATTCCTGTCTGTCTGAATGTACTTCAAAATCAATTATAAAAATCTGTTTATTAAATTACCAAGACCTGCGATTGCCATCCACACCCCCAAACCTTTGATAAAGGGAAGGGAGGGCTTCTCTGTGATGAAGCAGAGCCTCTTAAAAAGGTCTAGCCATTATCCACTCCAGTGAAGCAAGTCCAGCCCCCTCTTCTGCTGACCAGTGCAAAATGCCAAAGCAAAATAGAATAAATTTTAAATCTCTCACGAGAGTAAATAGGAATCAAAAACTGGTCCTGCTTTGGTAAGATACTCTGAAATGACCCTTTGTTTACAATATCAAAAGCAAAAACTGATTCACGCCAGAAATAGAAAGCCTTTAAAGTTTTAAAAACAAGTGCTTCTAGCAAACAATTGGAGCTGATCAGTGCCAAGACAAAGGCATTGCCCTAAATATTTTCATCTACTTTTGTCATATTATAAATACTGGCACCGAAGGAGATTTCATGGCAGAGCATAAAGACTCATACTTGGGAGTCAGACACATGTGGGTTAAAATTCTGACTCTTCTGCTTTCTAGCTGTGTGTCTTTAGGCAAGTTACTTAGCCAGTCTGAGCTTTAATCGCTGCATCTATCAGATGTGGGTAATAACAGTTCCTTCCTCTGGTTGGGGGTGAGGCTTGATGAAATATCATACGCAAAACACCCTGCATTTGGGAGACTCTCAATAATACCTGAGAAATACATGAGAAAGCTTTAAGGCCCAGACAGATCCCTGGATCATACTTTCAAAACCATCTCAGCAATGAGGCACTTGGCCAGCTTCATTTGTGTCTTGCCAAGCCCAAAACTCCTGTAGTCTGTGATTTCTTGCTTTTCCCCCAATGACATTTTTCCTGCCTGCCTTTATTTCAACCAATCTATCCCTTCATCTCATGGCCCCAAGTCCAGACAACACTTTTGACATGGCCAAATTTATTCTTTTCCCTTGAAGACATTTCCCTTCACTCTTCATGGCTTATAAGCTAGGGAAACCGAAAGGAAAAATGTTTGTCTGTCTCAGCCAGTCTGCAAAGAGGAGCAACATGGTAAGAAATTGGACTGAGATGAATTTTCGAAAGCCTGAACTTAATAGCAAAAAGGCAAATAAATCTCAAGGAGTGTATACACAAGACACCAGAGCACTGCTTGGGGTCCTCGTCTCTTAGAAGCTGGTTGATCCTGAGAAGAACATGTCATCTTTTAAAAGCCAACCTGATGTCAGGGTCAGAAATTGTTCTGGGTCTTTCCTCCCATCATTTCTCACGCACAATATAGTAGGGCACTTCACCCAGAAGCGGCTGTTTCAGGACAAGCTTCAGAATCATCTCCTACTGAATCCTTTACCATCATGTCCATTGGAATGAGAAGGGAGGAGAGAAGGATGGACTTGCTGGGCTTTCAGGCTCTCATACGAATTGCTTCAAGCCCAGGGAGGACAAGAAGGAGACAGCAGAGGAGATGAATGGCTGAGATCCTCTGATTCTACTCAGCTCCAACTTCCTGTCCTGAAGCCTGCAAGCCTGTTCCAAATATGCTTCTTACAGAGCATCTCAACACGAGAGATGTTCCTTAGGTTTTCAGAAGCCAGAACTATGAAATAGTGCTGCTTTGGAAAAACAAAAAAAAAGCTTTCTTCCGCTTCTTTCTCCTCACCAAAGAAATGCATAGTCATACCAGTTTTCATCTAACAAAGAACTGCAAAGCATTGTTCCTTGCCATTAAGAATCCTTCCAAGCTATTCTTTGTGTTCCTTAGGACCAGAGTTGAATTAATTAAGTCTCTAATGGTGAGAATTTAGGTTGTTCCCCATGTTTTACTACTCTGATAATGTTGTAAGGGTTATTTGTCCAGCACAGTCTTCACATGTAGTCGTGATGAGTTCCTGAGAATCAAGCTGTTTATTGTTTAGTCATTAAGTTGTGCCCGACTCTGCAACCCCATGGGCTGTAGCCCACCTGGCTTCTCTGCCCATGAGATTTCCCCAGGCAAGAATACTGGGGCGGGTTGCCATTCCTTTTCCAGGTGATCTTCCTGACCCAAGGATCGAACCCACGTCTCCTGCATTGGCAGGAGAATTCTTTACCACTGAGCCACCAGGGAAGCTGAGAATTAAGCACCCACAGGTAAACAACGGCATACACATTTTTGAGACTCTTGCCACATACTGCCAGCTCACCTGCCAGAGAAGTTGTCCCAATGAAATAACACGTTCTTATTTTCAGGAGATCACAGCTGCCAAGTTCTTCCATTATTTTCTTTATCCCACTGTGAAACTAACACATGTGACTTATTTACACAATTTGGAAAGGTGGGTTAGGTTTGGTAGCTTGTGGAGAAGCAGAAAAAGAAAGAAGAGAGTGCTTTAAGCATCTGTTCAAGAAAACATGGGCTGTTGCTGGTGTTAACTCTCCACCGCTTAGAGATCTCAAAACCAGCATTTAGAAATCTTTCTTTCTTTTTTTCTTTTAAAAAAAGTTACACAAGGTCAATCTAGAAGATTTGAAAAATAAATAAAACCACTAAACATCCTCCAAAGGTCCACAACCCAACGGTTAGCACTATGAACATTTTGGCAGATTTCCTTTCAGTCTTGTTTTTTTTACATACATGTCTTGTTTGTATAAATGATTAATACATTCCATTCTGTGGTCTGATACGTATTGCTTTGTCCAAGGACTTTCCTGATCTTCCCCTGCCTTGCTTATCTCCAATGCCTTTGGGGGCCCTGGGCAAGAGGAATGCATTCTTAGCCTGGCCTCCAGGAGGAAAGCCACACTTCTCTCCAAGCCTCTGACCTCTGGCTCCCAGCCTTTGAAACACTCCTAACTGATCCTGCCTCTACAACAATCCATAAGCCATTAGCTGGGGCTATATTAAATCCAGAAGGGTTCATCCCTAAGACCTCAGCTTTTATCTAGGGTCGATATAATAAACGACCAGCTGAAGAACATTTTTGCATCTTCTGCAGAAGTCTCTGGAGGGAACGACTATTATGTGCCTCACCGTCCTTATATTGAGATTCTCACGATAAATTTGTGCTCACGTTGAATGTCAGGGAAAAGTTTGCCTCTCCTGATGAATGGCTATGCTTCCTTTTATCCAATAACTCATCACATTTCCCCTTTCGCTTTAGCTCAATTTAATGCGCAATTGCAGTAACTATCCTCTGCCGGGTTTCTGGTTTAATCATTTCCTCTCTTCATCCAGATGACTTTGGAGATTTCATCTTTAATCTCACTGTCCTAGGGCCTCGATTTTTAGGTGTCAATCATCTCAAATTTGTTTGGAAGTTAGCAGCAATGCAAATTAGAAATAAATAAACAGCAATCTTGACCCCTAGGCCATCTCTCTAGAGTCATAGCTGCCTTAGTAATTAATAATTGCCTTCATTAATGCCAAGTTCCTTCCTGGCATTTCCAGGCAACTGTGCCCAGGGAGCTATTATAAGATGCAATTGAGCATGTTAGGCCTGAATGAGAAGAATGGAATTTTTTAGGAATGAATTATTCTATGTTTGTGTCACTTAGTCTTTTTCCTATATAACTAAACTCCTGGTAAGCCTCTCTGGTGGAAAACACCTCTTACTGATACTGTCGTTGTTTAGTTGCTAAGTCATGCCCAACTCTTTGTGACCTCATGAACTGCAGACCCCAGACTCCTCTGTCTATGGGATTTCCCAGGCAAGAGTACTGGAGTGGGTTGCCATTTCCTCCTTCAGGGGATCTTCCAGACCTAGGGATAAACCTTTGTCTCCTGCTTGACAGTTGGCTTCTTTATCACTGAGCCGCCAGGGAAGCCCCTTCTTACTGATGTAACAGTAGGTTACTTCCCTGCAAGGATGATAGCCACCCCACTTCCATGCCAGCCCACTTGACAGCTGATGAAGTGGAATGGAGAGAGGGGCCTCTTGGCAGCACCCAGGGCCCACAAAGGGGACCACTATTGTCTCTCCCTGAGCCTGAGCTCTTATTTACATTTCCTCTCTCCTGAAGCCCTGACTTTCTTTGGTATGTGTCTCTCTACTTTGATGGTCTCTCTGGCTCTCATAACCACTCCCCTATCCCCATCAGGGCCCACTGTTTACATGGTAGATTAAGTTAGAGACCACAGTTCCTCACCTCTCTCTGCAACCCCTGCCATGGCCTCAACATGGAACAGAGTGGATTTTTCCCCCTTCTTGACTTTAGGCTTGGCTCCATGACTTGCTTTAGTCAGCAGAATGGGGCAGAAGTAACAGCGGACCAGTTTTAAGCCCAGGCCTTGAGAGGCCTGGTGAGTTTCCACTAGCTCCCTGTGCCATGAGACGAGCTGGGGCAGAGCTTCCCCAGATGGCCTGTAGATCCATGAGCAAATTAAGTGCTTATTGTCGTATGCCACTGAGATGTTGCTGCACTCCTGTGTGCAGTGTCCCAGCCTATCCCTAGGACCCCAGCCCAGATCAGATTCCTGGGCCTCCTGCTTGTCCCCTGGGGGCTGGAACCTCTCAGACATCCTAATTACAAGTAGGGGTAGAATGTGTGTATCTTCATCTCTGGAATTTGGGTTCCTGACACCAGAAACAGTTAACACTGAACGTACAATTACACACCGTAACATGCCAGGCCCTGCACTAAGGGCCTGTGTGTGTTATTCCAGTTACTCCCCTAGAGTTTTGTGGTTTATTACATCTTTGCTGTACTCACAAGGAGACTGATGCACTGAAAAGTAAGCAATTGCCCATGACTCACAGTCATATGGAGGGAGAACTTGAACTCACTGATGGCCAGCTCCAGAGTCCACACCAACACCACGCTGTCGCCCTTTTCTTTACCTAGATTGTATGTCTTGGTCTGTGCCCCAGCAACTAGATTGGCAGACAAAGCAATCTCCATCATGCTGAGCTCTCTACCCACCTCTGTGCCCTGGGCCAGAAAGCCTGGTGAGGGCCCAGGTCCTGGGTCTGATAAGTGGGTATCCCTGTGTGGCTCCTTCCCCCACTCCAATCCCCATTCTCTCCCCCTGTCCCCCCATTGCAGGCAGCCTCCTAGACACAAATTGTGACAGGAGCCTGTATAGGTCTCATCTAGGCCCCCCACCCCCCATGCTGCATCCTGCTGAGCAGTAGTGAGGCCTTGGGGAGCCACCCTGTGGCCAGTGGAGGCTGAAGAATCAGAGGTGAAGAAGGATAGATAGTCAGGAAGGCCTTCCAGAAGCTTCAGGGAGGAGTTTCATGTGACTTATGGAAAGTTTATATCATACTTCCTCTTCCAGGGCAATGCCTGAGCCCCCCACTACTGCCAAAACCCACGGAAAATAGCAAGCCACCACTGGATATGGCCCTCGAGAACTTCAGTGGCAGATGGGGAAACCAAGGCCCGTTTCTCTACATGCAGGGTCCCATGCTTCACTTCTCACCAAAGTCAGGAAGAATTACACTGCTGAGGCAGCACACTGGTCCCCTTACTGAGGCTTTTACCAGCCTTTGTCTTTAACTTGAGATTATATTCCTTAATCCTAATGCCGCATCTTGTGCATTCCTTACTGAAAATGAAAGTGTTAGTCGCTTATTCGTATCTGACTCTTTGCAGCCACATGGACTTGCCAGGCTCCTCTGTCCACGGAATTCTCCAGGTAAGAAACACTGGAGTGGATAGCAAATCCTTTTTCCAGGAGATCTTCTCGACCCAGGGATGGAACCCAGGTCTTCTTCATTGCAGACAGATTCTCTACCATCTGAGCCACCAGGGAAGCACTCTTCCTGTCAGTGCACTGATTCATCCAACTGGGACTGAGTGTGTCAGTCCCTCTCTGGGCCCTGGGCCACTGAAGGCGGCACGTGTTCCTTTAGAGGCTCTCATCGAGCTGGCGTTTTGTAAAAACCAGGGGCCCAGGTGACTGCTCCTCCCAGGGACTGTGTTTCTGAGCACATACAGGCCAATGTCATCCCGAAGAGGAGCTCCTCCACTTTCTTCATTTCCCTCCTCCTCACAAGTCTGCCACCTACCTGGTGATGAGGGGTCTCACCTGAGAGATGGTGTTCGCTGCCTAAGAGACTTCCTCCCCACAGTGGAGACCAAAGGTAAGCTCTGTTTCTGGTTGAGAAAGTTCCAGGTCTCTCTCAGAGACGAAGGCTGAGATCTGCTCAGGAAAGTCCCCAGAGGTCACCACCCAGCTGTCCCTCAGCAGGGATCTGTGTCCTCATTGCCTTTTGACAGGTCTCAGGAGGTGACAGCCTCCAGAGGTCCTCTGTCTTTCAGAGCCGCCCCTTGCCTCTCTCAGTCTCCTCTGATGGGTGTAAATTGGTTCACAAATCCTGCAATTCTTTTAGCTCATGCTCCACTGAGTTTCCTCGGCGATTTTCTGGTTTATTGCCCATTGCCTGGTTGCTAAGATTCCTTGTAAATTGCGTTGCCCTCTACTCTGCTCTGCCATTCGTCCAGACTCGACGTGGAAGCCATGGTCCTGGCATTTGCCGTGTGCTGGCCATGAATCGCTCTAAAGCAACGGCTCTGCTGCCGGCAGGTCCCCCACCTGCACAGCAAGGAGGCTGCACGGTGGACAAAGCCCCAAGGGCACAGAGCTAATTTATGCCACCAGGCAGAACTCATCTTTCTTGCCTGTCTCATTCTGGAGGAGGAATCAATATATTGAGGTAGTGGAATCACTCAGCGCTCTCGAAATGTTTCTTGACACCACCTCATCACACCCTGGGGACTGCAGGTAACTGACAGACAGACGGCCCTCCTCTTGCACTACAAAGACAGAGAAGATGCAAATGGTGAAAAAGAAGAGGTGAAAAGTGCAAGTTCTAGTCAGACGATCTAGATTCAAATGCAAACTCTGCCACTTCCTGGCTGTGTGGTCCTAGAGAAGTTACCTAAGCTCTCTGTGCTTCAATTGCTATTCTATAAAATAGAAGTAACAAGAGCACCTGGATTGTTGTGAGGTTTAAATGAGATCGGGCATAAAGTAAGTGCTCAGTGAATGTTAACTATTTTTACAATTATCATCATCAACATCATCATCCCAAAGTAGCATGCATGAAGCCAGTGAAAACACCACCCTCTGCAGCCCTTTACCCAGCCGCCCCATCTCCCTGTGTCAGCACTATTATTCTGACTGCTCCTTTGCTTTGGTGTTGCTTGTTACTTTCCTCCCTTGTCTGTCTGTCTCTCCAACTCCCTCTGGTTAACACAGTGGCTTCATATTTCCTTGCATCCTTTAATTGGGAGAGGCAAGTCACTCATCATAACAAAAAGAGGGGCCCAGGCTTTTACTCCCACCTCTTCAGAGCAGGACTGTAAATTACACATCACATTTCTATAGGTGCCATATAGTTATATAAATTATAGGCAATGCTCTTAAAACATACACATATGAACCTTTATATAGATAAAATATTTATGTGCGTCCCTATAGAAAGGTTAATATACCTTCTCCTGACGTAGACCATTTCTCAAATATTCTCAGCAGTCACCAGTGGCCAATGCGCAGATGAAAGCATTGTTCCCCATTGACCTTCCTCTTACCTCTTTATCAAAGAGCTTTTAGAAGCTGGGCTTCTTCCCTGGTGGCGTAAAGAATTTACGGTTCAACCCCTGGGTCTAGAAGTTCCCCTAGGGAGGAAAAATGGTTACCCACCCCAGTATTCTTGCCTGGAGAATTCCATGTACAGAGGAGCCTGGCAGGTCCTTGGGGTCATGAAGAGTTGGACACGACTGACTGACTAACACTCTCACTTTCGACAGTTTGCAGAAGTGTCGAGGGCTTAAAAGAACCTTGAGGGCTTAGAAGTCTCTTCTTTCGTGGAGCCCTTCATGGGCATTCAGAGGTGAAAGAAACCTGAGTGGGCGTTGAATCCAAACTCCTACCACACCTAGAAACGCTTTTCCAGTAACCATTAGTCACGTGATATTATAAATCTACAGAGGAAGAGCCTGTTCCATTGATGGGAGGGCAGGTCAAGATGTTAGTTATTTTTCAAATTGAACCAAAATGTCCCTTCACCATTCCTCACCCTGCACCTCTTGGACAATGATGGAAAATATCTGACCTTTTAAACACAGCAGGCTTTTCAACCATTTGACTCTGCCATCCCCTCTTTCCTTGGCCTTTTTTTCTCCAGGCTTTAGCCCACAGTCCCTCAAACATCCCAGGTGTGGCTTCCTGCCTCTTCTCCATCGTGGTCATTTTCCTTGGGCCACACCCTGGTGTATTAATATGCTCCTTAGAGTGGAGAGACCAGCCTGGGATGCCTTCTTCTACCTGTGGTCTGACCAGCCCAGTGGTGCTCCCCTCCCCCGTGATACCATCATGAATTTAGAATCCTTCTGTAATCCAACATTTGAATTGGCTTTTCATCTGTAGCTTTGACAACTAAAGCCTCTTCAGAGCTTCCTTGCTGGTGCCTGATACCCAGTCATGACTCCTCTAACCTGTGCTTGCAACACTGATTTTTTTCTGACAGTAAAAGTAGAACTTTACATTTTTTCCTAGTGATCTTCAGCCCAGCATCTCCATTTCTTCAAGCAACCAGGACTGTGTGCAAGAAGTTTGAATCTTTACATTGACCCCGGGCCATTGGTTTCTCTCTCACCAGTGTCTCTCATGGTGCTGCGTACACAGCAGGCACTCAGTAACAGTTGAATCAGCATCCATCCTGCTGTGTCACCCCTCACAGCAGAAGCTCATGTATGTGCTGCCTGTGAAAGTGCTCTGAATGTCCTCAGATACTATGCGGATGTCAGTTATCGTGAACGTTGCTATTCACATGGCTCTGTGCTCAGTGTCTGTCATGTCCAACTCTTTGTGACCCAATGGACTATAGCCCACCAGGCTCCTCTGTCCATGGAATTTGGAGTGGGTTGCCATTTCCTACTATAATTCATATGGCTGTTAGAAGTTTATTGAAGGCAAGAGGTATGGATTGTTTTTCTCCATTTCCATAGTAGCTGGGATGATGTCTTTTATACAGTGGGTGCTCCACAAAAGCTGTTGGCTGAACTGAATTGAAGGAGTTGGCCCAGCATCTCAGACACAGACTTAGAAAGACCAAGCATGGAATAGAAGGTTCTGGCTAGGCTGCAACCGGAGATGACTTCATGGCACAAAAGGGGAAAGAGAGATGGGAAGTAGGGACTATGCTGAACCTAAAGGGCATCATTTCCCTGGGTATCTACGCTACACCAGCTATGCCTCCATAACTAGCCACTGCATGGCAAATGGCTTAAAAACAACAAGCATTTATAACTGATTGTGAGACCTTGGGTCAGCTGGGCAGATCTAAATCAGGCTTGGCTGACCTTGACTGGGCTCAGTCTTGCATCTGTGACCAGCTGGTGGGTCAGCTGGAGGCCCCTGACACACACACTGGTGGGTGGCTGGCTGTAGGCTGTGATGGGGTGACTGGACCATGTGTCTCGCATCACCCAGAAAGCCGTATCATGCCTATTCACTCAGCAGTTCAACAGAGTTCCAAGAGAAAAAGCAGAAATGCACCAGATGTCTTGAGGTCTTGACTTGTTACTTCCACTGCATTCCATTGACCAAAGCCAGTAACAAAACCAGCCCAGGTTTGAGGGAAGGAGGAAGAAAAACCTCAACCTCTCATATGAGGAGCTGAAAGTCACACAGCAAAAAGAGTGAATGTAGAAGAGTACAGAGAACTGGGGGCATTTAAATCACCAGTTAATCTCGTCCTCACTTCTTTCCCTGCTTCAATCCATTCTTCCCCTCCCTCCCTCTCTACACCCATTGAATACACACTGACTGGACACCTACTACAGGACAGGACCATGCAGGTTTTGGAAGTGTGGCTGGAGAATGTTTCTTCCAAACGCAAGACTTTGGAAGAAAACCACCGCTATCTCAGATTAAGAGGAGGGCGACTGGTAGCCACAGAATTGCTTCCAACAGGCATGAGTAGCCTCCATACTGCCGTGGTCACAGCAAGACGGTCCCCGGGCAACTGACTTGCCCATGGGCATTTGCATCTGTGACCAGGCTGAACTCTGACACCCGCCCAGCATTGCTGCTGCTGCTGCCAGAATCCTGAACAATTTATGAAATCAGCCAGTCACTGTGCACCCTGCCACGCCATGTGTCAATCTAGCCCCAGTGAGGATATAAACAACCTGATGGGTCTCTTGAGGACTCGAGAACTTGGCAGCTTTCATGGGCCACAGAACTCCCCCAGAGTGACTGGGGACAAGGCTGGGACAGCCGGGTCGGGTGCAGCGCAGGATAGAGAGCCCCGTGCAGAGCTGTTGGCAGCGTACGTTATAGCTCAGTTTTATGAGCTCTTAAATCTCAACATTTGCTAAAATGAGGGAGCCAGGCAGGAAGATTAAGCACGGCTGGGCCCTTTAAATCATCAGCACCAGCCATCCTGGGGGCTAGATTTGCTTTAGGCCCTGGCATGATCTCTGTGTCCAGGACCAAGGGGAAGAAGTGGAGAAGAGCTTGGGTTCCTGGCCAAGTTCTGCCACTTACCAGCTGTGTGATATTGAGCAAATTACAGAACATCTCTGTGCCTCAATATCCTCTTCTATAAATGGGGCTATAAGCACTTGAAAGAGAATGCCTCTAGAAGTTCAAGTATGCTATTACAGAATCCAAGGACTCTGGGGGCTCTTGGTGGCTTCCAGCTTCAGGAAGAGCCCCTCCACTCCCACCTCACCCTGCAATGACTTGGAGCTACGAGAGGCCTGGAACTCATGTTTCCATAGGAACCCTCAACTCTTAATCAGCCAGAGTCAGAAAGAGATGCTCTCCTCCAAAGTTAGATGACCCCAGTTCTGGAATAGTGTCACTCAGAATTGCCCTGGTGTTCATGATGCTAATTTGCTGGGTAACTCTGGACAAGTCTCTTAACCTCTCTGAGCCTCTAAGAGGTATCATAATGCTCCCCAGGGCTTTGATGGAACAGAGTGCATCAGGGATGAAAACCCGTCAGCACTTGTAAATCTCTGTGTAATTTATTCATTTGGTCAACAGACTTCCTGAACAGCATGCACCAAGCACTCTGGCAGGCCCTGGGGATGGAAAGATGAGTGAGCCTGCCTCCCAGCAGATGCTCACAGCCATGTGGGGCAACAGGCAGTCCCCAAGCTCCTCACAGGCACAGGGTCTAGGGGAGCTGGAGGAGAGGTGGCTGATGAGCCTGTGTGTCAGGGAGGCTTCACAGGGGAGGCAAGAGCAGTTCAAATGTGCTGACCCAAAGGGGGCAGCCAGCCCAGAGAGAGCAGTGAGGAAGGACAAAGAGGGCCAGTGGCAGCATGGCTGATGACGTGGTGGGCAACTGCAATGTCTGGCTGGGACTTTATCAGCAGTGAGGAGGTCAGGGGGGAGAGGAGAGGGCGAGCTCACAGAGGGCCTTGCGGGCCATGCTGAGGGGGCTGGAGTCTAACCTGAAGGTCACAGGTGTCCATTAGCAGCTGCAGCAGCCGTTCTTGTGGGGTCTAGCTTGTGCCCACCAGGAGGGAGCTGCAACGCTGTCGGCCACTTACCCTGAGCACTTACCCTGCACAATGCTGTGCCACAGGCTGACCTTCCCCTGCAAACTCACCTGGAAGGGAGCGTAGTGATGACCTGCGTTTTGCCCACGAAGTGACCTTGTATTTTGCCTGAGGCCACGCAGTGAGTCAGAAGCAGTGCTGGCTCTGCCGAGATGCTTTACTGCCTCTCTGGAAGCCTGGATGAAATGCAGCCTCCCCCACCTTCCCGGGACCCCAGCACAGGTCTCAGTGTCCTCAGAACCCCTGGCTTCACACTCCCAGCCTGCCCATCTCCCTCACCTAAAGAAGTCACCATCCAATCTGAATTTAACCTCCCTGCCAGGGACTAGACTGGACCTGCCAGGAAACCCCGTCCCTGAAGAGCGCACTTTGAAATCCTCTTCATTAGACTCCTAATGTGGGAAATTAAAACTGCGAGCTTGAAGCTTTTCAGGGCAGCCAAGAATATTTACGGTAATACCATTTTAGAAGATCAAATATTTATAATAGAGTAGACTCCACTGTGCTACCCCTTGTCTCAGCTTCTGGGGCTGCGGCAGCTACAGCATGATGGGCTCAATCATTAAAATGCTTTCAAAACCTTATGTGCTTGGTAGCTCCTCTCCGAGAGCCACGGCGTGGCCCTGCACGAGGAATGTCACCACAGGCCGCATGAGGCAGGATTCTGTCACACCGGTGACCGTGAAGATGTGCCCCTCTAACCCTATCCCCCTGCCTGGGAGATGCCCCTCTTGCAGATGCTAGGTTTCCCATCAGGACCTTTCCCCTCAATGCACCTGATGGTGTAATCACCACCTCCTTCCTGGATGCCCACCAAGGAGCTTGTTTCTTAAAGGGCAGATGGTGTCTGTCTTCCCCAGCAGCCAGCACAGGGTCTGACACATGGTAGGGATGAAAGACACCATTACTGAATGAACAACAGGCCCCAAACTCATAATTTTCTTTAAGAGCTGATTGTGATACCCACTGAAGATGGGTTTTGCCGAATCTTTTTTTTCTTTTAGCTGTTTGCTGTGTAGGCTTTCTTGTAATCTACTCCAAGTTGCAAGAGTACTTTTTTGTTTGTTTGATTTCAAGTCACCCTTTCTAGGTCAAAAGTGGATCTCTTACTTGCTTTTTCTAAACCATCTTCTTCTTTCTCATCGTCATCTGATATTAATCAAAGAAGAATTTTATTCTTTGTATAATCTAATCATTCCATTGATTTTTTCTGCCATTTGCATCCCAAATCACCATTTATCCTCTGGAAACTTCCTGTTTGAGCTGACTCTGATGTGGGCATGTCCAGTGACCAAGTTGCTTGCCATACTCCCCTGTGGCTGGTCCACTGCTAGGTTCAGAAGGAGAATAGCACTTTTCTGGCAGAAGGTCAATCAATGTTCAGGTTTCTTGGCCTTTACAGAATGTCTTCTTAACAATAACTGCAAGGCCTCTATGTCCTTTTCCAGGGTTTTATCTGATAGCTCAGTTCAGTTCAGTCTCTCAATCAACTCTGTGCAACCCCATGAACCACAGCACACCAGACCTCCCTGTCCATCACCAACTCCCGGAGTCCACCCAAATCCATGTCCATTGAGTCAGTAATGCCATCCAATCATCTCATCCTCTGTCATCCCCTTCTCCTCCCACCTTCAGTCTTTCCCAGCATCAGGGATTTTTCCAATGAGTCAGCGCTTCACATCAGGTGGCCAGAGTACTGGAGTTTCAGCTTTAGCATCAGTCCTTCCAATGAACACCCAGGACTGATTCCTTTAGGATGGACTGGTTGGATCTCCTTGCAGTCCAAGGGACTCTCAAGAATCTTCTCCAACACCACAGTTCAAAAGCATCAATTCTTTGGCACTCAGCTTTCTTTATAGTCCAACTTTCACATCCATACACGACCACTGGAAAAACCATAGCCTTGTCTAGACAGACTTTGTTGGCAAAGTAATGTCTCTGCTTTTTAATATGCTGTCTAGGTTGGTCATAATGGCTCAGTAGAATACAACTCAGGTCTAGGAGACAACAACCCTAATCCCAGGAGAGCTGCTTCTCTGGATGGTGCTTTCTGAATCAAGGATGAGAAGTGGAGTGTATATGGACTGTGGGGCTGGGGACCAGCATTTGTGTGTGGATTTTACACACACAGCATCTATTTGCATGGACAGGCTGACAAGGACACATCAGAGTGTGGCCAGGAAGTCATGAGGCTATGCTTGGCTCGTGAAATAATGAGACTGATTTCTGGCTTAGCTCTGAAGGCCAAAAGAAGGCTTTGAGAGGGTTTCACATCAATTCTATTAGACAAGAAGTCTAATCAAATACTCTAAAATATTTGAATAATTTAAATTTATTAGTTTGTCTGTACACATATTCAGTTTCCACCTCCCAGAATGCTGATGGGTTAGTGACAAATGGCTTCTTTCGAACAACCCACTTGCTTGTGTGTTCAATGATTTTACCCTTTATTATAGATCAGTGGTTCTCAAACTTGTCCCTGTGGCTGAGCACCTGGAAGTTATGGGGCTCTTTGCGGAACACCATGAAATACTGACATATTTAATCCCATTATATGAGCCAGCAGCAATTTTACTAGCAGAAAATATGACTATATTAATTTGTGCAGTATAATATGCAACCACAAACACACGTGTCCTAGAAGGGAAAAAAAAGGCTGTCAAGCTGAGATTGGCTGTGTGTGTGATTTATTTTTGTATTTGTTTGCTGCTTGTTCATTCATGCTGTTGTCTCCTGAGGCTGCCCAGCAGTCAAGGAGCAGTAGGTACCAAGATTTAAGAGAAAAAAAAAACAACAAGAATCTGGATGAGAATGCTGAGCGTTTGTGAGCAGCAATCTGGGCCATGAAGGTCAGAAAGCCCCTTCCAGCTGCCCAGACATGGGGCTCTGATCTCAGCAGTGCCCCAGGGACTCAGGCAGCCCCCAGCACTGTCCTGAAGCCCTACAGCTACTGACATATCTGGTTGAAGCACTAGATTCTGGCGTGAGTCAGCTCCCACGGAGATGACATCGCTGCTACTCTGTATTCTCCAGCATCCTTAAATCTGTTGGGCAAATCTCTTCCTCATGAGCACAACAAGCCAGGTAGACATAGCTAGAAGGATGGAGAAAGCAGGAGTCAAATGGAAGTCACTACCTAACCACCCATGTTTCCCCAGAGAGGCCCCACCCACGTAATGCAGCAGCTGTCACCTTTGGCCTGAGCTTGCGCTGCCCGAGGAAGATGATAAGAGGTTCTTCATCGCTAGTCCCTTGTTTCCTATAACCGCCCTGCCCGGGCCCACTGCCTCAAAAGATCCCGCCTGTCTGAACCCACAGTCTTCACAGGTTCCAGTCTTCAACCAATGTTTCCACCACTTCTTTCTGTACCCACCGTGTCAGTTTCCTAAGGGTCTCACAACAAATTACCATATACTCGGGGCCTTAAAACAGCAGAAATTTATTCTCTTACAGTTCTAGAGGCCAGAATTCCAAAAATCAGTATCCTGGCTCAAAATCAAGGTATCAGCAGGGCTGTACTCCCTCCAAAGTCTCTGGGGGAGAATCCTTGCCTCTTCCAGTTCCTGGTTCCCAGTATTCCCAGGTTTCATGATTCTAATCTCTACCTCTGTCTTCACATAGCCTTTTGGCTCTTGTAAGGATTTAGGACCCATCCAGATAATCCAGGATGATCTTTAGTTTGATCACATCAGCCAAGACTTTTTCCAAATAAGGCCACATTTGTGGGTTCTGTGGAGAAAGAAATGGCAACCCACTCCAGTATTCTTGCCTGGGAAATCCCATGGACAGAGGAGCCTGGCAGGCTGCAGTCCATGGGGTCACGATCACTTTCATGCATTGGAGAAGGAAATGGCAGCCCACTCCAGTGTTCTTGCCTGGAGAATCCCTGGGACGGGGAAGCCTGGTGGGCTGCGTCTATGGGGTCGCACAGAGTCGGACACGACTGAAGTGACTTAGCAGTAGCAGCAGATAATCCAGGATGATCTTTAGTTTGATCACATCAGCCAAGACTTTTTCCAAATAAGGCCACATTCGTGGGTTCTGTGGAGAAAGAAATGGCAACCCACTCCAGTATTCTTGCCTGGGAAATCCCATGGACAGAGGAGCCTGGCGGGCTACAGTCCATGGGTCACAAGAGTCAAACGTGACTTAGTGACTAAACCACCGCCACATGGGTTCTGGGAATGAAGATGTGGACATCTTCACGTCCACATCCCCCCTCTTTGGGGGAGGGGCACCATTCAACCCACACCTGCCAAGACAAGGTCACCCCAGCAGGAAATCTCAGATCAGGTATGATGCTAGTTCACCCAGCATCGCTGCCAGATATCCTTTCCCTCAATCTGCTCTTCATCCTCCTCTTGCCCACGGGGTCTCAGCTTAACCACATTGTAGGGTCTAGATCACGCATGGACAGGACAGCAGCCGCCACCTCAGTGAACCAACTGCCCAGCAGGCAAACCTAAGAGTTACATTTACCTTCATTCCCATCTCACCCTAAGGCCAGCACCTCATCCTGACCTCCTAGAAGGACATGGATTTTCCATACAGACTGTGATGTATCCCCAAATGATAATTTGTTCGTTAAAATTTTAAATCTAGTTCCTAAAGATGATCTTTTGGGTACAAGGTTGATAATACTAAAGAAAAAAATTATTATTGTTTCTTTTCTACCATTAGGATCAGAGACTGAAATTCTCACAAGGTTAATTAAAGCTGAGAATTTCTAGGGGCCATTGGAAAGTCTTGTCTCCTCTGCTGCCAGAGAAATACTGTCCTTAAGATCATGATGATAATAAAGCAGGTAATACTTAAGAACAGAGTTCCACCTCTGGGTGATTCCTTCTGGTGCTGCAAAATGGAAAGGTGAGCCCCTACCAAGCCCAGCTGGCTGACCAGATCTCCACTACCAGGGGAATTCTGCTAGGCCCAGGAATGAGGATCCCCAGCTTCACCCCGCTAATCCTCTTCAGCTTTATCACTTCCAAACCGCTCATCATTGCCAGAGAATTCTCATCTCTTGTGCTGCTTGTCATCAGGCTGTTAAGCTTCTTGCTCTTATGTATTCATTTTAGCCATTTGGATTTTCCATCTCATTGTCTCTTGTCTGCAGTGCAGAATCGAAAAGGATCCTCTGCAACTCTTTCCAGTCCCTACGCGGTTCTTCTCGCCTTTCAGAAGGTGAAACTGATGCCCCCACACCCCATGGGATCAGGGTGGTCAGAGCATTTGCAGACGGTCCCACCTCCGGAGCAAATATGACCTCAGTGCATTTTGTAGGGTGCAGGGAGGCAGGAAATCCTGACACCACTACTTGGTGAAACTCAGCATTACTTCCTGGCCGAGTCATTAGGAAATTATTTGTTTCTTTTAATGTCTGTGTCTCACCAGACTGTGAACTCCCAAGGACAGAGATAATAATAGCTCTAATTATTCAGCTCTTACCTGTGTGCCATGCACTTTTCTAAAGAATGTAATGTACCTAATCTCATCTTATCCTCTACTGCAGCTCGGAGAGCTGGGCGCTGCCATTGTTTTCAGTTTGGGGATGAGGATGCTGATTGCAAAGAGGTTAAATGACTGGCCTGGGGATGGAGCTGGAATTTGAATTCAGTCCAATGTGCTCCAGAGCTCTGCCTCTTAGCCCCAGCACCAAACGCAGAGCCTGCCACACAGCAGGGGTTTCATGCAGTGTGATGAAAGGAGCAAGTGGGTGAATGAATGAATGTGCTCCCGGCTTCCCCTGCCCTGCCCAGGCTCATCCTGTGCAAGCATCTCCCCACCCGCATGCCATCCTGCTCCATCAGCCCTGCCCTGCGGGGCGACTCTACAGCATAGCCCTTCCGACCGCATCCCAGGTCTGCACCCTGCTCTCTGCCGCAAAGACCTGAGCCTGGTGCCTTCTGCACTGCCGTGAGGTACCAGAACGAGCGGGTGATTCTAAGGGAGAGGAACTGATCACGACTGCACAGTGAAATGCCCAGAGGATCCAAGAAAAAGAAATCTAAATTCCCTGCGGACACTCTGGTGAGGCTGGCATCACAGGTGGAAGGCAGGTGACTCGGTTCACCCCATCATCACATGTCTCCCTTTCATGAGTACGCTTTGTTTGGTTTTTAACTATTTAGCCTTGGGTCTGGGCTGCCAAAGAAAGAGGCAGAAAGTAGGTGTGAGCAGAGGCCTGGTCCCCTGAGTGTCCCACTGAGTTGGACACGATGCTCCTGGACCTTTCACGGACTTAGAACCTCAGAGAGCAGAGGGCTCCTAAGGGTGCCAAGGTGTACAGGGACAAAGGTGGGCTTTGGAGGCAGGCAGGTCCGGTGCTCCCTCCTAGCTGGGTGGCCTTGGACAAGTCTTTAAACCCTCATCTGCAAAGCAGGACAGTAAGGCCTGTCTTAGTCATGCAGATTAATAAAACATCAATACGTCAAGGGCCCCCTAGTTCTCTAGAGGCCTGGTTAGGGATGGGCTGTGTTTCCCACTTTCGCCCTGCAGTGAGTCTGAAACCACAGCACTGTGTGGAACGCTGGTTAGATGCCCACGCCCTAGAGTGGCCATCCCGGGGCAGGTCTCGGCTCTGAAGCTCACTAGCTGCGTGGCGGCAGTTTTCCTCTGTGCCTCAGTGTCCCCAGCGATAAATAAGGAATCGACTGCCCTTCCTGGCAGTTGTTGTGAGGATTAAATGAGACAAAAGTCTCGATCAATGTTCCTGTAACCAGTACCTCCCAGCAGAGTTCATGGCAGTGCTTTCATTACAAACCTCTCCTCATCACCAGGAAATAGGAAAGTACTGTCACCTGGAAGGCCAGAGCAAGAAGACTCCTCCTCCCTCCCCAGTCCCCCCACTGGGACACCTGATCAAAAAGCCCCAGGAAACCACCAGAGCCCTCAGAAGCCTGTGCCCACCTAGAACGTTCAGATCCCTGCCCCCAACCCTCAAAGAGATGTCCCAGCAAAGATTCAGAGCTGAGGTCTGGGGTTCTGCACAGACCCACCTGGGTAGGAATCCCAGCTCCTTTACGTGTGACCTGAAGCTAGGGATATAACCTTTCTGGGTCTCAATTTCCTCATCTGTAAAGTGGGGAGACTCATAGGATCCTATCTCATGGGGTTGTGGTGAGGCTTAAATGAGATAATGGATGTAATTCATTTAGAATAGACCTTGGCAAATAATGAGCACTCAATAAAGTTTAGCCATAACCCTTTCTACTGTACAGTGCTTTACACAGTATAAAACATTTTCACATGCATTCTCTCTTCTTGACAATCCAGTTATAACAGCAGACCCAGCAGTGGCGGGGAGTGGGGGTGGGGGGTGGAACCCTTCAAATTCATCAAGCGCTAGACATATACCAAGGCAGGGATTATCCCCATTTGACAGAAGCAGCCCGGGCTCAGGAAGGTCACATGACAGCCCTGAGGCAGAGCCAAGCTGCGTGACACCAGAGAGCATCCTCTTAATCACTGTGCCAGAGTGTTTCCCCACCAAGGAAAAATGCCACCACACCCTGAAGGCATTTAATTTTGTTACAGCCCTACACATCTAGGTCACTTCTCTGCCCTGGCTCTGCTGGGTAAACAGCTCTGCTACGTGTCACTCCAAGAAGAAGCCACTGCTACAAGCCAAAGGGTGTTGACATGCTGGAAACAATTGCCACCTATTTTCATTCTGCAAATAAACGCCATGGTTCTGGCCAGGGGCAGGGTGACCTCAGTATAGAACAGAGCCAAGCCCTGTTGACGAACCCTCCAGGCTGAGGTGATGGCCCCTGCTTGGCTGGTTTCCAGTATGTTCTCCCTATTAATATGCAGGCTGTCAATTTCTTGTTGGAAATTGTGTTCTTGCATACATCATGAAAGCTGTGACCATATTCACATCCCTCAAACACTTGTCTGTCCACCCAAGAGATTCCTTTAGCTAAAAGGCTCAAGGCCTGAGTAATCCCTCCAGTTCACAAGACGCCTTTTTAGGAAATCAGCTAAGGCTAAGCCCAAACAGCAGACACATCTTCTGCCCAAGAGAGGAAAGAGTGGGAGAGATGAATAGCCCCCAAATGCAGAACCTTCTAATTTACTTTAAAAGATGAGAATGTATTCATTTGTCAGCCTTGCAGTCCCATCATGGAGCTGCCACACACCATGTTCAAAATATGTTCCATGGAATACTCTGAGGATGTTAATAAATAATTCACTGGGGACAAAAGGGCAGTGGCGGTGGGGAGGGACTCATTGCCAGTTAAGTGTGGGGGGACTAGAGAAAATTATGCCAATGTCCTTCCTTCTCAAGCTTTTGCAAAGGCTGGTGTGGATGAGCTCCTGGAGAAGGGCCCAGCATGTGATGCTTGCAAACTTGTTTGAAGACCCTCACTTGAGGATGCCATTCAATACGGTGATGCCAGAAGCACCTCTGCCCCACTCCGGAGAACTCTGTAAAGACAGAGACCTGCCTCGTCCATCTCTGCTTCCCCAAAGCACCTGGGCCTATAATAAAAGTTTGTTGAATTGAGCAGAATTCTAAAGCCCCTTAATTCTAAAGCTGTTTGTCAGCAGCTTTCCAAGGACTCTGTCCTTGGAATTCTCGAAACAGATTTTAAATGCTCTCAAGTGTCTCTGATTTCTTGGAATAGTTTCTACTTTTGCCTCGATTAAATGCAGCTTAGGTTCCTGCCCAGGATGTTACTGGTTTCTAAGAACTCCCCGCTAGGACACTGGGCCCTTATCCTTAGGAACAAGAGAAAGGCAACCAGCCCAACACAAGTTCAAGACTGAGCTCCTCTCTTCCCTGGTGCGGGGCCCTGGGTGAGTCTCTGCTTCTCATCTGGAACCTGGGCTTGATTACTTCTCAGGCTCATGCGGAAGATTTAATAAGAGAGTGGAAGTGACATACCTGGCAGGTGGCAGGCCGTTCCTCAATATCAGACCCTTCCCTGTCACACTTCCAAAGGCCTGAATCACAGAGACAGGCTCAGCCTGACGGCTGGGAGGTCCCTGATGGAGGGGAAAATGCAAACCTTACCTGACAGTTATTACCCACGCCATGGAAGAGCTCGGGAACATGAACTCCACTAACAGCAAAGTTATGCACATCTTATAACCCAGACCTGGATTCCCAGCCAAGAAAGCCCAGCTTACAGAGGCCCTCTCCTCAAGGGAAGGCGTTTACACTTTGTCAAAACCACAGACTGCCTAGTACTTAGCCAGAGGTTTTAGCAAATAGTTCATAACCCTCATCACCAAACTTGGCTTCCCATTCAGAGCACTTCTGTTTAAGCTGTGCAGTCAACAGCTCCTGGCCAGCAAAACTGGGGTGGGGGCCCACACCTGGCCCGGGGTCCCCACCTAGCCACTGAGTAACTGCCTGATTTGAGACAAGCTACCAACTGAATGGACATGAGTTTGGGCAAACTCCTGGAGACAGTGAAGGACAGGGAAGACTGGCATGCTGCAGTCCATGGGGTCGCAAACTGTTGGACACTATTTAGAGGCTGAACAATAGCAAATGTCTTTAAGCCTCAGTTTCCTCACCTATAAAACGGGAATCCTACTATCTATGAGAAAGTCATTACAAAGGTACATGAAAGGACTTTGTACACTGCGTGGTGTTCTGACAAAGAGAGGAGGTCTTGGCCCTACCCTGATGACAAAGACTGACTCAGAGCACCTTTGCTGTTCCCTGATTCTGCTGGGTGATTCTGAATGTGACCTTCTCGCCCATCCAACCTGGCACACGGAGCAACCTTCCCTTTCACGTTCAATTCCACCAGAGCTGCATGAGTACCTACTGTGTGCTGGGTGCCTGGCCAGACTCGGGGATGACCAGGACCCAGCCCTTGGCTCTCAGGAGACTGTTTCATGCGCAGAGCGCCACATGCTCCCTCTGGAGGACCACAATGCCAGGCAGAGAGAATAATGCTGAGGAAATGATTTTAAAAGAGCCATCCTTTAAAATGACCCATTTGGATAGATACATACTTGTTAATTTACCTCTGTAATTTTTAATTGCTTTAAAGCACAAATTTTCTTCCAAATAAAATCTCTCCCAGAGCTCCACTGTATTGCAATGACAACAAGAGTGACAAAGAGGCTGTGAAAAACATAAACAGAGCTCCTGGGGCTGAATGAGCAGTTGGATGTCACCCCTTGGACACCCCTAAGCCCAGACTGAGAATTCCCAGTCTATCGGACAAGAAATCACAGAGCCACTAAAAATTATTGTTCTAAGGAACAGGTACCAGCAGAAGAAAATGATCATATAATGATAAACAATCAAGAACAAAATACCAGGTGCACCTTGGCTCCTCCTGAGGGGGCTACACATCAAGGTGTGAGTCGTGGGGTTTCAGGTTGATTTTAACAGTAACTAATTGTGTCTTGTCAAGGGAAGACAGGGAGCGTGTTCTGCTGTTCGGGGCATGCAGTGGAGAGGAAGTAGGATTTTCCAGGTGGGACTGAAGGTGCTTCAGGGCAGGAACCTGCATTTGTAGGTAAAGGGAATAACTGAGCAGAGATCTGGGGACCGCGAAGTCTGGAGGTTAAATGGAGCGCAAAGTCAGAGGAGAGAAATTGGGAGGAATGAGCCAGAGGAACCCTTGTTGGTGTTTTTCTTTTGACTTCCAGGCAGCAGAGAGCTGTGTTGAGGGGTGGGGTGGGGACATGGAGCTGTCTCTGTTCTCTTGTGGAAACAGGGTCCAAGGGTGCTTCCTGACATGGTCCCTGGAGGAAAGAGCTCCCCAGCTTCCCTCTCTGTCTCTCCTTGGAGCCAGGCCCCTGGACATTCTTGCCAAGGTCACTGGTGAACCCCAGGGAGCCCTGTAGCAGAGGCTGGCTCAGGGGCGGCCATAAGAGGGCAGGAGAGGGCTGGGAATGGGTCGGCAGGCAGCCCCTGCTGATGTCCCGGCCAGGCCTGCAGCTGGAGACCCTGACAGCCTGCTCTGGCCCGGAGTCTGGGTGTAGGTGGGTGTAGGGAAGAGAGAGAGAAGGGAGGAGGAACAAGACTAACACTACTCTTTGAGGACAAAGGCTGGGACAAGAACGGGTCGTCAGCCAGACTTGGGCTGGATTCCCAACTGAACCACTTCCTGGCTGTATGAGATCAGATGAGTTACCTGTCTTCACTGTGCCTCATGTCCTCTTTGGCAAGTTGGGAGACGTTAGTAGCAAACTATGGAGGTGTTAGTCTTAACGTACTGGCCAATGCCAGTCCTATATACACGGGCATAGACTGAGGGCTGTGTGTGGTGAGGGCCGGAGCTTCTCTCACCTTTACTGGAAGAAAGTCCCCTGGGGGCCCATGGGCAGCCTTCCAGAGCCTTTCTCTGCTGGACCACACACACTCCTCTCACCCACTCCCTCTCACTCCACCCCCATCACTTTCTCAGTCAACACCAGGAAAAAACTTACCCACCCAATGCCCTGACTGCTAGGAACCCAGCCTCCAACCTGCTGGAATGTGCTCCCAGGTGTGGGCT
>SJYQ01002350.1:18311-206574 GCA_006410935.1 Redunca redunca | reverse complement strand
CAGGTCCAGAGGTTGCCACCCACTTCCTTCTAATGGACTATTACCTGGACACCCTGAGGTGCTCCCGGAAAGCTGAATTCCTCTCCGGACCCTGTGAACCCCCACCAGCAAGCATATGCGCATGAGGTCATGCATGTTACCCTGGGTTCCTGCCCCCAGTTGGCCACGTAAGGAGCTCCGTTCTTCAGGTGGCTTGATTGTGACTGCATCACAGCTGCCAGGATCTCATCCCAAACCCCTCTTGGCCCAGCAACCCTGTTTGGAGCTGCATCCCATCCCCCTGTCTTTTTGTATGCCCCCTCCCCGGCTCCTGCCTGGACACTGTCACTCCCTCACATGGGATTCAGGTCTTCCAGCTAAGCCCAGGGAGCCTGGGGAGGTGCCTGCGGTGGGGTGGGGTGGCAGAAAAGGGCCCAGACCCTCCTCCACGTCATTCAAGAGGCTCCCTCCTGGACCTGTTCACGGAACAGAATTCCACGTATGCTTTTGTTTGAACAAAGGATCCCTTCTGACTGTGAGAAAAAGCCTTCAAGCCTCTAAAGCCGGCTCCAACCCTGAGCAGCTTCTGCCCTCCCTCCAAGCCTCCAACCTTAACATCGGTGCCCAGCAAAGACGGATTCCAGCCTCTCTCCCTTGTTGTCAACTTGCAGATATTTATAGCATCACCGTGTCCACCAGAGAGCGTAATAGGCTTTTTAGGCTAAACCAATTAAACTCTCCTCCCGTAAGTCATGTCTCCTGGATCACTTCTGCTGCCCTTCTCTGAACTTGTTCTATCTTCATTATCTCGGCTCTTCGTGCAGAGAGGACAGGACCTGGGAGTACACACACTGGTTGCTGGGGAATGTCTGCCTCTCTTTCCAGCCCTGCCAGCATCTGTCTGCCACTTCTCTTTCCTTGGTGGTGCAGACACGCTCCAGACCTGCTCTATGCTGTCAACCCCCTTGAAAACTGGGAAACACAATATTCTCAAAGAGGGGTCATTGATCTTTCCCTCCTTTTTATCCTTGCTTGCCCCAATCCACAAGGATGCAGCCTCTAAGCCTACAGGAAACGTGCTGGGCTGGCACCATGAAGGGTGCCACGTGCAAAGATGATTGAGTTCTGGGATGTGCTCCCAGCCCCACAGTTTGATGCAAGTTGCTATAAAGCACTTCCTAATGGTTGGTTGTGATCCCAAAGGCTCCTGAAGTTGATGCAAGGAATTCATAAGCTTAAAGGCAATGATACTATGTTCCCCTTTCTTTTCTAAATTAGTAAAATAATTATTTTTTTAAAATGGGATGGTATGAGTGCTCTGAAGGTATGCCCATGAAAGGGTACCTACCTTGAGTCCACTGAGGTCAGATAAGCCTGCTAATGTGGGCTCATCACTTAGCCGATGGTCAAGAACCATCCTGGTGGTTTTCACTATCATGCAGTATTAAATTCTTTTTATGTTTAGTCATACTCTGTTTAATTTACACTCAGTATGGACCATTGATTTAAGACAAGAAGCATAAGGAACTCTGAGATGGAAATACAATATCAAGTTAATGAGGAACATAAAAAACAGAATAATTTTCAAATTTTTCCTAGAACTCCATAAACCAATGCTAAAAAGAGAAAACAAACAGTGGCAATTATAGTCAACTTGGCTTTTTCATTTATTAAGAATGAAGATGCTCTTCTGTAATGCGCTTTTGAAAAGTGTTTACAAATAGCACTTTCAAACTTTCTCTTCCATCTCAATATCACATGGAACAAAACTCTACATTTAAAAAAAACCTGATTTTTCAAAACACAAAAATTTCAATAACTGCAAATAAGAGATCCCAGGAACAGTTTTTGTGGTACAACTATAATTACAACCTGAATTTCAAAATGTATTTGCTCCCCAAATGAAACAGAATGTATCAAATTAAAATTTGTCAACAAATCACTTTTTTATATAATTAAACAACATTCATCTCTTATTCAATGGGGAAAATGCCCAAATTCAGCTTTAAACATAATGGATATGTTTACTCTATAAAGAGTAAGTAAAGAGTAAATAAACTTTATAATATAACCTTTAATAATACACTGAACTAAAATTACAGTATTACATTTTAAATTCCTGTCTTATATACCACAGAAAAATTACAAAATGATTTTAAAATATTCATTAGTGTTGTTCCAAGTGGGAATATATGAGATGACCTATCTCTTTATTCCTAGATAATCTCTACCACTAGGAATTACAATGCAGTGGGTCAAGCCTGGGCCCTGGGGGAAAACACACCTGTGTCTGAGACCTGGCCTAGCTACTTACTAGCTATGTGGCTTTGGTAAGTCACTTAACTTCTCTGAACTTTGTTTCCTCATCTGTTAAAATAAGATGTACCATACCCAACAAATAAGATGTACCTTTTATTGGTTATTAAAAGGATTAGAAACAGCATGTGGAAAAGATCTTGCATCAAGTCTAACACAGAGACATGATAGAAAGAGAAGACATTATAAGATATTTTGTAAACTTCTTTTATCTGTCTAACACCCCTTCTCCATGTCTCTTTCTTTGGCAAACTACTCCTTCCTCTGTCTAATCATGTGATCCTAGTGAGGCTGCCAATATCCCTGGCCTGTGCCTGGCTGAAAGGATGTGTGTGTAACCAAGGCCACATCATTCCTCCTCCCCATTCACAGTGATTGGTCAAAGGGCTAAGAATGTGACTCAAGAGGGCCCAATCGGAATCCTCTGGTGGGACTGGATATAAGAACAATGGGAGAGAGATTCATCCTCCATGGACAGTGATCAGTGATCAATAAGCTGGAGCTGACAGTGGTCAGATTCTCTACCACATTGAGAAGATTCTTCAGTGGGAAAGAATGAGGTCTCTGTATAGAGAGAAGAGCAAAGAGATGGCATAAAGAGAGGGGGATGGGGAGGAAACAAGAGATGTAGGAAAGGAGAGGGAGAGAGACACAGAGACAGGAGAGAGAGGAGCTCCCATCACAGTTACCCTGTCTCTATCCAGCTATGTCCGATGCCAGTACCCCCTCTTTATTCCTGGTTACGTGAGCCAACACGTTCCATTGGGGTTATGCTGGTTTGTGCCGAGTTTCTGTTGGTTACCATCAAAAGCATCCTGATGAATTCAGACATGTACTTGTAACATATAAGACATGTACACACGAATGTAGCACAATTCAGGCAGAATGCTAAGCACCACAGAAGACATACCAAAGGCGAGCAAAAACACAGGAAATGGAGCAGTCACATCTGACTGGCTCAGGTAGGTGGCAATCAGGAAGGGCTTCCCGAGGGAGAAGGCATTTCCAGCAAAGCCTTGCAGAAGAGTAAGCAGTCGATGGATGTTGTATTTATTATTTTATGTTTTAAGGGCTAGTGAAAGCATACTTCCTTTCCCCCAACCTCATCAGTTTCAGACCCGCACAATAAAACCAGAAGGTGATATGACCTTCTCCTATTTCACCACAACTAAAGATTAGTGTTAAAGAAAATGTTTCAGAAAAGTTCCCAGAGAGATTTTTCCTGAGCTTTGCAGCTTACCCACATCCCCCTACCCCCACCCTAAATACTAATTAGGTGCCAACAGGGTGGGAGTGTGAAGGATATGCAGAGAAACCAGACTGACTCACCTACCAGCCTCAGGGACTGACAGACCCCTGGGGGTGGCTGGGGGCAACGCATCACAAGTACTGGGGAGACCCATGAAAGAAAGCAATGAGAAGAGAGATGGGGAGTAGGTGTAGGGTAGAGCGTGCGGGGAGCCATCCCAGATAGGTGGGCCAATGCTTTGCTCAGGACTGGATCGTGAGAAGGAGACCGTCACTGGCTCATCAGGGCAAAGGACCAGTGTGTTCAGAGGTTCAGAGGTGGGGAGGAGCGTCTATTAGGGGGATTGAAAGAGAAATATGGATACAACAGGACAAGGGCGAGGAGGCTGGAAGGGGATGAGGCCTGAGAGACAGCCAAGGGCTCGATCACAGAGTCATGATGACCATGGAAGGAATCTGGGTTTATTTTGTAGGAATAGGAAGCCCCTGTTTTCTTGGGATCCAAAATCAATGCACACAGTGGCTGCAGCCATGAAATTAAAAGACGCTTGCTCCTTGGGAGAAAATCTATGACAAACCTAGACAGTGTATTAAAGCAGAGACATCCCTTTGCTGACAAAGATCTGTCTAGTCAAAGCTATGGTTTTTTCCAGTAGTCATGTATGGATGTGAGAGCTGGATCATAGAGAAGGCTGAGCACCAAAGAATTGATGCGTTTGAACTGTGGTGTTGGAGAAGACTCTTGGAAGTCCCTTGGACTGCAAGGAGATCAAACCACTCAATCCAAAAGGAAACCAACCCTGAATATTCATTGGAAGGACTGATGCTGAAGCTGCAGCTTTGGCCACCTGATGTGAAGAGCCGACTCATTGGAAAGGAAACTGATGCTGGGAAAGACTGAGGACAGGAGGCAAAGGGGGCGACAGAGGATGAGATGGTTGGATGGCATCACCGACTCAATGGACATGAGTTTGAGTAAACTCCAGGAGATAGTGAAGGACAGGGAAGCCTGGTGTGCTGCAGTCCATGGGGTTTCAGAGTTGGACATGACTGAGGGACTAAACAAAACCAGGGAAACCCCTATAAAGTTTTAAGTGAAGAAGTTAACAAGATCGCTCCCATCCGCATTGCTTCGAGCCCGAATCCTAAATTTTGCCCCACCAGCCCCACATGGAGGGACCTGACAGGAGGCCCAGTGCCACTCACCTGGGAGGAGGCACCTCTGGGAGCCCAGTGCCACTGTCCTGATGGCCGGCACTCGTCTCATGTCTGTTGCTCGAGCTCCAACCTTACTTGTCCTGAAGCCCATTTTCTCTGAGATTCGGGCCTTCCCAGCTGTCATCACTTCTCTTGGACTGGAGTTTCCAGAAGTATCACGCCCCCCCTCCTTCCCCCCCTGCCACCACACACACACACACACATACAAATACACATACACACACAAGCATCTGAATCAGAACCACCCAAAGACCTTGTGTAAAACCCACTCTGGAAGCCCCTCTCCAGAGAGGCTGGTTGGGCAGGCCTGGTGTTCTTAGCTTGTCGAAGCTTCTGAAGGCTTCAGAGGAATCTCTGAATGTGAGATGGGGCTCGTCTCCTGGCCTCCCTCCCCAGGGCCGACCCCCGCATGCTGCTCACCCGTTTACCCTCCTGCTGGACGTGCACACATGAACAACCTTCCCAGAGCCCCCCACCTCCAGACTCCAGGTCGCCAAGCCTGTCTGCCAGCCCCACACCCCCGGGTGTTTCCTGCACAACACCCACCACCACCACCACCACCCAAGTGCTGGGCATCTGAGCCACCAACACCTGTCGCCACTCTGTCCTCCTCCCCATGGGCTCTGGCTGCTCAAACTTCCCCTGCCTGCAGCGTGGGCTGCACAAGCCCCACAGGCAGATCTGCTCCCTCATACTGCATGGCTGAGCATGTGGGCTTTATGGCTGCACAGCCCTGACTTGGAATCCTGGCATTGTTACTGACCAGCTGGGCAGCTGCAGATAAGTTACTCTCTCTGAGCTTCCACCTCTTGTCTGGGGAATGGAGCTAATGGAGCTTTTGCTCTGAAGATTAAATGAAATAATACATTTAGCACTTTCCAGCACATAGCCAGTACTCACTAAATGTTAGCAACTATTGCTACTATTACCATGATTACTATTATTATTTCTGGCCAGGGGAGATGTGCTTGACAGCCATTCTCATGAACAATGACAGGAGCCCTCCCTCCGTGAGCGAGGACCTTGGTCCACACAGTCACAGGCGGTTCAGGAGATGGCAGGAAGTTATTGCTCCAGGAACCAGTTGTCCCCTCCCCCAGGGTGGGGGTAGCATATGCCTGGTGCTGAATTTTCAGGAAGGAAAGGGTCTGAGTTCCCTGTCCCCTCCTCCCACTTCTGCTGCTCTGGCTAAAGTCTATTTCTATCAGCTTTGTACTCCCCTAAGCTGAGATGTTTGGCTGCAGGGAACAGCTTCTCCAGGGGGAAAAAAAAAGAAAAACTCGTAACCTCCAAGCCTCTCTCTAAAATCAACTGCATGAGCGGTTCTGCTGCCCTGGCACCTCCATGTGGTCCAGCTGGGGGACCAGCTGTCTAGGAGTGGGGGCTGCCAAGCTGGGCTGAGGCATGCCCAGCCCCGGATGGGAGAGGAGTGCATTTCCTTCCAACCCAACTGCCGAGGGTGGCCTGAACACTCCAGGGCCAGAGCCAACATGGACACAAACCCACATGTGAGCCATCTCCTTACCTGGCACCTACAGGCTGTGTCAGGAAGTGAGCTGCCCGGAACCACACCTATTAGAGTTGGCAAGGACCTCAGAGATCATCTCTTCCAATCTTCCATTGACTTCTGGGGATCTGCATGCTCAGTGAGACAAAGCCACAGCTCCTGGCCTCACAGTGACCTCCCCGGAGACTCTCTGGCTGTGCTGCTCGGCCAGGTCATCTGTTGACTAGAGTAACAGCTCCATACCTGGCTCGAGCAGCACCCCTTTCCAGACATATGGTTGGCCCCTGGTCCCTCTCTGTTTACTGCCAGCATCGCCTGCCTGTTTTTTTTCCCTTACGGGAAGAGCCAAAGGGGCCAGACAGGGCCACAGCTACTGAATGGCTCTTCTGAAAAGCAGACTGTTACTCCAGCAGCTCTGGAATGTCTAGAAGGATGAAATGGAACTGCTGTGTGCAGAGGTGGGGAGTGCCCTGGCCCCTGCTTCAGCTCTGTGTGTTTAGGGTTGCAGTGTTTAAACAATGCCAAACCCCAGATTCCAAAGCATGTGGGCATCATTTTCACACTCGCGCCTCCCAACGTCCCTGGGAGGTTAAGGTCAGGGGCTTTACAGCCACCACAGTCTGTAGATCATCAGCTGAGTTTTGCTCAGCCGAGTGAGCAGCCCAGTCCATGGCTCCCATACTTCCTACCCTGAATTGAGAGTTTGGAAACCAGTTTAGTGCCACATTCCCAGGGCCAGGCACAATTGGTGGCATGAGATGTACTCTATGCATGCTGCAGCAAGTCCCTCAAGATTTATGGGGTTTCCAAACATATATTGACCTTTCTATACAGCATCCTTGGACGAAATAGAAAATGGTTCCCCTCCACAATGCTGCTGAGAAATTGTTGTAAAATACTGATTTTGGTAGTACAAGACACCTGATTGCCAGGAAACTGTCACAATTCATTTGCAAATCCACAATGTATATGACATGAACGAGGCCCCCATGACTGTGGCTGAGTCCCCTGCACAGTGGTATGGGGCGACCTGAGCTGACAGCTCTGCTCTTCCTCTTATCTCAGATTCTTCCAAAACGGCCCCATTGAGACCTCTGATTGTCTCCTTCCATTGCCTGAACAGTTGGCTCAGCCTGGGATGGTCAGCCTGTGGTCCCCCATAAATTCAGAGAGCAGACTGTTGGGTCCCCAAGTGCCTCCTCAGCTCTCCCCAGCCAGAGGCCCCAGGGTAGAGGGAGGGGCCCAGGCCAACATCTGCTTGGAACAGGAAGGGGGCAGGAGGCTGGAAGCCGCCTCTTGCGGTGTAAATAAAGGATGCTGATGGAGGCCCTAGGCACAGGGAGTCAGGACAGCATGGGAGAGAAATAAATAGAGACACAAAGCCAAATGCATCCAAAAAGCACTGAGACTCTCCTTCCAAGGTCTCTCTCTAAGCCAGGAAAGGAAAATTCTAGCTAACTTCCTCTCCAGAGGGGAACATGAGAGGAGAGGGCCAGGAAAGCTGACTCCTGGGCCTCATGCTCCTACAGAGGCTGGGAAAGAACATTAAACTCCTGGATACTCTCTACCAGAATGTCTCCAAATGGGGGGAGAAGAGAAAAGTCAGGCAGTGTGTTAGTTAATTTTCTGTTTCCTTTAGGAGCGAGGAAGACAGCTTTGCTCCCACTTCCCCTCACTCACCCCACCCCCCTCCCTCCATCTGGGCCCTCACCCTGGTCACTGCCTGTGGGCTCATTATCTGCCCACTGATATTCAGAATGATTTCATTAACATCATCGCAGATGCAGTCATGGAGAACTTATTAAGGAAGTTTGAACTAGCCAACACTTCCCACAAAGAGCCAACTTAAATACCAAGCAAAGGCTCCATTTACAGTGTCAAGGAAAACTCCCAATGCATAGGGTCAAAGAAATGCTGTTGCTCTTGTTTGATGCAGAGGGTGCTGCCAGAAAACTGAGGGGATATTGCTAATATCTATTTGGGGAAAACGTGGATTAAAAATAAACAGACTGAGCTGAGGGCAGACATGTGATGATGGAGCAAATGTGAAAAGCAAGTGTAAAGATGCTCAGTCACAGATTTTGAGCCTGAATGATCAAGCTTTATTTGTTCCCTATACAGCTCATAATTTTAACCTTTTATTATGCAAAGCAGCCAGTTTGGCTTTACACTGCCGAAGGAGGCTTGGCATGATTAACAGATCACATTTGCCAATCACTTCATCTATGAAAAGGTGGGTTAGCTTGAAAGAAATTATTAGTTATTTTCAACGATTTGAACATGAAGACATGGGCAGCCTATGTCAGCATTCTTTCCCAGAAGCTGATGCAGAGAAACACTTGGGTAGGGTGTGGGAGTGCACGGGATGACCTGGATAATTCCTGGGGTCCAGAGGAATAACCCTCTCTCCCACCCACTTCCATGTATGCCAGTGAACAGCCTTCAGCCTCCTGAGGTTCATGACAGAGGCCGAGCTACCCAGGTAGGAGGGTTTAGGCTTTGTTGGTCCTTTGGAGCTCTCCAGGGTCCTGAACAGCTTCCGCTAAAACTCTTTCTGACCTAGCGGACCCTTAGGCCTGGAGCTGGGCCCACCACCTCTGTCTTCCAGGCTTTGCCCTCTGGATACCAGCTACACCAAATATGAACAGCTTGCCAGTGTCTGCATCCTCCTCAGTTTTACACCACATGAAAAAGCAGTGAAGTGTAGTTGAAAGAAGCTGGATTTCAAGTCAGATAGACCTGGGTTTGAATCTCAATTCTATACTCATTGTGTGAATTGGGCATGTTGTCCCTTCCCTTTGAGCCTCAGCTCTCATTTCTAGAAAATGAAATAATAACATTCGTTGTTTAAGGTCATTGAAAAGATTCTAATAGTTGGTGACTATGAAACACTCATCAAGTGTCTGGCATACAGTAGGTGGTCAGTAACAGATACCTAACATTATTGCCCAGTTAGCTTCAGTGCTAAGCCTAGGCTGCTTTAGCAACCTGTCAGTCCCTGGACTGGTGACTCCTTTCCCTGCTCATGAGTTAGGATTCAGTGGTGACAAGGAAAAGAAAATGGGTATTGGCTTATGTTTTTTTTTAAAAAAAAAAAAAAAAGGGCATTGCATTACAAGGACATGGGAGTGTCTGATGGAAGCCAAGAGCCCAAGGCACTAACCTCCCCAGGACCCGCCACCATCTCCCATCTCTGTTCCTCTATGACATCTCCTTACTCAGTCTGTAAGTGGCTGTCTCTGTTCTTCCAACCATTTGGCAAAATATGTCATCCATTGTTCATGTGTATTCCCTTTTTTGGTTGAGAATAAAGACTTGGTAAGACTGGCTCCACTTTCTCAGTCCCAATTGCAGTTCACTAGAGGGGGAAAAAATCTGATTGGGCCAGTTTGGAAGGACCCCTGATCCAAACAAGTCAAACTAGGGGCAAGTCACCCAACAGGAAAATGACTACTGGGCAGGGAGAGCCATCCCCAGGGGGAGATAACCATTCCCATTCCCACAGATGGTAGCATCACTTGGATTTCCAATACAAACTACTTTCAGATGCTGGTTGATGCAAAAAAGCTGTTAAATTGTTGTTCCATAGATAGATAATAAATGACAGATAGGATTTTAGGAGTGATAGAATCAAAAGTACTTTAGTCACATACATTTTACATGTGTTTTTCTTGTCATCAGATTCATGCAAAATAAAAAGCTAATGGCCTTGTCAAAGTGGGACTTACCAATGCCACCTGATAATGTTCACTGTGTAGGGGCTGTGGTGGGAACCACTGCAATCTTGTACTGAATTTCACAGAAGTTCCTTGCACTTTCACAGAGCTCCCTGTCTCCCTGGCAGGGAGGATGTCAGCGGGCTCTGTGCACCAGAGGCAGTGTGACCCCGAAAGAGACACTCCTGACCAAGAAGGGCTGACAATACCTAGGGAGACCTGAATCTAGCTTCTGTCCCCACACAGCATACTTTGGGAGAAATATTCAGCCCGAAAGGGCCTAACTGCACAGCCTCATCCTCCAGGTTCTCCAAACCCTTTCCTGCATCCTTTTTTCCTACCAATGTATTCCATCTGTCTAGGCAGTGCATCTCAATTTGTATGAACATCAGAATCATTCAGAGTCTTTAAAAGAACAGAGATCCTAAGACAACCTCCTGCTTCCCGGGGACTGTTTTGAAAGCTCAGTAGTGCTGGGGGGCAGGGAACAGAAATTTACTTTTAAACAGCTTCCCTGGTGTTTTGGATTTACATCAGACTTGAAAGTCCTGAAATAGGGTAAACAGTCTCACTCTGCCAACATGAGTTGAGCTCTACTGTGCAATGCTGGGGGTGAAAGCTTTAGACGTGATTTCTAAGAACTGCCTCTGCTTCACTCCTCAAAGGAGATGATGGCTTTCCTTTTTCTGCACTGGCAAGTTTGCCAGAAAGCAATGCCTTGGGGAGCACCCCAGGCTGAGCCACAGGATGATGACTCGTGTACTTTTGAGGGTGGCACCCCATCTTCCCAAGAATCCTCAAAAGAATGATGGCCACAAGCCTGCAATTATAGGAGGGAAAAAACAGTCTTTTAGGGAAAGACAGCTTAATCAATGCCCATGGAGCAGCGAGGCAGGGACTTGCTATGATTATAGGGTTATATGCTGGGTTGAGCCACTGTTTACATAACCCAAGAGCCAAGACTAATTGCTAAGGGTTACCTGCAAATGGGGAAGTGAAAGCCCCTACCCCCGTAAGAGGGATAGAGAGACCTAGGGCTGGGTGGGAGAGGGCAGTTAGGACCAGCAGAGAATCTGGCAGCAGGGGGAGCAGGGCGGTCCAGAAGTACAGAATAAGAAGCTCAGAGGAAGCTCAGGGCTAAATCAGAGGAAGCAGAGAACTAGATAGAAAATGCTAACTTGTAAGGAAGTCTAGGAGAGAAAGGTACTGTGCAGAAACAAGCTGACCTCAGCTGGCCTGCAGAGGCTTTCAGGAAGAGTAATTTCAGTGTAGCTCATGGAAAGACCTTGGAACTCCCCCCACTGAGACAGAGAATTTGGCCCTAGCCCTTGTTAGGGCTTGCCTCTAACAAGCTGTGTGACCTTGGGCAAGCTGCCTAACCTCTCTGTGTCATGGTTTCTCCATGGGTGGGAGCCGTTGATCTCTAGGTTCTCTTCCAGCCCCAAGATTGTGGATGCCCCAGTCTGGGTCCTGTGGGGACCCTTCCACCACACTGAGAGGACCTTCCCTAATGACTGACTAGGAGGAGGGAGGGTGGCAACCTGGGAGGGAGCCGTAGGAGTCTCGAGCCTGGACAGGTGTGAGCCATCTGGGAAGCAAAGAGGTCTCCAAGAATTAGGAGACCTGAGGCCAAATCAATGCTCCCATCATGATCTCCCCCCAACCCCACCCCAAGGATCTCGAGGGACCCAAGAAGCCTCACCACTTCTAAAGACAGAAGGGAACACCTGCTCTGCTCACGATCAGGTTACACAGGCTGACCAAGGCATCGGGGTTGTTTTTTGCTTTGGGCTGGAACAGCCTCATGGCAGTGTGGTAACTGGGTAAGCTGGCAGTCTTTGATGGATAAAAAACAGATGGTGAATTACAACTTCCTCATGTAGTCTGTTGGCAGCCAAGGGGTCAGTGTCTGATCCAGAAAACAGAAACCACAGCAGTTATTTTAACAGAGAGAATTTGATCTAGAGAATTGCTTAAACAGGTATTGGATGACTCCAAAAAAGGAGACAAAAGGAGGGGAGACACATGGAGAAAACAGAATGAATACAGGCAAGAGCTACCACCACCACCCCCAGAACAGGAACAAGGAAGGGTTGGAGACGTCAGGATGCAGAAGTGTAAAAGAAGGGTTCAGGGGGAGGCACTGGGCCCTGGGCTTCTGAGGATGGGTGCTGCTGGTTGGCTGGGCATCTGAGGGCACAGGAGGCTGATGCTAGAAGTGAGCCAGAGGAGCTAGAGACTGGACCTGACTCTGCTGCCAGGACGAGGAACCACTGTTAGGGTGAGGATGACAGGAACGAGAAGCAAATCCTGTCCTGGGGGAGCAAGTCCCAGCTCCCTCCACCTCCTGCCTCTTATCTCTTCTGGCCTCCTCATCAGCTGAACCTACCAGGGCCAACTGGTTTGCAGGGGCCCAGCCAGGGCACCCCAAAGCCCCTTCTAGAATAGGGGCAGCCATGGCGGCCAGGTGGGGAAGATTAAGAAGACCTGGGGTGCAATGTGACAACGAAGCTAAAGTCTGCTTTGATGGGATGCTGGAGGCCTGTGGAACAGCAAGGCCCTGGTAGCTGGTTTTGCAGTGAGATCCAGGCTCGGCATGGCTGTGGGCTGCTGGCTGGGGCACCCAGAACTCAGGCCTGGACAATCCCACTTTGGAGAGAGGAAACCAAAGAGAGGCTGGCTTGCAGGCTCCTTACCTTCACCCTCAGCATGTCCTCTTCTTCCTTCCTGTGTAGGCGCTCATNCTGCTGCTGCGCTTGGATGGTGTGTTTGCCCCAAGACTCCGTCCTGCCTGTGTATCTACATGACAGCCGGGTCTTTGAGCTCTGAGCATACTTTTGAAAAGGGAAAATCTGGGTCATGCAGTCACCATCCAAGCGAGGTTTCAAAGGACTTTCCATCCCTCAAGCTTTTCCCTTTGAACTTGGCCAAAACTTTCCTCCCAGACTGATGTTTCTTCCACAGAATGGTATCCCGAAGGTGAAAAATGCAGGGCAGTGTTCACCACAAGTGGGTGGAGTTGTTTTTTGAGTCTGATGAGTAAGCGGGGGAAAGTACTGGCAGCCGATGCCGGCAGCCCTGGCCCCCTTGGGATCACCCTCCTCAGTGCCGAGGCCTGGCCTGTCACTCATGCCACAAGCTGCCACTCAGAGAGCCCCCTTCTGGGAATCACCGCTGGTTAAAACCACCAGCTCGGCCTTTTCTCCTCCTGCCTCCTGATACGGCCCTGTGGTATGTGGGTCACCCACAGAGCCCCAGCTCACACAGGGCTGGAGGGTACTCACTGCCAACATCAGTGTCACTGCCCTGGGGGCTCTTCCCTCATGGGTCTTCTGTGCCCACAGTGCTCTCAGCTCCCAACTCAGTTGGCCAGTTCAGGTGCTATGGGAACTGTTCTCAGACCTAGGGGCAGGAGACACGTGATGCAGAGGAGGGGACCCATTCTGGCACAGGCGGCAAGGACCTGGACTTTCTCTCTGGACCACCCCGTGCCTCTACCCTTCCCCGCCTGCCTAGGTCTGGATCTCGAGAATCAAAGCCTCCACGCGCCTCACCCCCCAACAATAAGCCCCCAAAGCAGAGGGCTGAGAGCTTGGGCTCGGAACCAGGGGGACCTCACTCAGTGCTGAGCCCCTCTCTGGCTGGGTGACCATGGACAGATCACTCACCTTCTCTGGCTTCACTTTTCTTGGCTGTAAATGGGGAAATAACAGCGCCTCTGACGTAGGGCTGTTCCGAGGGTCGAATGAGGCCATGCCTGGGCAGCCCTCGGGGTGGGCCTGGCACACAGCGTGTTTTCAGAAAAGGTCAGTTTTGTTTATTGCCTGGTTGTTGTTACTGTTGTTTTTTAAACTTCAAAGAAGGATGTTGGGCCTCAGATCTCTGTCTTCTGGTTCTTGAGTTCAGACTGGGGCCTACTTCAGCCATTGTAGAAAGTTAAAGTTATGCCACATTGATTACTGACCCCAGGAGCTGCTCCGGAAGAAGGGCTAGCTCTGGCCCGGTTTTAACTACTGAACCCAAACTGACTCAGCAACAGTTTTGTTGACTGCTGGAAGACCAGGAATTCTCCAGTTCCTCCACCTTCCTCCTTGCAGGTAGAAAAAGTCACTGTTGAGAGGTCAGAGGCCCAGGTCAAGTGTTTCTGAAGGCTGAACGAAAGAGCAAGAGGGGACTTGTGTGTTCCTATCGCCATCCCCCATCCCCCACATGCATCTATCACCCACAACCCACCCTGTTCTTCAATGGATCTCCAAACTTATGTTTTAAGTCATGGAAGTTTGCTTCTGGACTTTGTTTCAGCCACATGAGATGAGGGAACGTTTAACTACCCTGACCTTGTAACTATGCAAACAGACTTCATTTTGCTTCAACAGGTGCCCAAAAACTCCATCATAAAAGGGACGTTTGTAAAGCAGCCCAAACTTTTCCAGAGGTCCAGAGTTGTAATTGGTGGTTACTGGTCTGATCAGCGGTGACTTAACGGCAAATTTATACCACCACCAGCGTCATAAAAGCAAATACTGTACGTCTCCATAATCGCTTGCAATACTTCAGTTATGCTCCGAGTCCTATAAAATGGACATAAATATACCCAACATTTATTACATGAGAGGAACCAATGGCCTATATGCAATATATGTGCAGCTATAAAAAATACAGCCATGTCATAAATTTGAACTAAAGCCAATATTCCAGCCTTAATGGGCATCAATTAAATATTTAATTAATGCCAGTTTCTAACCTCTTGCTTTGAATTCCAAATGAATTTGGGTAGCTCAGATCTCTTTAAAAACTGCCCAGGGAAGTTTGAGTGGTTACTTTTGCTCCTTAATATGTATGAAGGTCCCAGAGGTGGCAGCAGATGGAGCTCAATGCACTGGTCTCTGAGTTAAGTGACTTTGGTTGTTAAGAATGGCATTTATCCCACAGAAGAGGACGTGCCCCACACAACACTCCCCTGGCCTCTCCATCTCTGAAGGGGAAGCTGCCTTCCGTAATGAGGCTGGCAGTTGAGCACCTGAGTTATAGGAGGGAGGGCGTTTGCCCCAGGGGTGTTGCTAGGGACCATTGATAGGAGAATCATGGAAAGCTGTCAAAATGCATATGTCTAGGCCTCTCCCTGACATCCTACTCTGTATGGTTGGGATGGGGCCTAGGAACCTGCATTAAACTAGCCCCTTGGTAACTCTGGTGCACAGCAGGGTTTGAGAATCCCTGAAATGGGGGTCATTCTCATCTTACCCTCTCCTGGCCAAGCATTACAGGCCATCATTATTCCCCAGCTCTACAAAGAAATCAGTTCAGTCACTCAGTCGTGTCTGACTCTTTGTGACCCCGTGAACTGCAGCATGCCAGGCTTTCCTGTCCATTGCCAACTCCCAGAGTTTGCTCAAACTCATGTCCATCAAGTCGGTGATGCCATCCAACCATCTCATCCTCTGATGTCCCCTTCTCCTCCCACCTTCAATCTTTCCCAGCATCAGGGTCTTTTCAAATGAGTCAGTTCTTCGCATCAGGTGGCCAGAGGATTGGAGCTTCACCTTCAGCATTAGTCCTTCCAATGAATATTCAGGACTGATTTCCTTAAGGATTGACTGGTTGGATCTCCTTGCTGTCCAAGAGACTCTCAAGAGTCTTCTCTAGTACCACAGTTCAAAAGCATTAATTCTTTGGTGCTCAGCTTTCTTTATGGTCCAACTCTCACTTCCATACATGACTACTGGAAAAACCATAGCTTTGACTAGATGGACCTTTGTCCACAAATAATGTCTCTGCTTTTTAATATGCTGTCTAGGTTGGTCATAGCTTTTCTTCCCAGGAGCAACTGTCTTTTAATTTGGTGGCTGCAGTCACCATCTGCAGTGATTTTGGAGCCCAAGAAGATAAAGTCTGTCACTGTTCCCATTGTTTCCCTGTCTATTTGCCATGAAGTGATGGGACCGGATGGCATGATCTTTGTTTTTTGAATGTTGAGTTTTGGGGCAGCACAAAAAATTGGGGCACCAGAACCCTGCTCACATCATTCTGCAGCTACTCTCCTTTCCCTACAGGTAACCCTATCAATTGTTGTGCATCTTTCTGGACCTTTTAAAAATGTATGGATTTCCGTGGTGGTCCAGTAAACACTGAAATCTGGCTGCCAGTGTGGGAGATAGGAGTTTGATCCCTGGCTGGGGAGGATCCCACGTGCCACGGATCAGCTAGCTCTCGAGCCCATGCTCCACAACAAGAGAGAAGCCGCTGGAATGAGAAGCCTGTGCACTGCACCTAGAGAGCAGCCCCTACGCACTGCAACCACAGCCTGCACACAGCAGCAAAGGCCCAGCGCAGCCAAAGACAGACAAATACATAAATAAATGCGACTAAACAACCCAAAGCTGCATCTGCACAGTCACATATGAACCGCATATGACGAGGTGCTTTCCATGTACACCAGTGGCATCATTCCACAGGCACTGTTATGGAACTTTCCTTTTTTCACTCTATATAAAGTGTGGGAAAACCACTCTGTGCCAGTGCGGGGAGACTGCCTCATTCTTTCTCTCTTGCGCCATATCCTACCCCAGGGCTGTACCATCTCCCCGCCCGCCTTCTCCTGGTTACCGACCATATTTCTCTGTGCAGACCTTTGGCATCATTCACAGTCTGTCACTTCCCAGGCCTGAGCCCTGGGCTGGGAACAGGAGGAGGGAGCAATGGCCTGGGTTGTTGATGCTCCACACCTCAATGAAAAGCCTTTAAACAGTCATCAGGCCCTTAGCTCAAAGATTAGCTTCTCGTACCAACTTGCCACCTCCTTAACTGAGAGTCCTTATCATTTCACCCTGGGGTCACCTCCCATCTATTTCTCCACACAGCGGTCTCCAGCCTGTGCTGCCGAATTGCTCTTCCTAACCCCGCCTGTGACTGTCTCATCACCTGCTTCGCCTGCAGCGAGACATAGGGCCCTGACTCCACACCGGGCCGTTCTTGCTCAGCCCAGCCCTGGACCCCCTTTCCAGACTTACCTCCTTTTGGTCCCCTGCACTGATCTGATTCTCCATCAGGCTGAGAGTCTCCGTGCTCTCAGGCCCGTGTACGAGGCTGTTGGCATGCCTACCCACCCAGCATGTCCCCCTGTTGGTACCAGGCCACTCCTCAGGCCCTGTGCACAGCACGCTTCCCCACGGGACTGCTCGCAGTGCAAGCTTCCCCTCCATCTTTCTTGCTCCCCAGACACTCACGTCCCCTCCTCTGCTGAAGGTCTCCCCTCCAAGCAGGGCTCTTCCCTCTGTGCAGGTCTCCTCTTCCAGCCAGCTGCAGCCCTCAAGGGCTGGGAGGGCCCCTGCGCTGCACAAATCAGGGCTAACTCAGTGCAGTGCAGACACTCTGGACCCAGTGAATGGGTTCTGAAGGGGTCAGATTCTGCACTCATCTCCTTCACCCCTTCCCATTTCCTACTCAGGATCTAAACCTACCTGCTGAAGAGTAACTACAGCCCCAGCCCTGTATCTCCTGAAGTCATGATGCCAAGACATCCGAATGCATGTCGTAGCTGGCCACTACGACTACCTACACAGGGGTCTCTGGGTGCCTGGAACAAAATAGGGAACCTACCACCTCTCCAGCCTCTGTGGTCTCTGATGCAGCCAAAGAGCACGGCCACCCAACCCTCCTCCCACCCAGGACAGGCCTCCGAAGCATTTTCACTCTCAGCCTCCACTGTGCCTGTCTCAGCAAGGGTAAGCAGGGCTCTCAACCTGCTGAATCAGCCTTACCTCCGGCACTTAGCTCCGCCTAAATAAATCTATCAACAAGTGAGGAGGAGGCGCTCATTCTCCATGGCAGTAGTTCTCAGCTGTCACATGCATGAGGTTCATCCAGAGGATTCCTTAAGACACAGATTGCTGGGACTTCCCTGGTGATACAGTGGACGAGAATCCGCTTGACAGTGCAGGGGACGCAGGTTCGATCCCTAGTCTGGGGAAGATTCCACATGCCTCAGAACAGCTAAGCCACTGTGCTACAGCTACTGAAGCCTAGCACCTGTAGCCTGAGCCCCATGACAGAGGAAGCCACCACAATAAGAAGCCCGGGCACCACAGTGATGAGCAGCCCCCATTCACCACAACTAGAGAAAGCCCGCACACAGCAATGAAGATCTGGCACAGCTGAAAAAAAAGACACAGATTGCTGCGCCTTGCCAGAGTTTCTGATTCAGAATGTCTAGGGTGGGGCCTGACCACTGGCATTTCCACTAAGTGCTCAGGTGGTGCTGAGACTGCTGATCTGGAGACTGCGTTTTGAGAACCACCACTTTAAAGGATTTGGAACTGGTTCCTGCTGCCCTAATTTTGGGTCAGGAAAGTCTGAGGCAGATGCCTAGGTATTTCCCGTGCATACATGTGTGCTAAGTCACTTCAGTTGTGTCTGACTCTTTGTGTCCTTATGAACTGTAGCCCATCAGGCTCCTCTGTCCTTGGGATTCTCCAGGCTGGAATACTGGAGGGGGTTGCCATGCCCTCCTCCAGGGGATCTTCCCGACCCAGGGATGGAACCTGCGTCTCCTGCGGCTCCTGTATTGTAGGCAGATACTTTACCACTGAGCCACCTGGGAAGCCCTAGTTACTTCACACCTGCCTCCAAATCTTGCTCTTCTCTTTTCTCAGGGGGTTTCAAGCAGCTGATAGAGGTTACCTGGCAGGGCTGGTGGGCAGGCCACCCAGCTGCTGAGCTAAGGATGGAAGGGCAGTTTTGTGGGGTTGTGACAGAAATGCTATAGGAGATTCCTGGTATCAGAATCACCATAGCTTGAATTCCCACTCCCACTTCCCTGGCTCAGACCTTCTGTCTCCCTTACGTCCATGCTTTGTGTCCTCTGGAAGGTCACAAGTCACTGTGAGCATCTGATGAACGCAATGGACTCCTCTCCCTAGAAAAGTTTACATGCGGATAATTTTGCACACATTTTCAGGAGACATCAAAGATATCTCCAGGGCCCACCACAGATCTCAGGTTGAGGGCCATACTAACTCAGTGATCCTTAACCTTCACCATGCAATAGAGTGTCCCCTGGGAACTTCAAAAATACAGATGCTCCGAAAACCAACCCCCATCTCCCAACCCCCCTCTACCATGAGTGTGGGGTGGGACCACGGCAGAGGTTGATCCAGGGGATTTGTTAAGACACAAGTTGCTGGGCATGGGTCCTCTTTAGGACCCATGGGTCCTTTTAGTGCAGGTTTAAATGCTGCACTTGCCTTCTTGCTCTGACCTAGCCCTTCCCTCCCCTTTCCACACTCCTGCACCTGAGGTGTCTCTAGGTCCTCCAATCAGTGGGGTCACTGAACAGTTCTGAGCCCCTGTTGCTGCCATGATGATTATGGATGGATAGATGGTGTGACTTGGTCACTTGGCGACTCTGTCCAAGGTCACCTCTTCTCAATTATCATCCTCACCAGGGTTCATGGCCAGTCTCCAGGCTGCATCCTGTAACGTTTCTGCGAGGGCCTCTGGAGCAGCCAATCCCATCCTTCCCACCTGGGAACAGCTGTATGCACCATTAACCTGGCCGCTCCTTCCCACTTAGATTCAGATTAGCAAGAGAAGGAGCTGCGATTCTGTCCTGTCATCAGAACGATTAAGATGAGAAACTATCCCAAGGAACCACATGGAAAGGTCAGCTCCTACACAGGGTGTTCACATGCCTAAGAGACCCCTAGTGTCAGTGACAGCATCATGGGAGAATGCACTAAGATTTCCAGAAGGTAGGATCCTATAATCGATACTGGAGACAGCATAGGCGATTGTCATTGATTAAGTGAGGTGCTTAAACAGACCAATCACAGTCTAATTATCGCTCATCGCATCCTGTGAAGATATAAAAAACAATCCGTGGCTTCTCCTTACTCCTTCCGAGGAACTGAGCAGGAAGGAGTAGAGATCGGGGGTGGGGAATCATGGTGGGAAGAGGAACAGGCCTCCTGGATCTCATCAAGGGGCTGTTGCCCCTTGCTCGGGCAGCTGAGGGTTCTGCCTACCCAGTGTCCCTTCCCCTTTGTGGTATCAGCACTCTAGTTTCCTTTTGAGGAACTACCCTCCCTCATTCCAAGATGCCTTGGTAGCACTGTCAAAGCACCCCCTTCCCACCCCACTCCCTTGTCCCTGGGCAAGCTCTGACCATCATCCCCAACAAGAGCTTTTCCAGTTGAATTAGAACTTGAGTGAGATGACCTGGCATCCTAGGTGTCTCAGTGGGAAAGAATCTGCCTGCCAATGCAGGAGATGCAGATTCAATCCCTGGGTCAGGAAGATCCCCTGGAGAAGGAAATGGCAACCCACTGCAGTATTCTTGCCTGGGAAAATCCCATGGGCAGAAGAGCCTGGCAGGCCAGAATCCACAGAGTCAAAAAAGAGTTAGACATGACTGATCAACTAAGCATGAACACATGAGATGGCCGGAGGACATTCCACAGACAGCACCTGAATCAACTGCCCTTTAATTCTTGCTAATAATCAAGTTCCCTGGAGCTGTTAGCCTGTCTTATGCCAGCCTACACTATTTAGCTTTTCCAGTTTCTTTTCAATAAATCCTTTCTTTATTTAAATTAGCTGAAATCGGTGCCTAGATTTTCCAATCCCTACTAGGAAAGGTCAGAGGGATGACAGATAAGAGGTTGTTTCTTAAGTCTCTATCAGAATAGGGCCTGGATGACTAAGCTTCAGGGTTATATGAAGAGTCGCCATGCAGAATCAAGGCCATACTGAGTAGGTACGAAGACCACAGACGTGCCCAAGTTCAGTCACGTTAGAGATGAGGTCCAGGAGGCCAGCAGACTGCTGGGAGAATATTTCCCGGCCTCCAAAGGAGGCAGAGCAATGGGGCAGCTGCTCTATCGTTGAAGATCTTGGTCCTTCACAGCAAAAGTTTCAGTTTGTGGTCAGTGTGCTAGCTTCCTATGGCTTCCGTTAAATGCCTACAAACCAATGTGACTGTAACAACAGCAGTGTATTCTCTCACTGTCTAGAGGCCAGAGGTCTGAAATCAACGTGTCAGCAGGGCTACGCCCCCTCTGAAGGCTCCAGGGTAGGGTCCCTCTTGCCTCTTCCAGTTTCTGACCACTCTGGTTCTCTGACTTGGCAGCATAACTCCAGTCCTTGGCTTCATTTTTACATAACTTTCTTCCCTTTCTGTGTCTCAAATCTCCCTTTCTCTTCTCTTGTAGACATCAGTCATTGGACTTAGGACTCACCCTAAATCCAGAATAATCTCAGTCTCTAGATCTTTAACTTAATTGCATCTGCAAAGATCTTTTTTCCAAATAAGGTCACTTTCATAGATTCAGGAAGTTGGGACTTGGATATATGATATTTAGGGCCAATTTCATAGGATAAAAAGTCAGCGTGCAAAAATTGATTGTACTTTTATATGCCAGTGAGGATCAAGTAGAAATTTTTTAAAAAATTAAGTGCTGTGTACAGTAGTACCAAAATGTGGAATACTAAAGCATAAATCTAACATGTGTATGTTGTGTATGTTATGTGTGGGATCTTTATGCTAAAAACTACAAATCACCGATTAAACAAATAAAAGGAGAAAAATATATATGGAGACCTAACCCATGTTCATGGATCAGAAGGCCCAGTTTCCTTAAAATATTACTTCTCCTCACTGATTTATAAATTCAGCACAATCCCAATCAAAATTCTGGCAGGCTTTTTTGGTAGAAATTGGCAAGCTGATGCTAAAATGTATATGGAAAGGCAAAGGATCTAGAATAACTAAAACAGTTTTGAAAACACAAAGTTGAAGGACTCACTATGTGATGTAAGATTTACTCTATAGTGACAATGATAAACACAGTGAGGCATTGGTTTTAAAAAAAAGCCACAAGCCAGGAAAACAGGCTAGAGTAAGAGGCCACAGTATTGCACCATCTGGGAGAGGCATCTTCCTCACTTAGTGCCTTGAGAATCTTTAGAAGCGTCGATAACTAGTCCGACTGGCTTGGATTTCAGCATTTTCAGCTTGTGAGCAAGAGCCACAAATACTTGAAAAGTTTTTCAAGAAGCTTCTCAGGTAATTGACATCAGTGGTGGTGGGGCAGCAGAGGGTTGCAAACTGGGTGGAAGATTATGGAAGATGCTGCAATCTAACTGCAGCTTACAGTCTGTTTTATGAGCACATGAGGACCACTCCCTGAGAACTCCTAGATGTAAACTGAGTGAGACTTGATTAGGGGAAGGGGTCCTAAATACACTACCAGAATACTAGAGAGAAGAACCTAGAAAATATGGCCTTTACCGCTAGTGTGACCCCAGGAGTACCCTGGAGTCTGGGAAACTTGGGTTAAATTTACTTTTCTAGATTTCCCAAAGCAGTTCCATAAATACTAGTTGCTCAGTAACTATCATTGAGCAAATAAGTAAATGAACAATTTCATCCATACATACAGGCAGATTGCACCGGCTGATGTATTTCACATAATTCATATGATATAAATAATTCATGACTTATGTGGTTAATATTGAGGACAGGAACTGGGTCTTTATGTCTCTGAGTCTGCCTTGTGCCCGCCTATACCTTGCAAAGTGTTCTCTGTTATAAATATGGCAGATCAACGCCCAATATTTAGTAGAGGATGATGCCCCAATTTGAACAAGGAACATTCACTTATTAGCTCTGGTTTACAGAGCCTTGCCAAAAGCATAAGGCATTAACACGAAGTTCCCATCACCCTGCCTCACCACAGCGACAGTAATTCTGCTGGTGGGCAGAGGCTTATGTTCATTAATTGGTAATGAGGAGAGGAAATTATTTCCCCTAAGAAGTGAAGTTTCTGCTGATATCTTGGTGGAATTCCTTCTTTCCTGCCTTGTTTACTAGTACTCAACTCTAAAAGGAGACATCATTTATCTACATTTTTTCTGGATAGTTCAGTCAACACTTTAGGGGTCAAGCTGTCCTAAGAAAAGTGGTTCGCAGTTTAATGGCTAGGAAATGAAGTTTTTCTTGTCTTTCCTGGGCAGTTTCCTTTGTGAACAAACCAACAACCCTGTAACTGTTTAACTCTTCTTTGGGCACGAGTATATCCAGAAGGGTCCAGGGCTAAGAATTGTTCCTGCAACTCAGGACTCACTGCAGGTTGTGAAAGTCAGGATCAGCTGTGAGTGGAAGGAGAGGGCATTTGGAACAGGTGCCAGGTCCCTTCTGCCTGCCCAGAGCTAGTAGGCATCAATGACACCTGTCGCCCAACCTCAGTAACTCAGTTACATTCACCACGGCATAGATTTTGGTGGTGTTGGATAGATGTCAAACTTCCCATCATGGAGGAAGATTCTGCCGGAATCTGTATGCTGGCCTGACCTCCTACTCCTGGCCCAGCATGGGTAGGGCCTTTTGAAGACAGTAATGAAAAATTCCCCAAGACCACCACCCCAGTGATGAAGTCCCTGGGGACTCGAGCTCTCTGTAGAACTCTACATAGACGATATGGCCCTACCACCCCACATGAAAGGACTAACACCCCTTTGCGNATATCCAGAAGGGTCCAGGGCTAAGAATTGTTCCTGCAACTCAGGACTCACTGCAGGTTGTGAAAGTCAGGATCAGCTGTGAGTGGAAGGAGAGGGCATTTGGAACAGGTGCCAGGTCCCTTCTGCCTGCCCAGAGCTAGTAGGCATCAATGACACCTGTCGCCCAACCTCAGTAACTCAGTTACATTCACCACGGCATAGATTTTGGTGGTGTTGGATAGATGTCAAACTTCCCATCATGGAGGAAGATTCTGCCGGAATCTGTATGCTGGCCTGACCTCCTACTCCTGGCCCAGCATGGGTAGGGCCTTTTGAAGACAGTAATGAAAAATTCCCCAAGACCACCACCCCAGTGATGAAGTCCCTGGGGACTCGAGCTCTCTGTAGAACTCTACATAGACGATATGGCCCTACCACCCCACATGAAAGGACTAACACCCCTTTGCGACTAACTGCAATATAGAAGACTGTGATCCCAGAAGATCAGCCCATCATACATAGAGGGGGTCCTTCATGATGGAAGACAGCCACTGAGGGAGGTTGAGCCCACCAGGCAGGTCTGAGACGCCTAGGAAACCGGCATCCACAGGGCTCCAGCCTCTGTCAGGGCAAACATTTTCCAAGGGGGTGGACTTGAGAGATGGTTCTCGAATGTGAGCAGGTATTAGAATTCCCTGAAGGACTTGTTAAAACATAGATGTTGGGCCCCATCTAGGGAGTACTTCATTGAGTGGCTCTGGGGTGGGGACTGAAACTGGCGTTTCTGACAGGTGCCCAGGTGATGCTGACGCTGCTTGTCTGGACCACACTGGGAGAACTGCTGGGCCACCACGTGCGACTTCCTGCCTGCCTCTTGCCCCATCTTCTGTGGTCTGAACAGGCCCATCATTAGCCCAACAAGCCCCACCCATTAGTCCTACCTTCTGGTGGGGCTTGTCTCCCACCCCTGTACCCCAGACTCCCTTCTGGTTTGGCCTTTGATTGGCCTGATGCCAAAGGCTCCCCGTCTCACCTCTGGCTCTCGGCCTCTGTCTTGGCCTGGCAGGTCCCACCCTCTGCCTGTGGTAGGGCTGGTAGGGAATTCCCCATGGGACAGCTCCTTGCTGCCCCCTCCTGGTTGCATGGAAAATTAACCCTTCGTGGTCTGTCAGTCCCACCCTTAATCTTACATTCTAGCTGGGGAGATAAAACCAATTCTTCACAAAAAGCCTTAAAAATTTTTTTGCAGAGCTCTAAATCAACAGACTCAAATTAGTCAATTAATTCCAGAGACAATTCACAAACGGCCGATCTGGGGCTGTGAAAGTGAAGTCGCTCAGTCGTGTCTGACTCTTTGCAACCCCATGGACTGTAACCTATCAGGCTCCTCTGTCCATGGGATTTTCCAGGCAAGAGTACTGGAGTAGATTGCCATTTCCTTCTCCAGTGGATCTTCCCGACCCAGGGATCAAACCCAGGTGTCCTGCATTGTAGACAGACGGTATACCGTCTGAGCCACCGGGGGAATCCCTAAAATATATATTACAACTTGCACCACCCAGGAATTGAACCCGGGTCGCAAGAATGGGAATCTTGCATGATACCACTACACCAGCGGTGCTGTGAATGGCTCCTAATACTTTAGTGTTCAGTTTGGCTCTGCTCCCAAGCAGTCAACGATCTTCCCAAATGGGCCAAGCCAAGGTAAGACCTGGGTAAGGCAGTGTTGTGCAAACTGCGAGGTCCCCAGGCTAGCCCACTAAGGCCGACTGACCTCATTTGCCACAGGAAACCTGGAGAAGCGATGCGGTTATTCTATTAGTCATTTTAAGAGATCCAGGAAAACAGCATGGAATAAGAAATATTTTTTAATTTAACTTGTCTGGTGTTGCTTGAGGAAAAAAAAGAGTTCCATTACTGATGGGTAAGACGGTCAGCACAGACTTGTGTGAGATTCTGAAGGGATCTCGGGGGCTTCGGGGCTGTGGCACTGAGTCTTCATTGTGTCTCTTTTCCTCCAGGAGTTACAACTTCTATTTACCTGAGTAGAAGCATGTCCAGGCACTGTGCCTACATTCAGCTGCTAAGACAGGGAAATCTGGCATTTGCAGGTGGAACTGGGTGGGGGGCGAAGGAGAATGGGAGGGGGACCTGAAGAAGAGCTGGGGGAGAGATTAGAGACGGGTGTGGTCTTCTCTAGTGACTCAGATGGTAAAGAATCCGCCTGCCAATGCAGGAGACCCGGGTTTGATCACTGGGTCAGAAGATCCCCTGGAGGAGGGCATGGCTACCCACTCCAAGATTCTTGCCTGGAGAATCCCATGGACAGAGGAGCCTGGTGGGCTACAGTCCATGGAGTCAGACATGACTGAGCGACTCAATACTTAACACTTGGAGTGGTGTATGGCTGAAAGAAAGAGGCAGAAAGAGAAAAGGAAAGTGGGGAGCAGGGCCTGGGAAGGAGTCTAGAGGGAGAGGGAGGGACTGATAATGGGGAGGATGTGATGACAACTCTCCTCACCCAGGACTTACACCTGAGAAATGGGGTAATGCACTAACAGCGTGTACCTCCTTCGGGGGGAGGGGTGGTGCATAGAAAAAAGACTATGGGGCAAAGATGAGGTAAAATTACTGGTATCAAATCACACTGCACATCCAAACAGCTGTGGGAACTCAGCGCCTCTGTGCTGGAGGTCCAGAGGTAGAAGTGGAAACGGGGTGGGGGTGGGGTGTCTCAGTGGGATTTTCTGCCTTTAGCAGCTTACAGGTTACTAAGATCCTCCCTGTCTTCCCCCCAGATAACCCCCTTTCCCAGACTCTGCCCCCTCCCACCAAAAGGTATAAATCTGTGAAATTAAATTCCAGCTCAAGGCAGTACCAGGAAGAAGTAAGGCTCCCACGGCCCAGTTCTAATCAAACCCACAACCTGCCCTCCTCCAAAAGCTTCTGTGGCTCCCCTGCCGCCGAGGTAGTGTGAGGGCCCCCACCTGACTCTGGAGGCTGCAAGGCCCATGGCCTTCTAAACTTGACTGATTTGATTCCCCACCCCAGCCCCAGGGCCCACCCTAAGCCACACTCCCACCTCCTCATGGCACTTCCTCCCCCATCCCAAGACTGCCCTTAGACTGGGCAAGGACTCCCTGCTTCGGGGGGCAGCGCTGCAGCCTCATCCAGTCATGCCTCTCCAAAGGGCATGGTTTTCACAAGGTCAAGGGAATGTGCCCACCGGAACCCCCATTCTCCTTCTAAACCCATGCTCCATGGGTATTCTTGCCCATGAGGCCCAAGCCAGTTCCCAGCCCTTCCTCCTGAGGGCAGACTGTACCCCCAAGTTGCGCACCCAGGCTCAGGGCACGAAAGGGCCACTGTTGCAGAAGTCTGGACAAGGCCTGCTGAGCTGGTGTTCCAGACACAGAAGGCCCCTGGCTGTGCGGGACGGAGGAGCGAGTGGGCCGGGGGCCGCACTGGGCCCAGGGCCAGCAGTAGATACTCCCTGTAATAACATGTTTGACGCAGAACTTCAAGAAGTAGAAAAGTTCCAGATTCACACCTGGCCTTCCAGGGCTCTCTGAAGGTATATTTGTCAAGGCAGGAGGACAGACTATGTTTTGTATGACAGTGAGTTAGTTGATGTTTAACTCTTGAATACACAAGCATACGATATAAGGCCCCCTTTGACTCCTGCCCAAGCCCTGCAAATGCTGGGCGGGCCTGTCCAACTCCAAACGTTTTTAGTCAGAGATTTTTCTGAAGCTTTCAGAGGAACAGTGGGTTAGATGACATTACATATCACAAAACACAACTTGCTAACATTTCCATTGAATCAGGGGCTTCCCTGGTAGCTCAGATGGTAAAGAATCTGCCTGTAATGCAGGAGACCTGGGTTTGATCTTTGGGTCAGAAAGATCCCCTGAAGAAGGGAATGGCAACCCACTCCAGTATTCTTGCCTGAAGAATTCCATGGAGAGAGGAGCCTGGCGGGAGTCAATAGCGTTGCAGAGAGTCGGACATGACTGAGAGACTAACACACACAGCTCCTCCCGCACAGGTCCTCCCCTTACTCAGCCAGCTCATCTCTCCTTTTCTCCCTAGGGCCCATCTCCTTGGCTAGCCTCTCCAGCCTGACCAAATCCACCTCCTCACTGCCCATCAAGGTCCCCTCACCTCCCACTCCCCCAACTTTGATAAAAATCCCTGTGCCTGACAAATAGTTCTCAGGAAAGAGAAAATCTGTCCTCTGTTGAAATGGTCTCATCTCCCCAGTTTGTGTTATCACAGTCCAGTCTCCATCACAGCTGTATCTTTGAGTCATCTCTCCCACTAGATGGTGAGCAACTTGAGGTCAGAGATCGTGTCTGGTCCAGCACCATGATTGATCAGTACCTTATATTTTGAGAGCATTTATTCAAGGTTTCATAGATGAATTCACAGAGGAGTTAGAATCAGGGTGAGTCCTGAAGGGCAGAGAGAAGGTGAAAAATGAAGTCAGGAGAGGAAGGGAGTAGAGGGAACAGGAGGAGCAGTGGATTCTTCATATCCTCTGGGCAACAGTGAGCCACTGGAGATTCTTGAACGAGGGCATGGCATGTTAGGAGAATCCATCTGCACAGGATTTACTGAAGCCAGGGTCTGCAGAGATTCAGGGAAGAGAAAAATTTGGCTCTGGGATGCCAGAGGGCAGGAGTGCAAAGGCAGGACAAAGGGATGCAGGAGACCGTACATTGGGCTTAGCAAAACAGCTCACCGGAGGCCATACAGCTCAGCCAGAACCAGAATCCAGGCCCCTATTTCCAAATTGTACAATTTCCTCCACACTGAGTCTCAGAGAAGATGGGGCCAAGTCCCAAAGGCCGCTGAGAGGAAAGGTTTGCCCAGCGGGTATGGCACGAGGTACTCTAGCCAGGTGCTCCCCAGGGCAGCTGGCAACGTCCAAGGTCACAGATTTGTGCAGGAGATATGGGCCTTCCCACTTGGGAGGGAGGCTCAGGTCCTGACTCAGGCGAGGATGAGGAATACCCCATGGGGAAGGGATTCCTGTTAGCTACTGATTAACCTCGCAATGCCTCACTCTAAGGGGGTGGGCAGATGGTGATGCTTACACCCAGCCCCCTGGGGGACTGGGTGGGGGCTGAAGGGAGACAGGAAATCCCCGACACCTGTACAGTGCTCCATGACTTCCAAAGCTTTATTCATGACCACCCCCTTTCCCCCTCTCTACGTAGTAAATCACATCCATCCTTCAAGGCTCTTCGTCCATGAAGTCTTCAATCCTCAGATTTCCCTCCTCGGCAAGCTTACAGCCCTGTGATTAGGCTCCACTTGCTTACCCTCTGCCAATAACAGCTGTGTGACTTTGACCAACTCACTTAAATTCTCTGTGCCCCAAGTCTGTCGTTTGTAAAAGGAGTGTGATGAAAGAACTGTCCATAGGAATTTTTTTAAGATTTATTTATTCACTTATTGGCTGTGGTGGAGTCTTTGTTGTTACACACGGGCTTTCTCTAGTTGTGGTGCATGGGTGTCTCACTGCCACGGCTTCTCCTGTTGCAGATTGCAGGTTCTAGGCATGCAGGCTTCAGTATTTATGGCACATGGACTCAGTAGTCGAGGTGCACAGGCTTAGCTGCTTTGCAGCATGTGGGATCTTCCCAGACAAAGGATTAAACCAGTGTCCCCTGCATTGCAAGGCAGATTCTCAACCCCTGGACCACCAGGGAAGCCCTGTCCATAGGAATTTTAAGATTAAATAAGATGATACACAGAAAAACTGCTCCACACCTGCTGGCTGTTATGATGACAGTGATGATGCTTCATCCGTTGATTGACTGTGTGTCTGTCTCCACCATCACTCTGCAAAGTCCTTGAGGACAGGGACCTCACATCCAGCTTGTCTGCCTCTCCCCAGCTCTGGCTCAAGAACCAGCCCAAAGCCAGCCTATTTATCCAATCCACCAGCACTTATTGAGCCCTTGCTATGGATGCCAAGCCCTGTGATAGAAACTGGGTTTAGAGATAAATAAGAGACTCGAGGGAGCCCCAGAGTCAATGTGGACACAGACCTGTATATCAAGAGTGCAGTAGAGGGTCTCGGCTGAGGCTGTGAGCACAGTTAGGTGCAAAGCAGGGAGCGGGCTGTCTCCATCAAGTCAAAGCTTATTGAGATGAACTGAACTGTCCCATTTGACCCCCAGAGCAATAGCATTTAAGGGCAAGGAGACGGCCACTCACCTGAGACAATCCCACCACTAGTAAGTAATGGAGCTGGGCCAGGGACCCAAGTCCCTTGCTTCTCAAGGAGGGGGCTCACAGTGATCCCTGGGAAGTCCTTCCTTCCCCTGCTCCCCAGCCTCAACCCAGAGACTTGTAGGTTAAGGGACTTCCGGGAAACATCCATTCATTCTCTGNGGGGGGGGGGGCTTAATGGAGGGGTAGCCTTTGAACCGGGTATGGAAAGATGTGTAGGAATTTAACAATCTGAGCTAGAGGGAAAGGGTACTCCAAGGAGAAGGAACAGTGAGAGCAAAGGCTTGGAGACTGGAGGATGTGCTTTGGGGAACGTGAGTAGACAAGTGTGATGTGAGCAAACGCTGCAGAGGCAACTGCAGTGGGCAGGAAGGCTGGACTCTCTCTTTTTTGACTCAGTTCCTGCTACTGCCCATTCACCTCCTGGGGGGCTTTCATGGAATGGAGTTGCTCTAGCACCCAGGGTCCTTCAGCAGAGGCCCACCCCTGTCCCCACAGAGGCTCCTTGGAGGGGAGGGAGCATGTTGGCCCAGGGCTGCCCACAGCCTTTCATGCAGCCTCCAGTACTCTAGGGATGTCAGTCACACAACAGGCCTGCCCGGCCCAGCCCTGGCCCACAGCATGTCCAGTGCCCCCCTGTCATTTTAGAGGAGCTGCACCTGCATCTCAGAGAAGAAAGTCTCTGATTTGTGTCACATGATTTGGTGGCAAAATAAGGAGCATCCTGACTCCTGCTGTCAGGGAGCAGGGTCATCTTTTAGGCCAGACCCAGTGTGACCTCTGGGACCTAACAGCTGGAGGGCCTGGAGCCCAATTCTCCCATGGTGATTTTGGTTTGGCTCAGTCCCTAGCTGGCCACCTCCTCCTTAGGGGTGCACGGAAGAGGGAGTGGGGCATCCCAGGCAGCAGAGAGCACTCTGCATGTGGTGATAGCCAATGGGGACCCCCACCAGCTCCTGAGTGAAGAAAAAGGTGCTTAAGTCTGTGTCAGAAGAAGTATGGAAAAGAAGGGTATCGGTACTGGGGACTCAATGTGGAGTTGGGGCCACCCCCTCCAATCCTTCTTTGTCCAGGGAGGGGCTGGGACCAACCTAGACAGAGGTTCTATAGTATAGCTCTTAATAATAGCTAACTAACCATTGTTAGTTACTCATATACTCATGCATTTTATCTTCAAAAGAACCCTATCCCCATTTTACAGAGGGGGAAGTTGTGGCATTGAGAAACTAAATAATTTGCCCAAGACCACCCAGAAACCAGCCAGTGGAGGTGGGATGTGAACACAGGCACCTCACCCCCAGTCTGCATGCCTAAGCACTGTGCTCTGCCGCCTCGCATCCTCAAATCTGCAGATACCTACAGGGTGCCAGCTACATACCTGGCACTATTCTGGGCCCTGGGGGTGCAACACAAAGTCCCCGTTCCCGTGGAGCTTCATTCTTGAGCTCTTTTTCGCACTTCTAGGTACCTACTGCCCCCAACACTGGGCTGTCCAAAGCAGGAGGCTTGGTGGCTAAAGGAGATAGGGCTGGGTGCAGGAAGGAATAAGGACTGATTCTCAACCAGAAACTAGCTTGTGGGGAAGGAGGGGGCAGGAGGCCCCCTAAGACCTTCCCTACTGAGAATTCCCAGCTATGGAATCCCCCCCAAGAAGAGCAGTGGCCGTGGAAGAAGGGGGATTCTCCCCAGAAAGAGCCCCTTTAAGACTCAAGCACTAAAGAAGTAGCCAAGGACCCAAATTTGTCCATCCACTCCTCTGGGCTGGCCTTGGCTGCCCATCAGCAATAGAGCTGGCCATGCAGGAGCTTCAACACTGGTGGCTGCAGACACTCTGGCAGCTGCAGCTGGGCATAACTGTTCTCTGTGCTCCTCCCATCCTTGCAACCAGGACCAAGGCTGCTAACATATGGGGGCGGGGGGAGGACCAGCCTCCAACTTGTCCCCTGTGGGGACCCAAAGAACATCTGATGATAGCCTTCTGGACATGGGGGCCCTCTCCCATGTCTGGTCACTGCCTCCAATACTCCCATGACCCCTCACTTCCTACTGCATGAAGGGCAGATGCTCCACGTGGTACACACAGCCCTTGATCTTCTGGCCCCAGCCTGTCCCTCCACCTTGGTCCCCTCCAAGTCGCTGATACTGTAGTACAGGATTAAGAAAGGGCACTCCCTGCTCTTGCACAAACTCACCTCTTTCCCTCTTTCTTCCCTATTCTTTCCCCTTTCCCACTGAGGAGAACTCTTATTCATCCGACAAGGCCCTGCTTAAATGTCCCTTCTCTGAAAGCCTTCCCTGACTCCTCATCTCTGAGCTTCATGAGGGCAGAGAGTAGTGTTTGACATGTTTACTTCTTTGTCCCAGCACCTGGCCTGATCATTGGCCTGAAGCAACTATTCCAAAAATGTTTGTTGACTCTGGTTTGGGCAAGTCTCTTAAACTCTCTAGGTCCTAATTCCTTATTTCTGGAGTCAGGAGGTTGAACCAAATATCCTATACCTCCTCCAGCTTGAATAGTCTAGCCCTTAAGGACCCCCCTTTCTACCTACATATGCTCAGTTGCTCAATTGTGTCCAGGTCTTTGTGGCCCCATGGACTGAAGCCTGCCAGGCTCCTCTGTCTATGGGATTCTCCAGGCAAGAATACTGGAGTGGGTAGCCATTCCTCTCTCCAGGGGATCTTCCCAACCCAGGGACTGAACCCACATCTTGCATCTCCTGCAGTGGCAGACAGATGCTTTACCACCAGTGCCATCTGGGAAGCCCCTTCCTCCATAGGCGACTACATCAAAAACAGCTCTTTATTGAGCACTTACCATGTGGTAGGCTCATGATAAGCCCTTTATCAGTGTTTTACTCGACACTCACAGCAACACTGGGAGGTAAGGATTACTACCCTCACCTTACAGATGAGGAGACTGAGACTCAGGGAAACTAAACTTACAGCTAAGGAATGCTGGGTTTGAGCCAGATGGACTAATCTCAGAGCCCAGACTCAATCTGTGCCACCACACACACACACACCCAAACACCCCAACACACACACACATTTGGGAGGGCCCAGGCTGTCCTTCGTCTCTGCCAGCAGAAGAGGCCTGAGGTCAGAGGTGGTGATCATTGTCATGTTTCCTTGTTCCCCAGGTGTCTTGACTCCAGCTGCCCTTGAAGTCACCAGAATGTGGTTCCTACCAGCTGCCCTACCCCTGCTCCCATTGCTCCTGCTGCTGGGCCAGGCTCCTCCCAGCAGGTCACAGTCACTCGGCACCAGGAAGCTACGGCTGGTGGGTCCCGGCAGCAGGCCAGAGGAGGGCCGCCTGGAGGTGCTGCACCAGGGTCAGTGGGGCACCGTGTGTGATGACGACTTCGCGCTTCAGGAGGCCACGGTGGCCTGCCGCCAGCTAGGCTTTGAGGGTGCCTTGACCTGGGCCCACAGCGCCAAGTATGGCTCAGGGGAGGGTGAGTAACTGGTCCCTTGCACAATGACAGGGGGATGGCAATGGGCTTCTCTCAGGGGTGGGCTCCCTGAGACTCCAGCAGAACAGATGAGACCCCCACTTATCCTTTAATACCCAGCTCAAATGATCTGTCCTACCCTTGCATTCTCATTTGCAATGAGGCCATCACCATTGCCACCATCACCACCACTCAACTCTAAGTTCTTTGAACAGAGCAATTACATACAATGCATGTGTGCGTGCGTTCATTTCAGTCATGTTTACTGAGCACTTACCACATGGTAGACTCATGATAAAACGTGTGCAGTCACTTCAGTCATGTCCGACTCTTTGTGACCCTATGGACTGTAGCCCCCCAGGCTCCTCTATCCATGGGGATTCTCCAGGTAAGAATACTGAAGTGGGTTGCTATGCCCTCCTCCAGGGGATCTTCCCCACCCAGGGATGGAACCCACGTCTCCTGCGTCTCTTACATTACAAGCATATTCTTTACTGCTGAGCTACCAGGGAAGCCTGTCACACACAATAGGTGCTCAGCAAATGCTGATGAGTGAATGACTAGATGGGTGAATGAGGGAACAGATAGACCTAATTGCTAGACCTACCTGGCATTTTCCGAAAGCAGATTCGTTGGGATCTGATTCTGAGAGGAGGCAATAGGCAGGGTTGTAGATACCAAGCTCCCAGGAGAAGCAACTTCTCTCTCCCACCCCCATTTCCCACTCAGATTTTGGGAAAGTGGGGTCCTATCCAGGAGGCAGAGCCCATGACTCACCTCTCTGTGCCTGTCCCCAAGCATCACTCACCCTCCCCCAACAGGACCCATCTGGCTGGACAATGTGCACTGCGTGGGCACGGAGAGCTCCCTGGGCCAGTGCAGTTCTAACGGCTGGGGTGTCAGTGACTGCACTCACTCAGAGGACGTCGGGGTGGTATGCCATCCCCAGCGCCAGCGTGGCTACGCTTCTGAGAGGGTCTCCAATGCCCTCGGGCCCCAGGTGAGGAGGCTGTTCAGGCCCTTGTCTGAGCTGAGGGGGTGGTCAGGGAATGGAGGGCCTCCAGGTGATGAGCTGGGAGGAGGAGGGAGAGGAAAGGGAGCAGGGGGCGGGTAGGAAGTGCCCCTGGGGCCCTGACACCTGCTTGTCGCTTGGAGCAGGTGCATGGACAGGGCCCCAGCCTGAGGCAGGCGGGCAGGGACTCGAGGCTGGGCCTGCCAGGAATCGCTGAAGCTGCTCCCCATGAGAGGGTAGGGGGTTGCCTCACCCACAAGGCCCGGCCACAATTGCTGTGTCTTCCGGGCACAAACAAACCGGAGCTAAAAACAGCTCAAGCCAAACAACAGGGGCAGGCAGGGCAGGTCTCTGACTCTTACCCTCTGCTGCCAGGCAGACTCAGCTTGAGGACAGCTGGCCCAGGCCCACTGACTGGGGCGGCCATGGCAGGCTGCTCCGCACTGGTCTAAGTCATTCAGGGCCAGGGTCGGGGCTCAAGGGCCAAAGGATCCTGCTGTGGTCTCAAGCTGTGGTCTCGGGGTCCATCCTCCGCCCTCCCCAGGGTGCCATGAAGAAGGTCCCCCTGTGCCCGATGGAAGCCTCCCAAACTCCAGAGGCTCCCATCCTGAGCCCAGCGAGGGTGTGGATCTGCTTGGTCCTCTCTGGGGTTCAGGAAAGGACCCTAAACAAACTGAGCTTCTGCCTCGTACTCACCGTGTGGCCCTCCGCCCCTGCCTCCCCATCTCTGAGCCTCCGTTTCCAGCCCGTCCAATGAGGGTGCTGGGTGGCATGATCGCTAAGTGCTCCGAACCCCAGCTTTCCCATGTGAAGACCTGCAGCAGGCTCAGCAGAGGGAGGACTCCTNGGTCTAAGCTTTCCTGATAACAGGCTTCAGGTCCTTGGTAGGGCATCCAGGCCTCAGTCATCCAATCCGCAGGGAATTCTCTGAACCCTGACCCATCGAATTTCCTTGACTCGAATCTAAGCTGGGTTCTGATTGGGTTGCTTATAAGCCAGGCATGGGGTGGGGAGGCATTTGGGAGAGGAGACTTAAAAATATTCTGTCAGAAACGTGACAGAACTATCACAAGATTGCATCAGCCTGTAAATGATTACCAGTCAGGGTTCTACCCGCTCTGATCAGTGAGCACTTCATATGTTTCTCATCAGGGGATAAATCTCCCACGGGACATGAGTCATCTACCCTTACCCATCCCCAATCAGTTGTTCTACTCTGTGTCTCTGGCTTAGCTGACCCTGATTTCCAAGACCAGCCACGTGGCTCTATCCTTGGGCATGACTGGGGTCTGGGTCCCTGACTCCCTGCTGCCCGGTAATTGCATATCTGGGCCTGGCTGACTTGCCTACCATCCATGAGGAAGGCAGCCCTGATTATAGCCTCAGTATCTCTGGGTGGGCAGCCCCCAGCAGAAAGGCCTTCAACTTCCTGTCCCCTGTCCCCAGAGGACTTTTGCCTGGGCCCCTTATCATGGGGTTGCTCCCTAAAGGCTGCCCTTCAAATAGACCAGGGAAAGGGCAAGCTTGGAGCCTCCTGCCTGGGCAGCCCAGTGCAGAGAGGACCCAACTTTGGGTTTAGACAAGGGACCTTGCTGGGCACTGCTGTCCCTTGCTGTGAAGTGAAGATCATCTTTATCTGTGGAGGAGCCACCCTCTCAGACTGTGGCGAAGCTCAGCATTGAAGTAAGATTTGTGAACAAGTGCACCAACTGTTAAGGCTAGTGCAAAGTCAAGCACAGCTCTGAGGAGCCAGGATGACAGGGCTGGGACTTCTGCACCCACGCCACTCCCCACCTGTTTGCTCCCCTCCAGGAAAGTCTGGGATTCAAAGATGAAGGACCCCAACTCTAGGTAAGGAGTAGTGCCCTCACGGGAGGTGGCATGAAGGGCCTCCTTCCTTCCCCTTCCCCAGGCCCCTCTCCCCTCCCCAGTGCCTTGCCTCCCAGAGTCCTAAGCACCCCTTCTCCAGCCTCAGTCTCACTTGTCTTCCAGACTGAAGGGCCTAACAAAGAAGAATTCCTTCTGGATCCACCGTGTCACCTGCCTGGGCACAGAGCCCCACATGGCCAACTGCCAGGTGCAGGTGGCGCCAGCCCAGGGCAAGCTGCGGCCGGCCTGCCCGGGTGGCATGCATGCTGTGGTCAGCTGTGTGGCAGGGCCCCGCTTCCATCCTCCGAAGGCGAAGCCAGGGCTCAAGGAGTCCAGGGCAGAGGTGGGTCCCCAGGGCCCTGCCCGCAGGCCTGGAGGCCCAGGCCCCACTCACAGGACCCTGCTCTGTGGGGAGGGACTGACTGGTGGGAGGGGACTCTCCAGGACAGTCAGGGGAGGAAGGGGGCGAACCTCCCATCAAGGGGACATTGGTTCAGACCAGGAGGAGAGCAAGTCCCAGAATGGTTGAACTTTGGGATTTATTTAAAAGGGCCCATTTATAACCCTACCATAAATGGAAAGCTGACATCACTGGCCAGGAATAGAAGGTGACCATAAAAACTGTAATTATACTGAAACTGCATCCCACTGAGGGCCAAAGGTATTGAGCCCGAGCCTAGCTCTCGTTATAAAAAGCAAAGAGCAAGTGCTAGGGAGGCATTGCAGGCCGACGTCTCCACGTGAGAGGGTCTCCTCACGGTGTAGGAAGGGATGGGAGAGAGTTAACGGAAATGACTTCCCCACCGTGCATCTCATTAACACCACGTCCCCGCAGGTCTCTAAAATCATTTCACAGATCTGCTGGGGAAGCGTTTCTCTAGGTTCAGTCCCAAAGGGCAAAGCAGCAGTGAGGCTGGATGAGAGGAAGGGACTCGCCTAGTGATTAGGTGGCAGGTCGTGAGGCTCTTTTGTTGGGGCTGGGATTTGTTTTCACATTTATTGTTACTGTTATTACGTAATAATTTATGAATTTGTTATTACTATTGTAATTTGTTACTGAGGAAGGGGGAGAGGATTGAGGAAAATGCCTTATTCAACGCAATAGCTGCAGGAGTCAGAGATGAGACTAGAACTCCAGTCCTTGGCGCTGCCTGAATTGAAGGGGCGCAGCCCCTATGCCTGCCTCCTCCTCACCCTCCCTGAAGCCAGCTGTTCTCCCAGCAGGAGATGAAGGTCCGCCTCCGCTCGGGGGCCCAGGTGGGCGAGGGCCGCGTGGAGGTGCTCATGAACCGCCAGTGGGGAACCGTCTGTGACCATGGATGGAACCTCATCTCCGCCAGCGTCGTGTGCCGCCAGCTCGGCTTCGGCTCTGCTCGGGAGGCCCTCTTTGGGGCCCAGCTGGGCCAGGGTGAGTGAGGCCTGGGGTGGGGCGGGAGAGCCTGGGTGTGCCGCTGGTCCATGCCCTGGTGGTCCCAGGGTGCTGGGGCCCAGGGCAGCTGCTGTAGGGGTGAGGCTGCCAAGATGGAGCCTCACACGGCCTTTCTCCCCGCTCCCCGCTGTAGCGCTGGGGCCCATCCACCTGAGTGAAGTACGCTGCAGGGGATATGAGCGGACCCTCAGCGACTGCCCTTCCCTGAAAGGGTCCCAGAACGGTTGCCAACACGACAATGATGCTGCCGTGAGATGCAACATCCCTAACATGGGCTTCCGGGACCAGGTGAGCCCGGGGCTGGGCAGCCCTGAGATAGCTCTGGACACTGCATGCAGCCAGTCGGGATGGTTTGTGAGAGGCGGCTAGAGCTCTGGGCCCCAGAGCCTGCCTGGAGCCAGCCTGGACCGCCCTCTCCTCTGTGAGTCTCCCCTGGCCTGGCCTGCTTCCCCTCAGGGCCAGGTGTAAGGCCTGACCCGGGGGCCATGATGGGCCGCCCCTCCTCTGCCTCCGGCCGGCGGGGAAAGTCCCTAACGGAAGGAGCCTCCCAGATCCCGGGGACCAATGACAGCACACTTCACCAGCTAAAGCCGCCCCACCCCAGCCACATAGAAGGAACTGTCAGCCCGCGACGCCTCGGCCTGGCGACCTATCCGAACCCCCGTCCATCTAGCCTGACCATCCCTCGCAGTGAACATATAAAAACCACCCCCAACACAGTCGGGGCGCGGACTCCTCGACCTGCCTCATTCGGGTCCGGGAACCCAGCCCGGGAGCGCTTCGCCATTAAAAAGCCTGTTAGACACTCTTTTGGTGTCCTGGCCTTTTACCTAACACCAGGCTTTGGCCTTCAGAGATGGCAGAGGCTCGCGGGGACTGACTCTTCAGGCAGCTGGTCTCGCCTGCCCCACCCCCTCAGGTCCCCCGTGAAGCTGAGAGAGAAGCGGCCCATGGGCAGAGGGCCTCAGGGTGTCAGCTCCAGGGAGTGGTCAGAGTTCAAGCATCATGCTAACGTGGATTAAGGGCAAGTCTCTCTTGTCTCTGACCTTGTCCTCTTCTGTAAAATGGGGTCAGCTGTCGCGGAGGGTCACTGTGACTGTGATGATAGATATGAAACCACTTGGCAACTGGTGAGTCATCATCACTGGCAGGATTTCAGGTAGATGGAAGGCAAGGCCTGGGTGCAGGCACTCTGAGTCAACTTTCTCAAGCGGGCAGGGACTTTAGGGGCTATCCAATAAAATGTTCTCACTTTACAGAGGAGAGCAACCCAGAGAAGGGGAGTGTCGTGTCCAGGGCTGCGTGGTGAGCTGTCCTGGACAGGTCTCCCAGCCAGCAGCCCCATGCTCTCCCCCTCCTAAACTGGCCCTGCTCCTCACACACCCCTGACCATTGCAGGTGCGCTTGGCTGGCGGGCGCAGCCCCGAGGAGGGGGTGGTGGAGGTGCAGGTGGAGGTGAACGGCGTCCAGCGCTGGGGGGCCGTGTGCAGCGACCACTGGGGCCTCAGCGAAGCCATGGTGGCCTGTCGACAGCTTGGCCTGGGCTTTGCCAGCCATGCCATCAAGGTAGGTCTCTGCCATGCTAAAGCTGCTGACCCTTCATTCATTCATTCAACAATTAGTTATGAGTGGAACTATGCACCAAAGAATGCTGGGTGCTGGCGATCCTGTGGTGAACAAGACACAGTTCCTGCCTCATGGAGCAGTCCGTTGCCACACAGTCACGGGAAGGAGGCGGTTTTTCCTAAAATGTTCACACAACGGGCACACAACTGTATCTGTAGGAGAGATGCAGCCAGATGAGGTGGGGGAGCCCATGTGAAGACCTTGTGGCCAGAGGACACTTAACTTGGTTGAGGAAATCAGGGGTGGAGTGCGGCTTCTAGAGTGATCGATCGGTGTGAAGTGCGAGGGTGGAGGAGGAGGCAGGAGCAAGACCATTCAAAGCCTGCAAGGAAGATTTTTTTTTTTTTTTTAAGATTTCTTCCTTGCTATTTGGCAAACTGTTAGGGTGGGGATTACTGTGAATACAGAGGAGCACACCATTGCAGGTGCCCAGCTGAGAATGTTGCTGGCTTGGATGGGGCTAGTGGCAGTCTTGGGGGAGACAGGTGGATAGATGCGAAAGATATCAAGGAAACGAAATCAAGAGGCCTGGGGCAAGGCTGCTATGAGGAAACTGCTTCAGCTTCACCTGCAGTGGCCTGCCTGGCAGCAGTGGGCACCCTTCACCCTGGAGAACTGGGCTCAACCCTGAGCACAACCAGCCATGTAGGGCTGTTTGAAGAACAGCTAGGGAAATGGGACAGGTCTGAGTGGACAGGAAGGGATCAGGACCATTGAGGGCTGCAGTCTGGGAGCGTGATGGGAACAAGGCCAGTGGTGGAAGCCACAGCAGTGGATTTTGCCCTCATACATGGAAGGCGTCTCTAATACCAGAGGGGTCCACAGTGGCATCACTAAAGATTTTCAGGCTGAGGCTGGGCACAGCTGGGTGAGGGTGGTTGGCTGGGGTTCAAGCCTCACANCATATGCCAACCAGGTCTGGGCCAAGAACTATATCCAGTCCAGAGGCTGCAGGCTGCCACCAACCCAGGTGGCCGCATGACCTTGTTCCAAGCCAGGCTGCAATGCCAAGATATCCTTCAGCTCCGTCAGCAAGCTTAGGGCTTTCACTCTGATCAGCGCCCGTTGGAAGAGCACCAGCCTTTATAGCATGTCCTTCCCTGCAGGGTGATGGGGTTTCCGAGTGGGCCTCCAGCCACAGCGCCCAGCATACTGGGGGCCGGCTCCCCACTCTCTCCCCTCCTGGGACCCTGTGGCCCTCGATGGAGGGGCAGCTTTCCTCCTGAATTCTTTTGATACTTCACAACGGCTGAGCACAAGCAGCCAACCCACCATCCCTGTGGTCGTCCCCATTTCTCCTCTGTGATTTTTCTCATGTCTTTCTTGCCTTTACCATCTCTTCTTCTCTCTGAAAGCACTCCTTTCCCTCAGAAATTCTAGGGTGTGCCCATGGGCATACCCTTGCCCGTCTCCAAAATATACCTCAGGCATTCCAAGAGCATTTAGTGATAGTACAGACATCATCCAGCAAACCAGCTCCCACCCTGATGCCTGGTCACTGAAAATAAACCCGTGTTCCCGTCTCACCATTGTCAGCAATGGCTCTGCCCCAAATCTAAACTGTAACCCAGTTTTTGCATGAACGAGCATGGAGAATTGGCAGTTTTCTCTCTCGATGTTACAAGGCAAAAGCTGTGGATCTCCACATCTCTGCCCTGACACACAAGGGATCACAGTGATGGCACAGTGGCTCCGGGGAGGGTGAGAGCGCCTGTGACAGGAAGGGAACCAGGGAAGCACTGAGCAGCCTGTGGAGATGCAGGCTCCAGGTGGATGCCATGCGCCAGGGCACGCAGTGCCCCAGGGTGAACACCCATGGTGGCCATCAGGGTAGAAGAGGAGCCCTGGAGGAAGTACGGTCTCAGACAATGTAGCAGAATGGTCCAGAACAGCAGAGCCCAGGAGCAGGTTCAGAGATGAACTCTTGCAATCGCCAGCCCTCTCCCTCTCACATTGCAAGAACTGAGGCTCAGAGAAAGAGCTGAGGTGACAAGCCTGGCATCAGCAGAGCTTCCAAGAGGTTATATGAGCCAGGTTTATAGGCGAAGGTATACTCTACAAAAGCAGTGCTAGCTTATGTCACTGCATGCTTGCCACGGGCCACACCATGATCTCAGCACGATACAGATACTGTCACACTCATATTATTCATTATTTGCATCTTACACATGAGGAAAATGATAGACGAAAGGATAAGCAATTCCCCTTAGTGGTGTAGACAGAAATTAAGCCACGACAGGAACCCAGGTAGTCTAGCTACGAAGCCAGCAAGCTCCACTGTGACGCTAGCAGCCTCCCAGCTTAAGGTGATAGATCTCTCCTGTTCCTAATGCGTCCTGCGTGCTAGGTCGCTTCAGTTGTGCCCAACTCTTCGTGACCCCATGGACTGTAGCCCACCAGGCTTCTCTGTCTGTGAAATTTCCCAGGCAAGAGTGCCATCATAGGTTGCCTTTCCCTTCTCCAGGGGATCTACCCAGGGATCAAACCCAGGTCTTCTGCATTGCAGACAGACACTTTACTGTCTGAGTCACCAGGGAAATCTTCTGACTCATAAACCGCCCAACTCTCCTGGCTCCTCCAAAAGCACTCAATCTGGCGGCAAGCCTGTCTCCTAGGCCGGAGAGCAAAACTGGCTACCTCCCTCACCTTGGTGTCTCCACGGTGCCCAGGTGCCCCGGACCTCGTGATGAACGCCCAGCTGGTGCAGGAGACAGCCTACCTGGAGGACCGCCCGCTCAGCCTGCTGTACTGCGCCCACGAAGAGAACTGCCTGTCTCAGTCCGCTGACCGCATGGACTGGCCCTACGGACACCGGCGTCTGCTGCGCTTCTCCTCACAGATCCACAACCTGGGCCGGGCTGACTTCCGTCCCAAGACGGGGCGCCACAGCTGGATTTGGCACCAGTGCCACAGGTGAGCACCTGCTCGGGCCCCAGCCCTTAGAGGGCCAAAACCAAGGTGCAGGGACCCATCCAGTCTGGTCCTTCCTGGGAGGGGTGGGTGTGAGCTCAGGGAAGGAGCTTTTCTTCCTAGACATGCTGCCAGCCCTGCCTCCAGAGGAATCCCGAGCATCACCTGGCCCTTCCATTGCTCTCTCACCTGCCCTGGACATACCCATGGATTCACCTCCCCTGTGGTATCTTATGGAGTGGTCCTCACCAGCAGAGCTGGTCTCTGTTAGAAGAATATTTCTCTGGGGGCCTTAAGCCTTGTCTTTAACAGCCAGGTGAAATGGGGACGCCTAGAAACCCGGAGACCCATGATAGCCATCCCGTCCAGGATCCTAGCTCTGCAGAAAAAGCTGGTTGATTTCTGCAGCAGCAAAGCGAGGCCCCCAGGGAGGAGCAAGGAAGCGCCGCTGGTGCTGGAAGGGGACAATGAGCATTCTTTCCTATCAGCAGCTTCCAGCCCAGACAGACGGAGAGACGTTGCCTACAACAAAGGCAGAATGGAAAGGGGTGTTTTTTGTTGTTTTTTTTTCTTCACATAGCCGTGGGTGGGGAAAGCTGAGAGGAGCGGGCAGTGACTTTGGGACTCGACTTCGCTGAGATAATAAGCATCTTTCCCTGTAGCATGGACGGAGTTGTCATTAGAACTGGACTGGCAACAATGGTAGCCATCTGGGCCCAGGCTGGCAGGGAGCAGCACTAGCATCCCTCCAGGCTCCGCAGCTCCGCTCCGGGGCTAGTCTCTGGTTGTGTCCCTTCCTTCCACCTGCAGGGCTCTGGCCTTGTAGTCAGGCAGCATCTCCTGGAGCTCTGACCCCTTCTCACCTGGCTGAGACCCTGCGGGATGGGGCAGCTGTGTCTGGCTGCCTGGCAGGAGTGCCAGGAAAGTAGGGTCATACTAATCTTGGGTCTGGGAGGGAGAAGGGCACGGCCCTGCTATTATAACGCTCCTCTCTGGGTAATGATGGGGCCTGGTGCCTCCGTCCTCCCTGCCGGCTCCTCTCCTGCTGCTGCCAGGCTGACGGCCCTGCCTGTTCCGCAGGCACTACCACAGCATTGAGGTCTTCACCCATTACGACCTCCTCACTCTCAACGGCTCCAAGGTGGCCGAGGGGCACAAGGCCAGCTTCTGCCTAGAGGACACAAACTGCCCCACAGGTACGTGGTCTCCTGTCTGCATATCCTCCTCTGTCATATTCTCCCAGCCCCTTTGGGGTCAGGACCCCTCTGTCCTGCTCAACAGTCTTAGGCATCCGGAGACTGGGGCTTGGCCACAGTCAGCACTCGAGGCGATTCCAAAAGACAGATTTCTGGGAATTCTGTGCAGTGTGTACTAGCTGTGCAATGGTTAGGACTCTGCTTTCATTCCTGGGTTCAGTCCCTGGCTGGGGAACTAAGATCCTACAAGCTGTGTTGCCCAGCCAAAAAAACAAATAAAGATGAATTTCTTACCCTCTCTGCTTCTTCTGCATCCCCAGCATCTTGTATATTATTGTTTAGTCATGAAGTCGTGTCAGACTATTCCCATGGACCGTAGCCCACCAGCCTCCTCTGTCCATAGCATTTCCCAGGCAAGAATACTGGAGTGGGTTGCTGTTTCCTTCTCCAGGGGATCTTCTCCAGCCAGGAATCAAACTCACATCTGTGTTGGAAGGCGGATTCTTTACCACTGAGCCACCTGGGAAGCCCAGTGTACTGTGTACCACTTTTAAAATACTCAACCCTTTTTTTTGGATAATAGTTGCTGACCTGTTTCACTTCTGCTGATCCTTTGAGGACATGGATTGTTTGATTCCTATTTGCATACCCACAGTTCATAGCCCTTAGAAAGGGCATGGTGAAACACCAGGTTGGATGGACAAGTGAATAGCATAGAGGGCTGAAATCTTCCAATCACATTTCCTAAGCCAACAGGAGTTTTCACTAGAACATCCAAATAAATGATCTCTGTCCCAGATGGACTTTGATACAGTGCCGGATTCGTGGTTAGTAGGACTCCTGGCTTTGGTAGGCAGGATCTTTAGGAAGTTCAGGTCCCTAGTCTGACTGCAGTCAATTGGCAAGGCTGGTATGAGGATTAAATGTTGAAGAATGTGAAAGACCTAACAGGTACTTTGTCCCGAGCACCTATTGAGAGCCTCAGTCACCATCAGTACCCTCCCTTACAGGAATGCAAAGGCGCTATGCGTGTGCCAACTTTGGGGAACAAGGAGTGACCGTTGGCTGCTGGGACACCTACCGACATGACATTGATTGCCAGTGGGTGGATATCACAGACGTGGGCCCTGGGGATTATATCTTCCAGGTAAGGGGGCTTCTCCATTTCTTCCAGATGTTCTGAAAGCTCTCTGAGGTCAAATGAAGGAAGAGCTTCATAAATAGGATCTCTGACATGTCTGGCACTTGAAGGGGCTACACTGTAGCCCCTGATTCAAAAAAATCAGGATCCAGGACCTAGGTTTGAGTCCTGAGTCAAGCAACAACGGGCAAGTCAAAATTCAGTCCCCATCTGTTAAAAAAAAAAAAAGGACATTAATGCCTATTTTCTGGGATGATCGTAAGGATTAATGAGGAATACCAACACACTTCACCAAGACTGCATGAAATGTAAAGGTTATCACAGAAGCCAAATTGCCTGTTTTCAGCCAATGCTTCACTCACTCCAGGTGGTCGTGAACCCCAAGTTCGAGGTGGCTGAGTCAGATTTCTCAAACAACATGATGCGGTGCCGTTGCAAGTACGACGGACAACGGGTCTGGCTGCACAACTGCCACACAGGTACCTGCGGGCCACTATGCGGCCAGCCCCACGTGAGCCTGGGGTGCTGGAAGACCCTCAGCAGCCCTGTGTGCAAGTAGAGTGTGCATGTACAAGGCTGGGGATGGAACAGAGATGGATGTCCTTTGATAGCTTCATAGAAGGTAGATTTCCAGAACAGACTTCACCCACCTCACCCACTAACTACTTCCACGACCCTCTTTATCCTAAAGGTTGTTCAGATTGAAAATGCAGTCCCCCATCTGTTCTGCAATCTTTCCCGTTACTTCTAGCCGAGTCAGGATTTCCCTTTTCCAGAGTGTTACTATTCCCTTGCCTTTCGTAGGATCTTAGTTGTCTCCATCCCAGGCTGGCTGCCTCACAGGCAAATGTAAAAGTCCCCTAGATCTGTGCTGCTACCTCCAGCTGTGATCCCTGCTTACATGGAGAATAGGGCTCTGCACGCTTGCAGAACTGGTAGTTTCAGGCAAAGATGCAGTGACCCAGTGAGGGCAGATACACCCCAGAGTAAGGAGGTAGTTGCCCGTAAAGAAAGGTAGCAGTTCCTCTGTCTTCAGCCTTTAAATGCTTGCACTTATTGTGGGGTGTGTGCATTCACACCCACACTTTGCACATAGGGGGAGAAGCAGACTCATTCAGTCAGTCAACAAACATGGGTTAAGACCTATCTCTGTGTCGAACACTGTGCCAGGCTCTGGGAAATTAAACAGGGGTAAAATGCAGAGCTGAGTGTCAGGTAAGGTAAGCAAACATGCAGATGGATACCCCAGTCCTACTGAGCACCCCAAACCACTGTGAACTAAGGCTGAGCAAGCAGAGTGCTTTCTGAATAGCAGCCTGGGGGCCAGTCAAGATTCCCCAGTGCTAAGGTGTTTCAGTCGTGTCTGACTCTTTACAAGCCTATGGACAATAACCTGCCAGGCTCCTCTGTCCATAGGATTCTCCAGGGAAGAATAGTGAGTTGCCATTTCCTCCTCCAGGGGATCTTCCCAACCCAGGGATCGAACCCACATCTCTTATGTCTCCTGCATTGGCAGGCGGGTTCTTTACCACTAGCTCCACCTGGGAAGCCCAAGGTTCCCCAGAGGAAGGGACATTCATGCTGATTTCAGAGGGGAGACTGAAATCAGAGGGGAGGAGCGGGAGAAAAGCATAGCATTTGGCCTCAGAAGGTTTCACTGGGCACCAAATCCAGTTCCACCACCTTCCAGCTGTAAGACAGTGAAGTCTTCTCTGTTGTAAAATAGGGCTATGTACCCAAGTCCACTAGTGTTCTTTGCAGGGAGGGTTATGATGGTTCCTGCTAAGAGAATGGACTTTATCCTGTGGACTTCTGGAAACCAATAACAAATTTCAGTCAAGGAGGCAAGATGATCAGATTTATGTTTTCAAAAGATAACTCTGGCACTGGATGAAGACAGTGAGGAGGAAGGATTTGAAAACTGTGTGACTGGAATAGATTCTGCTGCCATCAAGCAAGATAGGAACAGGAAAGGAATTAGGAGTTGGAGCCCAGAGACCTAAGGTTGCCGGCGTGGAGGCAGAGGCTCCATAACACTGGTGGCAGGCTGCACAGGGTCCAGGGGAGCGAGGAAGGAAGGAAACAGCGCAGCTCTGACCCCTCCAGGGTCCTTGCGGGAAACAGAGGGCACACTCAGTGCAAGTATGAGGTTATTTAATGAGAGGGCTACCCAAAGGTGTGAGCAGGACTAGGGAGAGGAGCATGTTGAGATATCCAGGGATAAGGAAGACTGAAATGTTGCTATCACTTTGGGCTTAAGCAGGCAAAGGCTGCCCTGGAGCCAGGTGAACACTTGTGCTGAGGAGGAAGGAGGAGCTGGTGGGGCTGGAGTCGCAGACCATTGCTGCAGGATGGGGGAGGAAATGGCCCAGCCTCTCTCCTTCCATCCTCTAGTCTCTTTTTGCTTCCCACTGAGCTAAATCAACCAGAAGCCAGAAGAGGAGGGAGTCAGGGTGAGGCAGTCTGTAGGGGTCGGGTCTCCAGGGCTCCGAGAGAACAAAGGATAGAGAATGAATGTGGGGAGGGGGCAAGGAGAGTGACCAGCACAACCCTTCCCACTCGATAGCCTCTTCTTTCCCATGTTCCTGCAGCTAGGCACCTGTCGGCATCTATTTCTCTAAAACGGGTCGTTGTCCGTGCCCATGACTAACCCAATGGAAAGGCCATGCCAGACAGGATGTATTGGTGTTTGTGAAGTTGTCAGTGAGGGGATGAGACTCTAGTGAGGCCAGCTACTTACCTGTCGTCCTTCGGTCCACAGGGGACTCATACCGAGCTAACGCAGAGCTGTCCCAGGAGCAGGAGCAGCGTCTCAGGAACAACCTCATCTGAAGCCATCACCACATGCTCCCAGCTGCTGCCCACACACCAGATACCTCAGCTTACTGGAGCCATGCCCTTCACCGAGCCCTGACGCAGAGGGAAAGGGGCCAGCGCCAAGAGGCACCAGGAACCCACTCAGGAAGCCTTTAGATGGCAAGATCACCAAACCAGAATGGCACCGCTCCCTCAGGATGGCTCTGCGTCTGATCCCTGGGGGCCTCTGGTCTCTAGACTATGGCCTCCAGGCTTTGTTCAGCTGAGCTCCTCTCCTCTAAGGAGACCTGATCTTCCCAGGATCTTGCCCCTGAGCTCCTGGTTCAGGAGGTACCTTAGGAATGGACTGTGGCCTGGCTCCCCATCTAAATGGTGCTTTGCACATGTCTCAGAGGAGGGCCAAATACACAGGAGGAGGAGTCAGCTCTCTGCTATGAGCTCTGAGTGACACAACTTGTGTCCAAGTCACACCTAGCAGAGAAGCTGGTGAACCGAGTCCCTTGCTTGATCTGTCCACACTTAGAACTCAGCTGTCATGCTCTTCAAGAGTCTGTTCTTCAGTGTCCTTACCTTTATCCTCCTGCACATATGGGCTGTTTCTAATGTCCTTGGAGGCTTAGGCCTTAGGCATCCCCTTATCTCCTGATGGGCCCAAACCACCAGTTCCTGAGTGCTTGAGACAGGGCAGGATTCACAGAAGTGGCCAGATACAGCCTTCCTGCAGAGCAGCAAGAGAAGGCCCAAAAGAAAGATGGCTGGGGCAGTGTAGACCCCAGCTGCTGCCAGAGTCTCTGCCAGGGAAAAATACTTGTCATAAATCCAGCAGGCAAGATCACTGTGCATCTCAGGACTGGCCTAAATGTCAAGTCCCCCAGGTTTCTGGAGTGAACTTTCCATTGAATAAATTTTTGAAGTGGAAAGAACATCAGTCAAACAGGCCACTCATCTCTGCAGGAAAAAGAAGACAGGTCTAGTAGAGTGAAGGCTAGACTATGGAGAAGTCAGAAGGGATAAGATTTAATTTAGTTGAGGATTAAACCTAGGAAAGGCCACCATCTCTGCTCTATGTGGCTGTGATATGCTCTTGCTCAGGTGAGGTTAAGATCTATGATCTTCTTGGACATGATTCTTAATCCTGTCTCCACTTGGACACACTTGAGAGATGATCTTCACAGGTCTAACGCCCTCATGCCAATAAAGGTTGCTCACTATGGACTGCTACAAAGCAAGCCTGGCTGTGATTCTTGGCAGTTCCCAGCACGCAAACTCTACCCCTTTTCACTCCCAGTGACCTGGTTTCTTAAGATGTGTGGGGCCCATGTGCTACTCACGCATCCCCTGGAGGAGGGCATGGCAACCCACCCCAGTATTCTTGCCTGGAGAGTCCCACGGATTAGAGGAGCCTGGACGGCCACAGTCCCTAGGGTCACAAGGAGTCAGACATGACTGAGCGACAGCACGCACGCGCACACTGCTTCCCGATTCCCTCCCTAGGCTCCACGGTAAATCATGGGCTGGAAAGGTTAACAGATGAGCAGTAGGAGGAAAGAAGGAAAAGTCCAAAGATGGTAAACTTCTACAACCAAGGCTGCAAGGCTGAAGTGAATGGTGGTAGATGGGGCAGAATTACCATAGTGCCCCCAACCCCACCCGAGAGCTGCCCCTCCTCAGAGAGTAGAAAGGGATATCTGCCCTGGGGTATCCTCTGTGAATACAAAGAAGAGTTTCTTCCTTCTTTTCCTTTACCTCTCCTCAACTTCCTCATCTCCTTCCTTAGGCAGAGGGAGCGTTATACTTTGGCATGGCAGTTTAGGTAAACAAGGGAAGGACTGATTTCCTGGTGGATCCAGCAAACATCTCCCAAACAGTAACAACATTATAGTCACACATGCAGCTAATGGTCTGTGAAAGAATGTGTGGCTGGTGGGGGAGCGTGTGGTGACTGATGACTGGATTCCAACACAGAGGCTACCCACAGCTTCTGGCTGGATCCGGTTTCCAAAAAGGCCAGAAAAACCAGGCCAGGCGGCCAGCCACCCGCTCTGCTCTGTCTCAGTGCCCACATCACACGTGTGATAGGTGCAGCCAGTTCTAATTCTTGGAAAAAGCTATATAAGGGTTGTGCTGTTACGCCTCTGAGTTGAAAGGGAAGGACATGGGAAGATGTGGCTGGCATGAGTTATAACTAAATGAGGAATGTTAACAGAATACCAACCACCAAATTCCAGACAGAACCAAAAATGTCCGAGTATTTTTCACCTTGACATTCTTCAGTCTTACAGAAATTGAAGTATTAGGAACTCAGCTTACCATTCAGATGCCTAATTTATTCCTATTCCACAAAGACTTCTATTCTATGAGGAGTATACTGGAAATCAAAGGGGAATATATCTTCCTACTATAAATTCCAGGTAGTACTGGGATTCACAAGTTGAACATATTGGAAGCAATATACATGCATAGCAGAGTGCATTAGCTATGTTATCGAACATCTAATAGAGCCAGTGGCAGTTATAAGGCGCTCTCCAGTTAGCTGTGTGAAGGCATGGTGTGGATACAGCCAAGGACTTGGTTCCCTCTGGACAAGCTCACTGTAGTCTGTGCTGGGCCTGGGCAGGGCCTCTTATCTCCAGCCAATGTATATTAATTTCCTCTACTGGAAAAACTACAGCTAAAAAGCCCATTTTCTTACTAATGGTAGAAACAAGGGCACACAATACCTTGCAGTATTGGCTAAAAAAAAATCCTTTCTCTGGATCTACTTATAAGGATAAATCAAAGTTAGAGGTGGCTGATTATTATCTGGAAAAAAAGTTTAAGTTACTGGCCACCAAGTACATAACATTAGAATGAGGATACAAGTAATGTCTTGAAATTACGAGTTTTGTAAGAAAACTGAGTAATACATATGGGACTATACGTTACCATTAACAATGCCCTTAAAAGCCAAAATGCTGCCAGAAAGGGGAAGCACTCTCAGACATGAAGAATCAAAACAGAGCAAAGGTATACCTTAGAGGCACACTGTCTCAGTATGAAACCTGGCTAGTTTCCTGCATCTTCTTTCAAAGGCAGCCACAGTGTTCAAATAGACATGCCTCTGTTCTCTGAAGACAAAAGCAGTACTGGGGCAGAGGGTCAGGAGAAGGACTTAATGACTCCCCCAAACTTGGAATGGAGGTACAAGGGACAGTTTCAGAACAGACCACGAATGAGAAAAACAATGCTGAGGAACTGTAAGAGGGCTCTAAGACGGGAATAGCAGCAGGATCGAGACCCCAAGGCCAGTGTCATTTGAGGAACGTTGGGACAGAGCTCCACTCCACCATCTTCGAGGCAATGCTAATAATCCATCATTGTCATGGGCACTGAATCATACAAAAATGAGGCTGCTGCCCTCGTTGAAAGCACGAGACACTGTTTCTTGCTACCTCAGCATCTTAACGCCTAGCACTACCATCTCTTCAGTGTAGAACTACTTTCCCAAAACACTGAGAGTGCAGATACGAGAAGGATAAAGCCTGAGCTGACAGCTCTGACTTGTCCGTGTCTTTTAGGAAATCTCTCAGTGCCCCGACGTGGGTGTTTGATGCTGGCTGCTCTTCACTGTAATGGACGGTCTGGTGTGGCTTGCCAAATGCCTCTGGCATGGGCAGAGATCATACCAGAAACACACTGTGTGCCAGATGGCTTCTGCAGGATGTCAGACTGGACAAAATGGCAAAGGCAAGAGGGTGGGGTGGGGATGTGTGAAGAGGACAGGAAGGGGAGAGAAGCTGCCATAAACCAATCCCAGGGAAGTATTTTTGTAGTGTACTCTCGGGCACCAGATGATCAGCAGTCTACTCAGCAGGGGTCAGTTAAACCAGCAGGCCCACTGAATCCCCTACACAGCATCACAGGGGTGAAAATAAGGGGAGAACTGCTCTCCCATTTCTCTGTGGGAATGACAAAACCGACCAAAAGCTGAGTGATGTATATCACAAAATGGGCTTTAATGTCTCCCTCTTATGATAGTGCTGTTTAAACCGGAACTGGCACCCAGCTCCCAAGACTAGCTTCCTGTGAGGAAGGAAGCTGGCAAGCCCCTGGCTGCCATGCAGCTGGAGCAGCCCCAGGCACTCGGCTTAGTACAAGATCTGGAGGCCAAATGCTTACACCTGCTGCAGTTCACCCACTTTGGGGCTCTGGAACCGGCAGTGTAGATTCTGTGAACACCAACTACACCAGATACCAGTCCACCTCTTTGTTCTAGCGGCTCCCTCCCCTCTATCCCCCACCTGCCTCATGCGCCCCCCGCAATGTTGCTGATCTCAGCTCTGTGAGGCACTAAGAACACCCTGCCTTTGCGGGGCCTAAATCTCCATCGTCACAGGTTTGAATCCTCTGTTTTGCTTTCATTTAAAACATCTTGGAGGCATGGCTTGCCCTGTCCAGAGGATTCTGGAAGTCACATCCTCCCAAGTTTCTCCCGAGCTGATGGCTTCCTTCCACGTCCAACACAGTAAGGCGATTCCAAAGAACTGCACGTAGGAGTGAAGACAAACAGGAGTTGATCTTCTTCTTATACCCAGTCAGCCCTTGTCTTGATCGCTTTAGCTCTTTCTTTCATTGACACGCACATCTGCATGTACACAGAGGTCTGGAAAAATGCTCTGAAAACTGGAAGTACTTTCTGAATTCCTGGAATTATCCCTTTCATCAAGTGATGTTCAAACTGCAGACTGGTCTCTGCCTTCCCAGATGGCTTCCCGCTGCTTGGCTTCCAATCGTTTTCTCTCTGTAAATAAAAGCAGTGTTAAAAATAGTAGTATAACTTCACATAACCAGTAGCTTTCCCTTAATCTGAATTACAAGGCAAATTTTAATCATGAAATGGGTGGATTCCCTGGTTTTCTCTTACCTGATTCCAAGAGTTAATAATTTTAACTTTCCAAGTGCTTTGTAAGTTGAAACAGTATTAGCATTACTATACAACAAAAAGAGAAAGGGCTGGGCTAATAGAAATTAAAAGCGTATGGAATAAAAGTCAGCACCAAGGAGGACCCAGATTCTTATCTTGCTATTAAGGTGTTTGTTTTAGTTCTCTTTCTCAACTGCATTAGTACTTCAGTGAAACTGGCCATTATTCTCAGTCTACTGATCTTTAATAAACTGTGGAAAATTCTGAAAGAGATGGGAATACCAGACCATCTGACCTGCCTCTTGAGAAACCTGTATGCAGGTCAGGAAGCAACAGTTAGAACTGGACATGGAACAACAGACTGGTTCCAAATAGGAAAAGGAGTACGTCAAGGCTGTATATTGTCACCCTGCTTATTTAACGTATATGCAGAATACATCATGAGAAATGCTGGACTGGAAGAAGCACAAGCTGGAATCAAGATTGCCAGGAGAAATATCAATAACCTCAGGAATGCAGATTACACCACCCTTGGGCTTCCCTGGTGGCTCAGACAGTAAAGCGTCTGCCTGCAATGCGGGAGACCCAGGTTCAATTCCTGGGTTGGGAAGATCCCCTGGAGAAGGAAATGGCAATCCACTCCAGCACTCTTGCCTGGAAAATCCCATAAGATGGAGGAGCCTGACAGGTTACAGTCCATGGGGTCGCAAAGAGTCGGACACGACTGAGCGACACTCTCTCTCTCAGGTATGCAGGTGACACCACCTTTATGGCAGAAAGTGAAGAGGAACTAAAAAGCCTCTTGATGAAAGTGAAAGAGGAGAGTGAAAAAGCTGGCTTAAAGCTCAACATTCAGAAAACTAAGATCATGGCATCTGGTCCCACCACTTCATGGGAAATAGATGGGGAAACAGTGGAAACAGGGGTAGACTTTATTTTTTGGGGCTCCAAAATCACTGCAGATGGTGACTGCAGCCATGAAATTAAAAGATGCTTGCTCCTTGGAAGGAAAGTTATGACCAACCTAGATAGCATATTGAAAAGCAGAGACATTACTTTGCCAACAAAGGTCTGTCTAGTCAAGGCTATGGTTTTTCCAGTGGTCAGGTATGGATGTGAGAGTTGGACTATAAAGAAAGCTGAGCACCAAAGAACTGATGCTTTTGAACTGTGGTGTTGGAGAAGACTCTTTTGAGTCCCTTGGACTATAAGGAGATCCAACCAGTCCATCCTAAAGGAGATCAGTCCTGGGTGTTCACTGGAAGGACTGATGTTGAAGCTGAAACTCCAATCCTTTGGTCACCTCATGCAAAGAGCTGACTCACTGGAAAAGACCCTGATGCTGGGAAAGATTGAGGGCAGGAGGAGAAGGTGACGACAGAGGATGAGATGGTTGGATGGCATCACCAACTCGATGGACATGGGTTTGGGTGAACTCCGGGAGTTGGTGATGGACAGGGAGGCCTGGTGTGCTGCAGTTTACCGGGTTGCAAAGAGTTGGACACGGCTGAGCAACTGAACTGACAGACTGATTGATCTTTATAAATATTTCAAAAGGGATCAAGAATATGTTTTAATATCTTTCTTCTACCTTCTTGCTCAAATGGAAATAGTAGCCACTGGGCTTTAGTAATATCTCTCTACTACAGTCCTACAAAAAAAATACTTCACAGGAAAATCAAATTTTAGTATTTTCAGAGTACTTTCAGGAGCCAGGAATCTTCTGGAATGTCAATTCCAACATGGAAAAAAGACCACATATAATGAAGGGAAAATAAAAACAACTTCCAAAAACAAAAAAATGCACAAATCTGGGCAAACCATCTTCAAATTTTAACACAGAAGCTTGGTTTCCATTTAACACTTTCACCAAGACCCGAGACAGTACATCCCATACACGGTTTGGTGACCCAAGCGCTTCACTAGGCGCCACAATACCAGTTCTAATTTCATGGCTAGTCAGTCATTGATCCTGACACTATAAAATGTAGATAATTAAGCCTAAGTGCTTCCTTCCAAGGGCAATTATTTCAGATAATGTCTGTAAAAGATTTTGCAAGTCATGAACCAAGGGGAATTATAGAAATCAAAGTGAGTTTAGAGTTAATATCAATAGTTGCTATTTTGATGTTATCTTTCCAAATTAACAGAATACCTTACAAAAATTCTTACATTTGACTCAACTGTAAAGGCAAAGAACTTGATAAGGAAGCTGACTGGCACTTGGAAATGTGAGAAAGAGAAATTTGCTGCTATCTGGGCACCCTCTTGTGGCATTATCTGAAAATAGCAGCAAAGTTACAAGAGGCAAAAAATGGGAGTAAGCAACTTCCCAGCTGAAGGCTAGCTTGAATTCAGAGTCCTGGACTCAGCTTCAAGGCAGGCTTAAACTGGGTTGGGATTCTCCAGGGAGACAGTACTAAGGATAACTGGCCGATGCTGGTTCTGATCCTTAAAAACAGGGAAAAGTTAGGAGAGGATCTAAAGGCAAAGGCAACCTTGGACAAAAACAAAAACTGGTCTGGGTTCCAAGAAAAAGTGAAGAAACCAGACAAGTGAATTATTAGAACTTAGATATTTTAATAAGTTCAGAGAGGTAAACCAGAAAGGCAATGTGGGATGTTATAAGAAAGGAAATCCAGGAGCAGTAGAAAAACAGAATTTTGGCCCATAATTCACAATTTAAAAATCAAAGTAGCACTGAAAAAAAAAATTGTTTTTTAAAAAGCTTGGGACCAAAGTTCCTTTAACTATACTATAACCTGAAAGGTCATGAGGCTGCTTGATAGCCTTTATATGCCATTTAATGTGACTAGTCAGTCTGTTACAGAAATATTAATTCTAATGGATTTGATTTTGGTGTTAGGAAACAGATATTAAGATAAACATATTATCTTTCTAAAATTAGAATAGTTTAGATTCCTGAAACATTTCCTATCCTAACACTTTCTAACAAAAGACTGTACATCTGTATTACCAAATATATGTAAATATAAGAGGAAATTCTGGTGGTAAACCATATGATAAAATCAGCAAGAATAGGGAGACAAATTGAGAAGCACCAAGAAACAGTGAAAATGTGAGGCTTAAATTTAGAAACACAGAACATGAACAGAATACATAAATACAGGTTAGGATAAGACCTAAACATATTTTCTTCATTTTAAAGAAGAAACGGAAGCTTAGAGGAGACAAGTGACTTGCCTAAGATTATATAATCAGTGAAAACCTGAAGCTGGAACCCAGGTCCTTAGTTCTTAAATCAGAATACTTTCCACTACCCTGACATCTGAAGACAAGATCTGAAAATATTTACACAGAAAAGGAAAATATGTGGGAAAAAAAATATGATCAGAAAAGTAAAGAATAAACATGTTGCCTTTTACTAAAGAAAAGAGATAATAGCTGATAGACTGCATTTTTTTAAAAAAGCTCCTATTAACTTTAACTCAACCAATTAAAAAAGTAAACTAAGAGAAAGCCCAAGAGCAGCCATGAGGGCATGGAACCAAAGAAGAAGAGAATATTAGTATGAAATGATTAACCTAAAGCCCTGAAGACTTTTATTTCTCAGTATAATAAATAAATTGGCAGAAACAATTATATTAAATGAGTTGAGTTCTCACTGAGGAAATGGAAAGTGCTGAAGATGAAAAAGGGGCCAGTCTGGTGTCATGTTTAAAACAATAAAGAAAAGAGATGGAAATTAAAACCTTCAAAATTTACTTCTACATCTAAGAAAACAATGAAAAATCATCACAAAATCTACTTGTAATTTTTACAGAGTAAAAATCAACATGAAGACTTGAAATACAAGTCTAGTCAAACTAATCTAATTGCCTTCTTTTATGGATCGACAGATCTGGTAGATCAAGGGGGGCTGATATAAAAAACCTCTGCATTTCAGCAAGTGTTAGATTTCAGGCTTACCAAGTGTGTATATGACCATTAATACAGGGGAAATGGAGTCTACCTCACATAAATGTTAAGTGAGCATTTAACTCTAGAGAGTGGAATGGTTATCAATACATGCTATTTACTTGGCAATAACTGGTAAACCGGTCAGTCAGTCTGTAAACATTTTCATCTCTGATCAGGGCCACAGATATAAGTTTTTTAAAAGGCAGGTGACACCAAAAATATGGGTAAACACTGCATCCCAAAGAAAAAGATAGGAAATGAAGGGAACTTTACACAGAGGGAGAAAAGACACCAAGAAAATGCCATTAAGACCTAGCCTACGAATCAGCAATGCAGGGCTGTCCCTGAAGGCAGAATAACGGAATTCCTAAAAAGGATTTCAGAAGGCAGTGATTGTGATTAGATTTTTATTACAGTTGACTAGGTATCCTACAGAGATGATTTTACTTTTAAGTTCTTAGTGATTTCATTAATCAAACTAAGGGATCAAAGTATTGTTTACTTACTCTGCCTCTCAGGCCTGTGCCCCAAAAGATGGCCTTTCAGAACCAGCCAATTAATCATCCTCCCCCAAGAGTAAAATGACACACAGTTATGAAACAAAATTATAGCCGGCTTTTAAAATGAGAGTAGCTTATTCTGAGAACTCTGATTCCAACTTTAGATGGGAATTAAGTGTTCTGACAAGTGGAACATGGGGAAATTTTACATATATTCCTGAGTTTGGACTTTAAAATGTGGTTTTATCACTTACTGTCAATGATAAAAGATCACTGACAGAGATCATTCTGTCATTTTTGAGACTGCATCCAAGTACTGCATTTCGGACTCTTGTTGACTATGAGGGCTACTTCATTTCTTCTAAGGGATTCTTGCCCACAGAAGTAGATATAATGGTCATTTGAGTTAAATTCACCCATTGCAGTCCATTTTAGTTCACCAATTCCTAAAATGTCAATGTTCACTCTTGCCATCTCCTGTTTGACCACTTTCAATTTGCCTTGATTCATGGACCTAACATTCCAGGTTTCTATGCAATATTGCTCTTTAGAGCATCGGACTTAACTTCTATCACCACTCACATCCACAACTGGATGCTGTTTTTGCTTTGGCTCCATCTCTTCATTCTTTCTGGAGTTATTTTTCTACTGGTCTCCAGTAGCATATTGGGCACCTACTGACCTGGGGAGTTCATCTTTCATTGTCCTAACTTTTTGCCCTTTCATACTGTTCATGGGGTTCTCAAGGCAAGAATACTGGTTTGCCATTCCCTTATCCAAGATTTCTTTCTTAGTGTCTTTTTTTAAGGATTAAGACAAAGACTCCTCAATAAAACGATAAGATGACCAAAGTAGGGTAGAGGAAGTTATCAGGAGAGTATTTATACTTCAAAATCCCAAATTCCAAATTCATTAATTAGAAAGGTTCCATATGCAATGTTTAACTCTGGGTTTTATAAAGAAAATCATGGAGGACTTGAAAGGGTTCAGAGTAGAATCATGAGTTGAAATAAGACTTAATGAAGAAAAGCTTAAGTAACAATGTCATTCATGTTAATGAATATGTAGCTGAGTATCTCTTTACAAACTAAGCACTGTGCCAGACAGCAGCACTCTTGAAGTGGGAAAAAAAGGCTATGAGATTTTTTTCCATAGTATCATTAATGTGCGCGCGTGTGTGTGTGTGCGCGTGCACATGCGCACACACACATGCACTCAGTCATGTCTGACTCTTTGCACCTCATGGACTGTAGCCCACTGGTTCCTCTGTCCATGGAAGTTTTCAGGCAAGAATACTGGAGTAGGTTGTCATTTCCTACTCCAGGGGATCTTCCTAACCCAGAGACCGAACCCTCATCTCTTGCGTCTGCTGCACTGGCAGGCTGAGTCTTTACCACTGCACCACCACCTGGGAAGCTCTAGTATTAATAATAAAAGTACCTCTATCAGGATGGCACACAGATTTTGATTTCATACTAATTCTGAGCGACGAGCAAATGGTCAAGTCAAAAGTCACCAACAAAGAGTGACTGATGAGCACTGTCTGTCATGGATAATGAATGGGGAGCAATAGCACACAGTACATGTTTGTCATTACTGGCATGTATCATTATAATGAAAGTTAACTTCCCAAGAGTCACACAAACAATAGTATTCTGAACACATAAAGCACCTTTCTAAATGTTTTTATATATGTTAACTTATGTTGCTCAAAGAATTCTCCAAGGTTAGCTGAGTCAAGCATTGCTTTCACTGTGTTAGAAACTGGGGCACAGGGAGGTATAAGAGACCTGCCCACAGCTACATAGCTAGTTAATGGCAAAAACTCTATTAATAGGCCAGATCCTCTCATTCCTAAATGATCTGCCCTTGATCTTTATAGTTAAAAGCTGTTAGAACAGAATGGTGTCCAGATGCTTCTGATTTCCAGTAAATACGTAAGAAAAAACTTTTAAACTATTGTATAGATTTCAGTTAGACCTAAGGAAGAATTTTCTGATAGTAAAAGCTCTTAACCACTGGAACAGATAACTAAAAAGAAGCCTGTCATATTTTATTTTCTGAAGACCTTACATTTTTTTTTACTAGGGGAAAAAAAAATATTACCCCCAAAACTCTTCAAAAGGGAATACAGTGTTGTAGAAGGAACATGGGTTTTAGTAAGTGAGGCCTAGGTTCCAATACCACCTCTCCATTTACCAGTTGGGTAACCTTAGGCCAGTTATTTTACCTCTCTAAAATGGAGATAATATCGTTCCCATCAGGAGTTAGTATAACATGTTATACTGCCAAGAACTTCCTTCAATCCTTTTAATTGCAAAAACCTTTTCGTGGCTTTTAATCTTAAAATCTTCGGAAGTGAAGAGAAGAAACAACTGCTTAAAATATCAGGTTCATATTTTCTTTCTTACTCAAGGCAGATATCTCTACCAGATTGTAGGTCTTAAAGAGAGGAACAAAATCCTGCTATCTCTCTAGTCTTCCTAATTAGGAGGCACAACGCGTTGCACAGGGGCAATGCCAAATGTAGCTGATAAGAGTATCAGTATCAGTGAATGCCACATGTAGTTGATAAGAGTATCAGAGGCAACTTAAAACAAAAAGATTAATGACAAGAAAAAAATATGCACTGGAATCTGTGCTGGACTCACCATAAAATGATATTGCTACTATTACTAAGGGCTTCCCTGGTGGTGCAGAGGTTAAAGCATCTGCCTGCAATGTGGGAGACCTGGGTTCAATCCCTGGGTCGGGAAGATCTCCTGGAGAAGGAAATGGCAACCCACTCCAGTATTCTTGCCTGGAGAATCCCATGGACAGAGGAGCTTAGTGGGCTACGGTCCACAGGGTCACAAAGAGTCGTACAGGACTGAGAGACTTCACTTTCACTTTCACTATTACTAAAAACAGCAGCAGCTAACATTTATCTATCATGGGCCTGTTTCTCTGTACCTATTATAGGCCTAGAGAAACAGGAAGGAGAGCGTTCCTATGGGTTTTGAAAATGACTAAGTACCTTTTGTGGATTATCTCACTTGATTTCCATTTTATGGGTGAGGAAACACAGGCCTCCGGAGAGTAAGTAATTTGCCCAAGGTGCTACAGCCACAGCCAGTAAATGGCAGAGCTTAGATACAGGCCCAGGCAGTCTGACTCCATATTCTATGATGTTATTTCTTGTGCTGTACTGACCCCCTTCCCTCCAGTGGAAGATTTGGAACAAAATTATCTGTTCTATTTAATATCTAAACAGTACTTTTCATTTTCACAGAAAAAAAAAATATTTTAAGTGAGCAGTTTTAGGTTCCATGCCGGCAATTATTAGAGTATATGCTTAATGCCTAAGCCGCCAGAACACTATACTGGAATTTTCCATAGGCATTTTCTCAGATATAAAGAATGAGAGTTCTGAGACACAATAAAGGAAGAGTCCTCTATAACCTGTATAGTTTTAGCACCAATGGATAGAAGAAATTGATCAAAGTGGGCCTCTATTCACAACTAAAAGGCTTCTTTAAAAACGTATGTACCAGGGTACCCACTTAGCCAAAAGCCTCATTTTTAACTGCATCACTGAAATGTCCTTTGTATAGCTGGGCACTTAAATTCCAGTGCGCCTGTATGATGATGGCCCTACAGAGAAACAGTGGGGTACTCAGGTGATATCCACACAAAACTATTGTTGCAGTACCTGCAGAAATACAGGTGACATTACACTCATAGGGAAGCATGATATACTGCAAAAAGAATCACATCTCCTTTTATACATACCACAGTTGTTACCCGCTACTGACTTTCTGAGATGACTGTGGTTATGACAGAAATAATTTTCCTCAGAGATAACCAATTAATAAAGGGTTAAGGACACTGCACATTCCACTTTAATCTAGTTCTGACAGCGCCTCATATAAAAACCAGAGGGATCCTCCCCTGTTTCTGTAATCTAAAGGAAGCCTTTGAGTCAAGAAAGCATGGGAAAAATCAAAACTGCCTCATTATAATCATTAAGGTTTCAAAAAATTAGTTGGTTCAACTCTGAGACTCTAGCACCTGCCACGACACACTCTGTCACTGGTTATCTGGCCAGTGCAGCTGAGAGTCTGCAAGCTGCCTGCTATCACCAAAGTGGAGTGGACAGGAAGTATTAATGGCCTTGTTAGACTGGCAATAAACAAGGAGTTTGAAACTTCAATTCGTTTAATGGAAAAATGAAGCTACTTTTCAGTAAGTGGAATTTTCAGAATAAACTGCTTTCAGATTCCACAGATCGTGGACTAAGGCAATCAGACTGTTTATAGTCTGAAGTTTGATAAAAAGTACTTAAGTGCAATGGGAGTCCCAGGCCTTTACATAGAAGTCAATAGCCTATAAAGAGGAGACAAACATTTAACCTCAACTACAAACTATAGGGAAAGAAAAACCCTGCTTGTGGATCAGTTGAAATATTTTCTGAGAACTCTTAAGTACTGGAAAATAATAAGATTAGGCTAATCTAGATGTGCTCTAATGGAGCCACTCAGGACTGTCTTTAAAGAAAAAAATTACATCCTAGAGTTATCACCACCAATGTCAATTGCTGGCTTTTCTTTAATTTATCTTCTAAGATCTAAACCATCTGATAAAATCATGGCAATCATGGCCCAGTAAAACCACAGCAAATACTGTTTTCTGCCTGGGAGATTACTATGTCTTCATAGGAAAATTTTTCTGAGTCAGGAGCAAGAACTATAGAAACAGCCATGGATGAGCTAAAAAGACTGAACCTATCTTTTGAAAAACAACAAAGGAGCATGGATTAGGATACCTTGGTGTGTGGAACAGGCAGACATATTCCAACATGTCTTCTTCCTAAATATAAGTCATGAAAACAATTTCAATATATGTGGGAGGCTTCTAGGAAATGGAAATGACAATATGGAACGACCTTCATTTTTTTTTTAAAACACATGCTTTATAGTGAGCTCTAAAGGAACTAAAGAAGAATGCCATCAGCTTCAACTCACCTCGGGCTTCTCGAAGTTTCTTAAGCTCTGCTTCCCGTTCAGTTTTGCTCTGCTTACTTCGAACCCCAAGGGCACTGATGACTAGCCTTCTGGCTAGGGCTGCTGAAGTCTCAGGACGCTCCTTTGCTGGCTGGAGAAACTCTGAATGGGAGAAAAGGAGGGAGCAGGAGGGAGTAAGGAAGAGAAAGCATTCTAGCTCCAAGTGATTTAACTCAGTAATTAACATACAAAATAGACTAACAAGGGCTGCATCAGCAGTAATTAATACAGCCTGATGGATGAAGATCAGAGGAAATTAACATGGCAAAGCACAAACAACACTGCCTTCATTATCTGTATTAACACAATTTCCTACAGTGACTCGATCAAACTGCTAACCACAGAGGTAAACTGGATAAGGCTGTCATCAGAAAATGGTGACTGCAGCGCTTGCAGTTTGCATCTCGACTCCTCCAAGTGGCTTCTCCAATGCTATATTTCCAACAGAGCCTTTTCTCTTTTCCTTTTTCCTTAAAAATATTTCTTTTTACACTAAAAATAAAAGTGTATGTCTTTAGAACTCTGGATGCTATACAAGTGCTGGGAAAAAAAAAAAACGAGAACAAGACTATCAGTAAGAAAAAGCTCCTGAGATTATAGGCTTACCAGCATAAGCTCTAGCTTTGGCCTTGGCTGCTCTTGTGGCCTGTGACAAGGGCCGGATCTTCACCATGGTATGCTTACTACCAAGAGCATCACGAGCTGTAAAGAGAATAAAGAAGTAGAAGACATGAAAATGAGTGATGCAAAATATCTGTATAGTTAAGGCTAGTTCTTAGAAAGTATTTCCTAGATGTTGTGCTTTATTTTCTCATCACGGGCAAAACAAATGGTAAGCTCTAGAAAATCCATAAGGAACAACTGGCAGTGATTATTTTAAAATGGGGATTAGTAAACTATGGCTTTGTGACCCAATCCAGCCAACCACCCCGCTTTTGTAGAGTTTTACCGCAACAGAGCCGTGCTTTTCATTTGCTCGTTCATTTGTCCAGGGATGCTGTCTTTCCTCAACAGCAGAGTTAGGTAACAACAGAAACCTTATATCCTGAAATATCCACTATATGGCTCTTTACAGAATAAGTCTGCAGACCCTTATTTTAGATGAATCGGATAGGAATCATCTCTAATTTGTCTGAAAGTCTCTGCATCAGATCTATCCTGATGCCGATGAAGAGGCCAAATCATACACTTAGAAAGTATGTATTACAAATGATCACTGGACAGGTTAAAGGGCTACTGCAAATTCATTTGTCAGTGGGGCTGGGGCAGAATCACAAACATATTAACATTTATTCATACTGGCTTCTTAAATCTCTACCTGTTTATGCACTATCATAACTGACAGTTATGCAGCAAATAACCTTGAAAAGCTATCTCCCCAAATACCACTGGATTAGGGTAAAAAGGAAGAGGAGGGGAGCACATGGGTACCAAAGTAACTTGCCTCAAAAACCTCTACCTGTCATTTATCTATAGTGACTGAATAAAATGCCAGGTGGCTGGAACAGAAAGCAAATAAGGAAAAGCAGCAGAAGAAAATGGACAATAAACGCAGTGAAATCCACTGGGTGAATACCTGTAATCGGACTGGAGAATACTCCTAGGGCATGTGTATCGTCCACCCATTTAATATCAAATCCTTTCTTTCTGCAACAAAATGAAAGAATTTTATTCCTTAAAATAAAACTTACTTTTAAAAAACATCTTTCAAACAGTATCTCGTAAGGCATTCCATGAGAGAAACACTCAACAAGCGCATGGGTGGAGTGGGGATAATGACACACAAAGAGGCCCAGAGAGCAGAAGCCGTTAAAAGCAATCACACCATCATAAAGAACTAGCTGGGAGGGTTTTACCTTGTCAGCCTCTTTATAGACATCAACTAATTAATCCACACATGCTCCCTGGGGAGGCGAAGTATTTATCACACTATTTACAAGAGATGCTTTTAGGAGACTGGAGAAAGGAAGCATCAGAAGAATCAGAGGAGGAGGAGGTAGGTAGGGAAGGTCACTTGGATTTAATGTAAATGTAGGCTCAAGGGCAGAGACAAGAGACAGAGAGGGACAGGGAGATGGGTCATTCAAAACAAAATCAATCAAATAAGAGAAAAAAGAGACACCTATAATCAGGGAGGCTGACCTATTATTTCTTTCCAGTTGTAGAAGGGAAGTAAAAGTAAAATTCAATTTCTGCCACCTTGAGGCCATGGGCTGGTTTAATCTCTCTGTAAGCCAAGTTTGCTCATCTGTAAAAAAAATGGGCTGAATTCCTTCCTAACAGAGTTGCTATGAAAATGGAAACGAGATAATCCATGACAAGGCAAAGAGCGTGATGTTGAGCACTTAGTGGACATTTAATAAATCAATGGTGCCCATTATTGTTTATTAATAATAATATTCATCAGGAAGATGATTAATATTGATGAAGATGTGATTAAAATATGAAGTTGACTCTGGTGTTTGACTCATAGGCTTTTGCACCATGATCTTTTCTTTCTCTCTCTTTTTTTTTTAAAATAGAGCACTATAAAGAACAAAAAAAAAGACAACTGATAAAGTATCTCTTCCCTTTAACAACTAGTCAAGAAAAAATTTCCTTTGAAGGAAAAAGGAATAAAGAGGCTTTGAAGGTTAGTTAGACAATTTCCTGATGTAAAACTAAGTTCAATCATGGCATGAGTTGAAGACTATGAGAAAGTTCCACATACAATAGTTGACAAAAGATGGTAAAAAACTTAGATGGGCTCTAGAGGGCCTTTTAGACTTCAGAATTTTATAACCCTTTAAAATGCTTCACCCCTTTTGAAAATATTTTTGGGTTTAACAGAAAAAATGGTCTTGCAGGTAAAATTAGCAAGAAATAGAGCAAAAGGAAGTTAATAATTCTTAACAGTTAACTAATGTTCAGAAAATTCCCGACATCAACAAAATTAATCCTTGGTTTTAAAAATCATCATTATTAGTGATAACTTCAGGTAGTTCTAATTTTGGATTTAATCCCACCAATTGCTTTTTAAAATCTACTATGCACTTCACCTGGCACAGACGTGACACTGGGTCTTATCATAACTGTAATGGATTAGATTGACCCCTGCCACATGCTCAGAGTAAGGTCTGTGAGACTGTTACCTGTCCTCCAGGATCCAGTCACTGCTCCTTTCTTTTACTTACATAGCTGATAAGTGAGGTACCTAGCTGCTAGCTTTGCCTGTTCTAGAACTTTATCGAAAAACAGGGTTCTTGTTTTTGTACACAGAACTTCAAGGAATACAGTCACACTCATGTTTTACCTATTGTCTATGGCTATTTATGTACAATGATGGCAGGAAAATACTTCCCATCTGACCCTAAAGGAAAAGTTGGGAGCTATACCCTAATTCAAGACGTACATGAACTGAATTTTAAGTTTAAATCTATATATCAGACAGCAGACCTGGTTTATTGTTAATGGCAGGATTACAGCATTAAGGCATAATCCCTTCTTGGTAATGACTTTCTTGAAGATCCTGAAAAATGTTTTTCTTAATAACTTACTTTTGGGATTATTTTTTATTCCCAAAGCTTATGTTTCCTTATAAGCTAAAGATACAGAGATATACTTCTGACTCTACGTATGTATGAAAAGGTATGTATATAAAAGGTAGTGCAACTATTCTCAAACCCATTTACATCAGTTTTAATTTATGTTTACTACATAATTTATTAAATAAAATTAAAACAATTAACTATGAGTATGAAACATAAGAGTTATGTGTATAAAAACTTAATGCTTTGAAAGACTTGAGAAAGATAAAGTCACTAAAAAATCCCAAAAAACTATCATCAATTATGTTTTGGCAAAACAGTTTTTAAAAAAAGGGTGAGGGGATGGGGAATTCCCTGGTGGTCCAGTGGTAAGGACTCAGCACTTTCACTGCTGTGACCTGGGTTCAATCCCTGGTCAAGGAACTAAGGCCCTGCACTCAGACCCTGCAAGCTATGTGGTGCAGCCAAAAAAAAAATTATTTTAAAAGAGAGAAAACATTTTATTCTATAAGGAATTTGCACTCAGGTGACTTTCAATGGATATTAGTTGTTGCTGGAAGTTGTAGGTGACATCAGGGTGACATTAAGAACTCTTCTATCAACAGACTAGTAATTTAAAAACAAACAAAAAAAGGCCTTGGCACCACATCAAACTCAATGGACATGAGTTTGAGCAAACTCCAGGACAGGGAAGACTGGTGTGCTGTAGTCCATAGGGTTGCAAAGAGTCAGCCACAACTGAGCGACTGAACCACCACCACCACCACACTGAAGAACAGCAAGGAGGTAGCCATTCATATGTACTGTTACAATAAACCGGTTGAGATGTAACAATCACATTTTATCATTCTCTACTGTATCTCAGTGGTCAGAATAACCTCAAATCAATAATTTAATTTACAGCCTTTTGGACTGTTAAGACCCTTGGTGCCTGGCAGAAGAAAACACATATCTTCTCAGGAGATAATCTCTTCTTTTATTGCAGACCTCAACTCTCATAAATAAAATTCCAAAGGAAATGGCCAGCTTTACAGTTTAAATAAATAAATAAATAAACCTCCAAAACAAAAAAAAAAGGCAAGGCACTATGAGTGAGAATTTATAAAAACAGAATTAAAAGGACCTCAGGTAAAGGAATAACTACACATAGACTATACTTTAAAAGAAACTTTTTAAATCTCGAAAATAGAGGAAAATGCAGATTTGAAAATTAGGGAACTTTGAAAAATAAGAAACATAAAACGAAATTTAAAAATTCAATGGGTAAGTTTAAAAGCAAATTAACCACAGTTGAAGAGATCAGAACTAAAGAAATTACTCAGCATATAAAGGAGACAAAGAAATGGAAAATATGATAGAGATAACATGAGGATTAAGTTAGGAGGTCTAATCCACTTTCAACTGGCAGCATCATAGAGAATATAAAAGAGACTAGTACAGAGGCAACATTTGAAGAAATAATGTCTAGAGTTCTCCAAAACCAATGAAAACTATTTAGGAAGCCCAAATAATCTCAATAATGATAGCAAAAGAAACACAAAGTCGCATCGTACTGAAAATGTGCAATACCAAAGACAGAACATCAGAAGCACCCAAAGAGAACAGACAGATTACACTCAGAAGCAACAGTCAGACTTGCAGTGGGCTTCTCAGCCTGCCCTAAAAAAGCCAGGAGAAAGCAGAATAAAAGTTTCAAGTCCCTGAGAAAAATAACTGTCAACCTAGGATTCTATACCCAGCAAAAATGTCTTCCAAGAATGAAGTTGAAATAAAGCCATTAAGAAACAAGAGTGACAATGACAACAAAATCCAACTGAGTGTGTTACCAGCAGACTGTTATTAATTAAATTCTAAAGAACCTGTTCCATGCAGGAGGAAAAAGATTTCAAATGAAAGATAGGAGACACAAAAAGAATACAGAAAGCAGATGAATCTGAATGCTGACTATATAAAAAAAATGTAACATCAAATGGAGTTTAAAAAGAAAAAAACTAAATCAAAAAGACTCAAACTAGTAAATCTCAATAGTATATTAGTTGGAGGTCGGGGAGACACTGGAATGGAATTGGGGAATGGAGTTTAAAACCCTTCAAGTGTTTGGAAACAGTGTAAAAGTATTAACCTTAGTCATTGGTAAATTAAGCATGCATTTTATATTTTCTAAAGTAATCACCAAATAATAGAAACAGTATCATTCCCCAAAAATATGGAGTGAGAAAAAAATACCTCATCAGTCCAAAAGAAGGCAAGATAGAAGAGAAAAAGATGGGACAAGTAAACACACACAAAAAGATGGTAGGCAATACATCGAAATATATCAATAATTACAATAAATATAAATGGACTAAATGCACCGTGGAGACAAGACTCAAAAGTCATTATTGATGATAGTCTTCTTAAATGCTAAATTGGGATCTAGAAAGACTTTAGCATTTTTTTTAAAGGAACTTAGAAGGAGAGTGGTTTGATACAGATTTCCAATGGGCTTGGAAAACACAATAAACAAACTTGATGCTAAAGTAAATGACAGGGAATAGGAAAGCAAGAGAGGTGATTTTTCAGAAGACATTTTAAGAAAATTTCATCCCACCTTTCCTAACATCCCCAATCAATTGCAAATACTTACTGATAAGTGCAGAAAATCCGTAGGAGATCTTCAGTACGAAATTCTTGGGGGAAGTCATAAATTTCAATGACATGTGGGAATTCACAATCACTGAGGTCAATATCAGGAACTTCATGGTTGTAATAATCAAATCTAGGTTCTTGGATACTTTCTTTGTTCTTCATATTCCCTGATAACTAGAGAGGAGGAAGCATACATGTGACTGTTATACCAAGCCAGAGCATTATAAAATATCCTCCCATATATAAACAATTCTCCCTTTTATCTCCATGTTCCTATTCCTTAACCTTTCTATTTGTCTCTGTTCCAAACACAGTAATATCACCCAGTTTATATTATACATGTGGAATAGCTGAAAAAGTGCTGAAATTCCAGAAAAGAAAAGCAATTAATGAAACTTAGCTTGCATCTATCAACAAGGTGTGAGAAAATGTAGAATGATTAATGCAGTGAGTTACAAACAACACATCTTAGAAACTGAATTGCAGAAAATAGTTCAAGAGATGAATAACATGATTTGAGCTTATTGATCAGACCAATAGTTTCGTTTTTGAAAGTGAGCAAAAACAAAACAAAATGTTTAAGAATGAAAACACTTTGCTAGTCTACCTATTGTTGATGGTAGCTTACAAAGAAATTTGTTATGACAAACGTTAAACGGCATATGTAATTAAAAGTTCCCCAGCGTTAGAGCTACCTAAAGGAATTCCCACACAGGTTAATAAAGAAAGTAACCATAATGAAGAATACTTAAAATTTTACTCTATGATTAAAAACCGAATGCTGTTAACTACTTCACACTGGAAGCAGGAGAATGGAAAGGGAAAAATGAAAAGTGGCAGCAAAGTAACCATGCCAGTCATTTTGTCATTCACCTAGACACTAGTACTCAACACCCAGAACCTTCAGGCTCAAAAGTGTGTTCTGTTAATCAAAAGTCCAACTAGAGACCTTCAAGTATTCTTTCTTTCATACTGTGCCTCCTTTCCCATCAAATGAGAAAATAAGAATCTGCAATGCCAAGGATGCATCTCCTTTCCTCAGAGAAGTGAAAAATGGATTTAAAAATTTTATTTGGGAGGCAGGAAAGGAAAAAGGTGATTTAGGTAAAATCGATGAAAATATTTACCTATTGCTGTGTCTCTAGTTCCTTTTCTCCACTAAGCTTCAGTTTTATATCTTAAAAAAAGGATATAATAATAGCACCAACACCTTACAAGTAGGGGTGCAGACTAAATGAGATGATGCAGTAAGTACTTAGCACACCACTTAGCATCTAAGTATGAATTCAACCCAATTTAAACAAATTTTAACTAGGTGTTGAATCTATTGGGCTTCCCTGGGGGCTCAGACAGTAAAGAATCCACCTACAATGCAGGAGACCTGGGTTTGATCCCTGGGTTGGAAGGATGTCCTAGAGGAGGGAATGGCAACCCACTCCAGTATTCTTGCCTGAATCTATTATAGGCCAAGTACCATGTTATTTCCACCCTGCTTAGGATACAGGAAGAAAATATCCCTCACACCATAACAATGAGGAAAGACCAAACGATCTATACATATCATAGCTTTTGAGTTTAGCATAGAGCTGACTGAGTATGCAAGGAAACAGAAATCCATAGGATGACATGTCCCCCCCAGAGACAGAGAATTACCTAAACTTTTTTCCCTCTAGCAGATCATGAGAAGAAGTGGCCACCAAACAAGTGGGCAAGAAGCTATCAGCTAAATGTGTAACAAGTTCTTAAAAGCCTAGAGTTGACAGTTTAGAATAACTCGGAGCCCCAAAGGGGGCTCCAGAAAGGAGGGGAGCCTGCAATTACTTGAAAGACCACCCTTATGCTAATGCCACACTGTCTTGATTACCATAGTTTCATAAGTTCTGAAATTAGGAGGCTTGAGTCCTTCTACTTTGATCATTTTCAAAATCATTTGGGCTATTCTGAGTCCCTTGCATTTCCATATGAATTTGAGGGTCAGTTTGCAGACAGAAGTGGGCCACAAGCCAAGGAAGGAGGGCAGCAGTATCTAAGAGAAGCTGAAAAGGGCAAGAAAGCGGATTCTACTCTAGTCTCAAGAAAGGAACACAATATCACCAATATCCTAATTTTAGTCCAGTGAGACCCATTTTGGACTTCTGACCTCAAGAACTGTAAGGCAATAAATCTGTGTTAAGACGCTGCTGCTGCTGCTGCTGCTGCTAAGTCACTTCAGTTGTGTCCGACCCTGTGTGACCCCGTAGATGGCAGCCCACCAGGCTCCTCCCTGGGACTCTCCAGGCAAGAAGTGTGTGTGTGTGTCTCTGTCTGTGTGTGTGTCTATGTGTCTGTGTGTGTGTGTGTGCGTAACTTTTCTATCTTTATGTCATGTCATCCCTTAAAATATGCTACATTTCAACAAGTAATACTATGCCTATGAGTGCACAACTGCACTCATTTCACAGGCTAGCAAAGTAATGCTCAAAATTCTCCAAGCTAGGCTTCAACACTATGTGCACCGAAAACTTCCAGCCGTTCAAGCTGGATTTACAAAAGGCAGAGCAACCAGAGATCAAATTGCCAACATCCTCGGATCATAGAAAAAGCAAGAGAATTCCATAAAAACACCTATTTCTGCTTCATAAAACTTTTGACTGTGTGGATCATAACAAACTGTGGAAATTCTTAAAGAGAGGGGAATACCAGATCACCGTACCTGCCTCCTGAGAAACCTGGATGCAGGTCAAGGAGCAATAGTTAGAACCAGCCATGGAACAACAAACTGGTTCAAAATTGGGAAAGAAGTATGTCAAGGCTGTATATTGTCACCCTGCTTATTTAACTTATATGCAGAGTACATCATGCGAAATGCCAGGCTGAATGAAGCACAAGCCAGAATCAAGATTGCTGGGAGAAATATCAATAACCTGAGATATGCACATGACACCACCCTTATGGCAGAAAGCAAAGAGGAACTAAAGAGCCTCTTGAAAAAGTGAAAGAGGAGAGTGAAAAGGCTGGCTTCAAACTCAACATTCAAAACACGAAGATCATGGCATCCGGTCCCATCACTTCATGGCAAAGAGATGGGAAACAATGGAAACAGTGACAGACTTTATTTTCTTGGGCTCCAAAATCACTGCAGATGGTGACTGCAGCCATGAAATTAAAAGATGCTTGCTCCTTGGAAGAAAAGCCATGATAAACCTAGATGGAGTACTAAAGAGGAGAGACACTGCTTTGCCAACAAAGGTCCTATAGTCAAAGCTATTGTTTTTTCAGTAGTCATGTATGGATGTGAGAGTTGGACCATAAGGAAGGCTAAGTGTCACAGAATTAATGCTTCTGAACTGTGGTGTTGGAGAAGACTCTTAAAGAGTCCTTTGGACTGCAAGATCAAACAGTCAACCCTAAAGGAAATCAACCCTGAATGTTCACTAGAAGGACTGATACTGAAGCTAAAACTCCAATACTTTGGCCACCTGATGTGAAGAACTGACTCACTGGAAAAGACCCTGATGCTGGGAAAGACTGAAGGCAGAAGGGCACGATGCAGGATGAGATGGCTGGATGGCATCACTGACTCAACAGACATGAGTTTGAGCAAGCTCAAGGAGATGGTAAAGGACAAGGAAGCCTGGCGTGCTGCAGTCCATGGGGTTGCAAAGAGTTGGACATGACTGAGTGACTCAACAACAATCTGCCTAAACATATGTTGCTTCTTTCTGCCTGTTGATTTGATCACATTGTTTTGATCACATGTATAATCTGACTCTTCCTCTATACTTCTATAGCTTTACCTCATCGGCACTACTTTTTTTTTTTGCTGTGCCATGTGGCATGTGGGATCTAGCTTCCTGACCAGGGATTGAACCTGTGCCCCCTTAATCACTAGACCATCACCATCAGGGGAGTCCCATCATCTGCACTACTTTTATAGCACTCACTGCATAACACCTAATATTAATATCTGTCTCTTCCTCTAGCTTTAACCTCACTACCTAACCACCCATCCAACAAACATTTAATGTATGTTTAACATCACATTAGAAAAATAAACTGAACAAAGAATTTTAATATGTAATAAAGTTATAAGAATGAAGAAGGTATTACCAGAGGGTAGAAGAGAATGAACTTTGCTTACTCTTGTTCACTACCCAAGTAAAGAAATTATACAGAGAAAAGTAACGTACACAGAAGTGTGCAAAGGCGTGCAAGGAGCACAGCATTCACTAAGCAGTTTGGTGTGGCCACAGTGAGTAACACGAGGACTTCAGAGAGTGCTATGGGCTTCACGGTGTCCTCCCAAAGTTCAAGAGTTCAAATCATAAACCCTAACACCTCAGAACATAACTGTATTTAGGGATCAGTTATAAGGTCTCTAAATGCCATTTTATAAGTTAAAATGGTATTAAGTTAAAATAAGGTAGATCCTAATCGGAGTGATGCCCTTATAAAAGGAAATTTGGGCACAGAGGGAAAATCACGTAAACACAGCCATTTACAAACCAAGGAGAGGCCTCAGAAGAATCCAACCCTTGCTGACACCTTGATTTGGACTTCTAGCCTCTAGAATTGTGAGAGAACAAATTTCTGTGGTACTTTGTCACAGCCACAACTGGGTGTTGTTTTGCTTTGGCTCCATCCCTTCTTTCTTTCTGGAGTTATTTCTCCACTGATCTCCACAGTAGCATATTGGGCACCTACTGACCTGGGTAGTTCATCTCTCAATGTCCTATCTTTTTGCCTTTTCATACTGTTCATGGGGTTCTTAAGGCAAGAATACTGAACTGGTTTGCCATTCCCTTCTCCAGTGGACCACATTCTGTCAGACCTCTCCACCATGACCCGTCTGTCTTGGGTGGCCCCACACGACATGGCTTAGTTTCATTGAGTTTGACAAGGCTGTGGTCCATGTGATCAGATTGGCTAGCTGTCTATTGCTGTAAAGAGCAATACTGCATAGGAACCTGGAATGTTAGGTCCATGAATCAAGGCAAATTGGAAGTGGTCAAACAGGAGATGGCAAGAGTGAACATCGACATTCTAGGAATCAGCAAACTAAGATGGACTGTGTAGTCCATCTACAGTAGTAGATAGAATGGTCATCTCAATTTAACTCAGATGACCATTCTATCTACTACTGTGGGCAGGAATCCCTAAGAAGAAATGGAGTAGCCATTACAGTAAACAAAAGAGTCTGAAATGCAGTACTTGGATGCAATCTCAAAAATGACAGAATGATCTATGTTTGTTTCCAAGGAAAACCATTCAACATCACGGTAATCCAAGTTTATGTCCCGACCAGTAACGCTAAAGAAGCTGAAGTTGAACGGTTCTATGAAGACCCACAAGACCTGCTAGAACTAACATCCAAAAAAGATGTCCTTTTCATTATAGGGGACTGGAATGCAACAGTAGAAAGTCAAGAAACACCTGGAGTAACAGGCAAATTTGGCCTTGGAGTACAGAATGAAGCAAGGCAAAGGTTAACAGACTTCTGCCAAAGAACAGACTGGTCATAGCAAAGACCTTCTTCCAACAGCACAGAAGACGACTGTACACATGGACATCACCAGATGGTCAACACCAAAATCAGACTGATTATATCCTCTGCAGCCAAAGATGGAGAAGCTCTAAACAGTCAGCAAAAACAAGACCAAGACTGGCTCAGATCATGAACTCCTTATTGCCAAATTCAGACCTAAATTGAAGAAAGTGGGGAAAACCACTAGACTATTCAGGTATGATCTAAATCAAATGCCTTATGACTATACAGTGGAAGAAAGAAATAGATTTAAGGGACTAAATCTGATAGACAGAGTGTCTGATGAACTATGGATGGAGGTTTGTGACATCATACAGGACACAGGCAGTAAGACCTTCTCCAAGAAAAAGAAATGCAAAAAAGAAAAATGGCTGTCTGAGGAGGCCTTACAAATAGCTGTGAAAAGAAGAGAATCGAAAAGCAAAGGAGAAAAGGAAAGATATATCCATTTGAATGCAGGTTCCAAAGAAAAGCAAGGAGAGATAAGAAAGCCTTCCTCAGCGATCAATGCAAAGAAATAGAGGAAAAAAATAGAATGGGAAAGACTAGAGATCTCTTCAAGAAAATTAGAGATACCAAGGGAACATTTCATGCAAAGATGGGCTCGATAAAGGACAGAAATGGTAGGGACCTAACAGAAGTAGAAGATATTAAGAAGAGGTGGCAAGAATACACAGAATTGTACAAAAAAGATCTTCACGACCCAGATAATCACGGTGTGATCACTCCTACTCACCTAGAGCTGGACATCCTGGAATGTGAAGTCGAGTGGGCCTTAGGAAGCATCACTACAAACAAAGCTAGTAGAGGTGATGGAATTTCAGTTGAGCTATTCCAAATCCTGAAAGATGATGCTGTGGAAGTGCTGCACTCAATATGTCAGCAAATTTGGAAAACTCAGCAGTGGCCACAGGACTGGAAAAGGTCAGTTTCATTTCAATCCCAAAGAAAGGCAATCTCAAAGAATGCTCAAACTTCCACACAATTGCACTCATCTCACATGCTAGTGAAGTAATGCTCAAAATTCTCCAAGCCAGGCTTCAGCAATACGTGAACCATGAACTTCCAGATGTTCAAGCTGGTTTTAGGAAAGGCAGAGGAACCAGAGATCAAATTGCCAACATCTGCTGGATCATGGAAAAAGCAACAGAGTTCCAGAAAAACATCTATTTCTGCTTTACTGACTATGCTAAAGCCTTTGACGATGTGGATCATAATTAACTGTGGAAAATTCTGAAAGAGATGGAATACCAGACCACCTGACCTGCCTCTTGAGAAACATGTATGCAGGTCAGGAAGCAACAGTTAGAACTGGACATGGAACAACAGACTGGTTCCAAATAGGAAAAGGAGTACATCAAGGGCCGTATATTGTCACCCTGCCTATTTAACTTCTATGTAGAGTACATCATGAGAAATGCTGGGCTGGAAAAAGCACAAGCTGGAATCAAGATTGCCAAGAGAAATATCAATAACCTCAGATACGTAGATGATACCGCCCTTACGGCAGAAAGTGAAGAACTAAAGAGCCTCTTGATGAAAGTGAAAGAGGAGAGTGAAAAAGTTGGCTTAAAGCTCAACATTCAGAAAACTAAGATCATGGCATCCAGTCCCATCATTTCATAGCAAATAGATGGGGAAACAGTGGCTGACTTTATTTTGGGGGGCTCCAACAAAATCACTGCAGATGGTGACTGCAGCCACGAAATTAACCAAAGAATTGATGCTTCTGAACTGTGGTGTTGGAGAAGATTCTTGAGAGTACCTTGGACTTCGAGGAGATCCAACCAGTCCATCCTAAGGGAGATCAGTCCTGGGTGTTCATTGGAGGGATTGATGTTGAAGCTGAAACTCCAATACTTTGGCCACCTGATGTGGAGAGCTGACTCATTTGAAAAGACCCTGATGCTGGGAGAGATTGAGGGCAGGAGGAGAAGGGGACAACAGAGGATGAGATGGTTGGATGGCATCACTGACACAATGGACATGGGTTTGGGTGGACTCCAGGAGTTGGTGATGGACAGGGAGGCCTGGTGTACTGCTGCTCATGGGGTCGCAAAGAGTCGGACACAACTAAGTGACTGAACTGGCCTTGTCACACCCAGCCTAGGGTTCTGTGCTTTGGCAGCCTTAACAAATTAATACAGGGAGTAAAGCTGGAGTTTCAGCTTCCTCATCAATATTCTGATTCTATAATACAACTACAAGGGACATGTCATATTCACCCCTATATACTCCCACTGCACACATTAACTTGCACAAACTAGGCATTCAAAAAATACTTGTGGAATGAATACTTGAGGCACATACCTCAAATTAATTACTTTGTCCAAATGCCTGCTTATTGAGACTGATTTTACATGGAGCCCTCATCAATAAGAATTTGATTTATGCAACATACATTTTTAAAATGATTTTGGATGGCATTTTGAAACTTGGGATAAAATGACACTTTTTTCCTTCCCTTTACCAATAGACTTTAAATGTTCTGGTTATATAAATCATGCAAACAATTCAACAAATTATAAAAGGAAGGCAACAACAACAAAATTTCTCAACAGATCATCTAAACTTCTGATAGTGACAAATTCAGGACCTAAATCTGGGAACACTCCATATTCTTTTGTAAGCTGCTCTCACAGCCTGGAATGCCTTGTCTGCTTCTGATCCTTCTTCTTCTTCTAAGACCCAGCTTCAATCTTTATCTCCTCTTGAAGCTTTTCCCATTGACCCCATTTTGATGGTTTCTCCACTCCTTATACTACTGTATCAATTACACTTAGAAGCTGGATATATATATTTCATCAATTCTAAGGTGCACGTTTTAACATCTCCAATATCAGTATGCATCTACTCATACATACTGTCATTGCTTGCCTGCATATGCATGAGACCCAAAAGCACCAGTACCAAAATTTGCAGGCATTTCACACTGGTCCAGCAGTGTGGAAGAAAATCTCAATATAAGAATACTTCTATGTAAATGCAAAGATGGCTGAAGAATCCAGCAACAATGATTTTTGCTTTTTTTTATGTATTCTTATAAGAAATGCTGTATCATCAAAGTTCTTGTTGGCACAGAAAATGATAAGAGGATAGAAAGGCATCAATATCAATGACTGAGTCAAGAAATTATTAGAAAGAGTTGGGCTATAGCACAAAGTTTTAGGAAACTAACCACTTTATTTCACCTACAAGATATTTCACATATCTATAAGATATAATACATAATAAAAATTTATGTCTATGTGCTACTATGCTATGCTTAGTCATATCTGACTCTTTGTAGCCCCATGAACTGTAGCCCACCAGATTCCTTTGTCCATGGGATTTCCCAGGCAATACTGGAGTGGGTTGCCATTCTCTCCTCCAGGGGATCTTCCAGCGGTCAAACTTGCATCTCATGCATCTCCTGCATTAGGAGACAGATTCTTTACTACTACACCACCTGAGACACCTCTTTTAATAATTAAGCCTAAAGAAGCTCTTTTGATAGGTATAAAATAAAATTCCAAAGGGTAAGCAAACAAATCAAAAGCTAGAATTAAAATGTTTTACCCATTTAACCTCCCGTATTTGGCAAACAGGGAAGTGACACTATTTTTAAAGTATTTTCAAACATTTTGTAAGTCCAAACACATCCAAAAAGAGTTCCCTAAAAAGATAATAAAACTACAACGTATAATATACAGCATAAGTTATGGCTCCCATCCCTTTTCTATACTGCTCTGGGCATAAATCCTTTACAACAGTAGAAGGACAAATTTAGACTTTTAAACTTTTTAACATTTTACACTTTAAGAGTAGTAATGTCTTCAGTAGTGTTCTCGACCTGCAAATAAAATTATATAATATATCTAGGGCCATGCCTCCACTGACCTTATCAAGAAACCAGGGCTAGAAATGCAAACTTTGACCTCATAAAATGTATAACACAGAAGAGGCAGAATGGCAGTCAAGGTGCCACCTGAAGATTTCTCTAGAATAGGCATCAGCAACATTTCAATATCACTGATAATCATCAGTGAGAGAAAGCCATGGCTATAGCCTTGGATTAAGGCATAGTAAGAGAGACGAAAGGGTGAAAGTGAGTAAGAATACAGAAAAGGAGAAGAACAAAAGGAAATAAGAAAGAAAGCTACAATAATGAGGCATGTCAGATGAACACTTGCTGATCCCAGAGCCAGAGGACAAATGGGGGAGCTCTAGCTGCCTCTAATGAATAGTAATATGTGGCACATAAATGTTGGCAGGGACCAAGCCAATACACTAAACCAACGGGGACCTGGATCCTATTCAGACAGTACAGAAAGGTTAATACGGCAAGCTGATGCTGGCATTCCTGGGAAGATGCTATCCAAACCCACTGAGCAGTGAAAACACTAGCAGATTAAACTTACAGTCAAGAGGAAGACTGAGAAAATAGGGAGATATCTTTGGATTCCCTCATCTTCCCAGCACGACTGGAACGACTAGATGGAAAGATACCACTGATGAAATATGAGCATGAGCAGGCACACACAGAAAGATGATTTGGAAATGAGTGGTGTTCCTTCTCTCTTTTCCATGGTTGTACATTGTTAGTAACTGTATATAACAAAAAACTCCTACCTAAATATTTACCCCTATCTGAAAACATACCTCAGAACCAGAAATGGCCACTGAAGGGACCAGGTGCCAGCTGCTAGCAATATCAATGTTATGCTGCTGACATCTCACTAACCCTCCTACTAATAATAAGCCTGCTGATTGATACAGGAGGCAGAAAAGGAAGTTTTATCTAGACAATAATTCCTATGTTCTGGTACCAAGATCTTAAAGGTTAAAAGAAGTCATGCCAATATCCTTTTCTTTATCAGTTAAAAATCTCAATTTCTGGGTATCCCATACCATGGCTTTAGGAGATCATGTAATCTTCAGATACTCATCCAGAGCTGCAGTTCTGGGAGCTAATGGCTCAGGCAGATTTAGAAGTTCAAAAGGTCAGGAAACTGCTTCACATGCCAGTGATGACCACACCCTGCTCTAAGCATACTTCCCTGCCTACCAAAAGTATGAGGCACACCTCTATGGCTGGCCATTGTCATCAGAGAAACAGGCCAGGTGGGAAAAGAGCCAAAAATCTTTGGTTGGAAAGTTTTCAAGGTAAGCAGATACTTACTTTAATGAAGTACATTTGGAACAATATAAATAATAAATTAGGACTAATAGTCACCAAAAGGCTATTAATTTTCTTGGATTTGTGACACCTTTTAATAACATTATCATTATTACACGTTTTAAAACCCAAAGCACAGGAGACAACAGTTGGCAGTTGGATCCACTACTTGGACTCTTGATCCAACTTCTTTCCTGCTCTCATCTATCTTCATGCCTCAACGTAGATCCCAAATGTTACCAAGCACCTCAAAAGATACCCAAACACAATACCCAGGCACTGGCTATCTTCAGCTTAAAACTCCACCAGCTCTGTTTTCCAGCTGTTGCCATCTTTAGTTCAAGCCAGTGTTTTCTTTGGCAATATTACTATGCCCCTCTAGAGGCTGGGCTGCCTAAGTTCTTTCTCACCTGAACAGTGTTAAGATCTAACAGAGCTGCACAACTGAACCTTCCTCCTCCCAGCACAGAAGCCCCAGCCCTAAGCTACCACACAGAATCAAAGTTCAAGCAGCTGTGATGTCCCCAGCCCTAAGCTACCACACAGAATCAAAGTTTAAGCAGCTGTGATGTTTGAAAGCTCCTGGAGGCTACCCAGAAAGGCAGAGAGCAACTCTGCCCTACTGACTCACATTCATTCAATAAATATTTACGGAGTCCTACCATGTATAAAAAGGCTCTGTGTCCTATGCCCTCCTTTTGTAAGAAGCTTTGTTTTGTTCTCACCTACGCACATCTGTGGTCTCTCGTCTCCTTAAGCAGTTCCTTTGCCAACTAAGAACACTGCTTCCTTCCCAAGACTAAGGCCTTCTGCCAGTGCTTGGATCCTTCATAACTTCTCTATAATCACCTAATTCACCATATTATTAGTATATTTTAACCTGATTTGGGTCTAAAATCTCTGCCCAACAGTGTTTTTCTTTTTCACTATGAGCTGACGGCCTTCTCATGTTACCACACTCACATCTTGATAAAATTTAAGCTTGCACGTTGCCTGTGAGCAGTGGTTCTCACTTGATGTGCATGTGAATCTCGCTGCAGAGTTTGCATTTCTAGTAAGTTCCCTAGTGATGCTTATGCTGCTGGTCCAGGGACCATACTTTGGAAATGATCACCTTGGAGAATCTGATGAAAGTTACGGAAGACTGCACTCACATACAAAATTTTGCATGCAATTTCAAAGGGTTCGTGAACATTAATATGTAGATACCTTTCTGCTCTATATTCTTTCTAAGAAATGTTTAAGTTGATCTACTGTTTCCTGACTTCACAATAATAAGTACTAATTGGTACAAATGTGCACGCAAACACCTCCCAAGAGCAAGGAGGAAGTGCTTGATACTGGAAACTCAACTCCGTCCAATGGGCTGCCCTCTTCAGTCTCACGTGTCTCTTTTATACGGGCTTGTAAACATTCTTCTGTACTTCTGGTTCAACTATCGGAAACAAAAGACTCATCACTTGGCATTTGAAATGCTCTGTGGAGTCACTCATACAAAACCATCTTACAAGTGAGGAAGTGGTCTAGTAGAAAGAACATAAATACAGAATTAAGACAGGAAACTGAAATCCTGAATCTGCCTTTCTTAAAAATACAACCATTAACCTTCAATTTCCCCATGTATAAAACTGGAGATTTTATAAAGAAATGATTTTTTTCCCTTTCTGGGCAAAGGTTATATGAACTCGCTATAAGGAATAAAAGGGGAAATGATTCTACTATTCAAAACCAACGATTCTTATTCATGGTAAGGAATTTAAATGCTGGATAGAGGGGGAATGTCTAAATCAAGAAAGTGAAAAGACTGAACTAAATAATTTCTGAAATGCCTTCAAATCCAACATTTTGTATTTAGGAACTCTACCTAGCCAGCATATTTTCTGTATGCATTCAACAATCACTTATTCTTTAACTCAGCACAAACTTCTTAAAAAAACCACCATACATTCCTTTATCACACCCTTCCTTCCCTCTAGAGTGTCTAACAACATTCCAACATCTGTTGGAATAAAATAAGTATGAATAATAAATTATTCTTCTCTTCAAATAGGCTGGTGTAAAATACATCTTGTCAACACAGAAAACCCTTTTCAAGGAAGATTCTCTCTGTATTTTCTCAACAGTTAGCCAGAAGCCATTAAACTCATCTTTAATCTATTCAGTAAGATCTCTCAGGATTCCGCTATTAGAGATATAGTTTACCAGGAGATGTTTTGTTTCTTAAAGATCAGACGTTCTTTTTGCAATCTACAATCCTATTAGTTTGTTGCAGGAACTGTTACATTGGATATGAGTGAATGTGTGACTGTACAAAAATGTCTGCTAAAGTTATTCCCCAAATCCTAGGTTCTACGAATTGATAAACTACCTAAGTGGCAAGCAATTTCTACTAAAACATACCTCTTGTAGAAGACGTGGGTCCAGGCACTCACCATCATCATTGAACATAGACTCCCAGCTCTCCTCAGTAGCAGCACTTCTTTCTGTGTGAGATATATCCATTGCTTTAGGCTCCACGGATGTTTCCTTAGATACTGATTCTATATCAGGAAAGGATACACCAAATTCCACATTCTCTGAGTCGAAATCTTCTTTTGTTTTGAACTCCTCAGCAGTCTTAAGTTCATGCAATGCCTCTGTTATATCACCAGCACCATCAAGGTCACTGCCCAAGGCACTATCTGAAAGTACGTTTGTCCCATTTAACATACTGAGTTCAGAGTCCAAAAAAGTGTTACAATTACTAACAGTCATCTTCTTTATAGGTAAGGAGGAAGCACAATCTGACAAGCTCTCTATCAACTTTCCTGTTGACTCTGTGAAACTAGATGAAATACTCTCAGCATAGATATCTGAGCAAGCAGTCAGGTTACTAAAATTTTCAGTGTCATTCCCACTTTTAGCTGCATGAAGAAGGGCTGTATCTGCATTCATTTCTAAACAGTCTGAAAAACTCCCTGTGTTGCTACAAGCCTCATCAGCTACTTTAACTGCAACTACACAAGGGCAGCATACAGTTATTTGATCAGATATAGTATCTGTAATGTCCACTGTACATGTCTTATTGGTAATGTCACCTACACTCTCGGACTCATTATCTGTATATGTTTCATGAGCAAGGGCAGCTGTGTCAGAAGATTCGTGCTTTACACATAACTCGTCAGCAGTGTTGTCATTCTCTTCACATTCTCTGATGATTTTTGGATCAGAAATGTCATTTGCGCTCTCTAATTTGCTGTCCATAGTCATTTGCTGAGAGAGGTGACCCACAGTCTCAGGAATGGAATCCATACCTTTCTGACTCGAGATGGAATCTGTCCTGTTGGCTGTATCACCAACATTCTCAGCATCCAAGTCTACGTAAGCCTGACCAATGATGCCATCTGAACTTCCAGGAACAGGATCAGTAGCGATGGCGCCACTGCCGTGCTTCAGCACTCCACCTGATGTCTGCATGTCTCGTTGTACAATTCCACAATCAGAGTTTTGTTTTACTGGTGAGATCACACTCTCAGGTTTCACCACAGAATTAAAATCTCCAGGAAACTGGGATAGTACCTTCATAATCTTGGCATCAGTTTCCATTCTGCTTTCCAAATTTCTATCTTCAAATATTTCCCCATTTAGTTCATTTCTCTTGATATCAGAGATTTCCACATTTGTGGATGGCTTGTTTGGAATCCGAGCCTTACTGATTTCTGAACAAGACTGAGATAGAAGCAACCCATCCTGTCCTATCACATCTCTGGTTTCAACCTCCAAACACTCTACCTTCTTTGGTTTAAAATGTCTTTGTAAAGGTATGCCAGGTACAACCCCAGTATTCAAGACTCTTTGCTGATGTCCTTGGGACAATACTTCTTTGGATTCTGCAGTTGCCCTCTTAGTACAAACCCTATCTTTCTTTCTTTCTTGAAGGCATGTATCTTTTTTAAATTTCGTTGAAGATTTCTTTCCTTCTCTACGACTGTACTCCTTTTTATCAGTGTTAATACTTAGTCTTGGAGTCTCACATTTGTCTTGAAAGATCTCCTTTTGGGAGAGAGACTCTTCCCTTTGTTCTTCTTTCACCATGGAGTTTGGTGGACCACAGCTTTTTCCCTCATCACCTGATTTGAGTAGTACTATACCTCTCCGAGCTTTGGGTACATAAAGTGCCATGTCAGGCCTCCTGGCTCGAACTCTGCATCTCTCTGCTTCTTGCTGCATGGTACCACCTCAATCTGCATGAGAAAAAGACAAAATGATTCAATTACCAAAAACTAATTACAATGTATTGAACCAAGAGATTTTAAAGATGGGGACTACTAATCCATCCTATAGAAACTCTCAAGTTCAAAGAGAGTAAAACCTGCCATAAACTAATTAATGCAATCAGGCAAGCAACTAAGGAAAGTAAATTCCAAAATAACTCATGAACCCATGGATTTTATCTTTATAGCCTCTTTCCTCTATCTTGCTGATTTTAAGAGTAATATGAATAAGAGTAGCCTGAATGTGGGCTAGAAAATGAGACAACTAATCAGACGATTTTCTAGAAGATGTTGCTTGTAAACTATGATTTTTAGGAAAAAAATAGGTTGTGGGAAAGAGAAAGTCATCATTCTATTAACACTATTTAATCAAGTGACCTCCTATATATTTTTCTTCCTTCCAGTAGCAAATAAATCGGTCTGGGTACAATAAAGGAGGGTGGAGGTCAAGGAATATGATGAGACAACTCACTGGTTAACTCCCTGACAACCTCTACTAAGGTTGGCCAATGGAATTTAACAAGCGGAAAAATTTAACAAAGGTTAAATAAAACTTTATCCACTATCTACAAAATACAGGGGAATGTACTAGACAATTTCACACTGAGTTATTCTTTTAATCCTCAAAATAATACTGTGAAGTATGTACTAGTCTGTCCAGAGCAAAGAGAATAAGATCCTACACACAGCAAAGAAACACCCATATAAACTCAGAAAAGTGAAAGTGAAAGTCTCTCAGCCGCATCCAGCTCTTTGCAACCCCATGGGCTGTAGAGTCCATGGAATTCTCCAGGCCAATCTACTAGAGTAGGTAGTCTTTCCCTTCTCCAGGGGATCTTCCCAACCCAGGGATTGAACCCAGGTCTCCTGCATTGCAGGCGGAGTCTTAGAAGCACCACTATTAATATTTTACCACATACCCTTCAAAGGAAAAAGATAATAGGCGGGAAAGACTAACAAATCCTATTCACTCCATTAGAGATCCCTAGAATGCTCAAACTACCGCACAATTGCACTCATCTCAAACGCTAGTAAAGTAATACTCAAAATTCTCCAAGCCAGGCTTCAGCAATACGTGAACCATGAACTTCCTGATGTTCAAGCTGGTTTTAGAAAAGGCAGAGGAACCAGAGATCAAATTGCCAACANAGATGGAGAAACAGTGGAAACAGTGTCAGACTTTATTTCTTGGGGCTCCAAAATCACTGCAGATGGTGATTGCAGCCATGAAATTAAAAGATGCTTACTCCTTGGAAGAAAAGTTGAGCAACCTAGATAGTATATTCAAAAGCAGAGACATTACTTTGCTGACTAAGGTCCGTCTAGTCAAGGCTATGGTTTTCCTGTGGTCATGTATGGATGTGAGAGTTGGACTGTGAAGAAGGCTGAACGCCGAAGAATTGATGCTTTTGAACTGTGGTGTTGGAGAAGACTCTTGAGAGTCCCTTGGACTGCAAGGAGATACAACGAGTCCATTCTGAAGGAGATCAACCCTGAGATTTCTTTAGAAGGAATGATGCTAAAGCTGAAACTCCAGTACTTTGGCCACCTCATGAGAAGAGTTGACTCATTGGAAAAGACTCTGATGCTGGGAGGGATTAGGGGCAGAAGAAGGGGACGAGAGAGGATGAGATGGCTGGATGGCATCACGGACTCAATGAACGTGAGTCTGAGTGAACTCCGGGAGATGGTGATGGACAGAGAGGCCTGGTGTGCTGCGATTCATGGGGTCGCAAAGAGTCGGACATGACTGAGCGACTGAACTGAACTGAACATTTCACCTGCTCAGAACACCTCCTCACTGAATAAGCTCCACTTTCTTGGCACAGGCTATTTTCTTTTTCAGCCCAGTGATCCACCTGTCCCTTTTCTCTTCTAATGTCTTAACTATCTAGCTCATCATTCTTCATGGATTTTCTATCTTTCCATTTGTGGAAGAATGTGACTTCTACATTTAACCATGCCAGGGTCTTTTGAAAATGCCTACTTTTCAAAACAGAAGTACTGAAGTATATTTCACTGGAGAGGACACCAGAGACATAGTGTAACCCAATCTCAGTTGAGCAAAGCATCTGCCAAAACACATCATGAGGGGCTGTAAGACAGTGAAATACGGGTGACTAAGGACAGGTAGGTAGACTCACAGCAAAAAGTAGTGATAAGGTAGAAGCAAATTCAGAGAGGGCTATGTAATAGAGAACTGTATTACTGATACCTTTTAAAGTTCAACATTTTAAACAAAAATTTCAATGCAAACAACAAACACTGAGTGTTTATCAAATGTGCAACTGATACAAAATTGACAGGATTAATAAGTACCAAAAATGATAAAATTATAATTTAATGTAATTTCTATAATCGGGAATGCTGTGCTGGAAACAATATTAAGACTAAGAATGAATAAATACACAGACTTGCTTCGGGTTAAAAAAAATTCAAGCAACATAGAATAAAATGTATAACTGGCACACACACACACAAAATAAGATTTAAAGGCTTTTACTTCATCTAAAAAGTCAACGAAAGTCAAAAGACAGTAACGTGGATGTTTAGAAAGAAACACGGTCTAAAATACAGAGTCTAGAAAACATATGACACAAAGTGTGGTTGAAGAAACTAAAGGTATAGTCTGCCCAAAAAGGTCTAAATGGAGAGTCCAGCTACCTTCATACCTGAAGGATTGTTGTTCTACAAGGTCGGTTGCTTCTGTGTTTCTCCAGAAGTCAATTACCAGAACTAGCTGGAAAAAATTAAAAGAAAACAAAGTATACCTCAAGATAAAAAAGAACTCTACTTTTAGAATTCTCCAGCACTATTATCAGGTAAATGAGCTCTGCCTCTAGAATAATTTAAATACAGCCTAGACAATGGATTAACACTAGAGAAAGAATTTCTATCTGTAAGGTAGATTCGCCTGTATTAATTTTAAGTGTTCTTTAAACTCTAAATTATGACTCTATTTGTCATCCACAATAGACATATATCAAAGGCTTCAAATTTTAAATTATTTTGTGCTACAGCAAATGGCTTTTGAAACTTAACCTGTTTTTTCTTAGTTCATGCCTATATGTTGCCATGATGATTCTGAAAGCTAACAGTATAATAAATTTATATTATTGTCTATTTTCTACCAAAGCACTGAATTTGATTATGCCCTGACCAGCACTGTGCTGGTAAATGTTTAGCAACTGGCTTTCCAAGTGTGGTTTGGGGTACTGGGTAATGCTTGGATTTACATCAATGATGTCACCAATGTGAGTGGTGTGACTTCTTTGCTGAAGTGGAAAATCATTTTTGAATGAAAGAATATATTCCCAGTCTTTTGAATTATGCACAGTACAATAAATAGCTAAAGACATGGCACTTTTGTAAGTCAGCATTATCAGCACTGCTCCATCATTTTACACCTAGACAATCAATAAGCAATAAATCAAACCCTGATTTAGGGCATTTCTGATCTCTGTGGTGTAAATATGCTTATCGTGGTTAATTTCAAGCTACCAATGTGTTATCGGTGAACACTGTTTTTGTTTTCCTATCTTGCCATTCATTTCTTAAAGAAAGTAGGTTAGATGTCCTTTTAGAATTTACCCCATTCTGGAGTTTGCTGCTTGTACTCTTTAGCACTAATAAGTTCTTATATATAATCTCTAAACTTCCTAAAAAATGGTGGCTGACCTACTGACTTGATAGAATTGGGATTTAATCTTTTTTTAGTAAGTATATGGCATACATGGTGTTATGAACCTCCTCCTGCATCACATCAGAGAGCGATAATGTCTGATTATCTCCTTTTCTGTAATGTTACACATTGATCATTATTTATATGTCTCTGATGATTCTCAAGATATTCTCTTACATGTTCTGTTTTCTCAGGTGCCTACTCAGTGTTTTGGTTTGTGTTCATGATTGCTTTTCTACTGGGTTAACACTATGCTTTTGAATTTTACCAATTCTATTTTTTCAGAGCAGTACCTATGGACCCATCTTCTGTATCATTAGTTTTCTCTTCACATTTGTCTATTTTATATTACATACTATCCAATCAGCTTTTTTTTAATGACTAAAGTTTTATTGTGAAGTGCTATTTATCACTCACCCTGGCCCTAATCTCCGTGGCCTTTATGTTTTTTAATAGTTTTGTTTTTATTCTTCTATCTTTAATCATTTTTAATATTTCTATTTGATTAATGTTAAGGGCTTCCCTGGTAAAGAATCCGCCTGCAATGTGGGAGACCTGTGTTCGATCCCTGAGTTGGGACGATCCCCTGGCGAAGGGAACAGCTATGCATTCCAGAATTCTGGCCTGGAGAATTCCATGTACTTTATATAGTCCATGGGGTCACAAACAGTCAGACACAACTGAGTGACTTTCACTTTAACTATAATTGCAGCATTAACTTTTAAATGAACTTTGCAAGTAATTTTAATTATTTAATAGTTCTACTTTGTGAAATTCCTGAGGATTTAATTCTGTTGTCTCTTGTGTCTCTGACTTTTGTTTAAAGTACTGTTTTCTTTTGTTGTTGTTGTAATTTTGGATAGTGAGCGCAACATCAGTGGGGCTTTATCAATGGGAACTCCAAACAGCCAGACTATATGCATTTCTGTATTATAGAGTGGTTCTACATTAATGTTAATTTTTAAGTTTGAAGTTTTCTTAATGATGCAGTAAATACAAATATGAAACACAAACCCAGATGAGAATAAAACAATAGGTACACAATCTTAGGAAACTTTCCCCCTTCACTCAGAACCCAGGTGAAAACAGGCAAGCATCCTTACTTTCTTTCTGTAACTCTGAGTAAATTTTTTTTCCCCCAGTCTACCCTTTGAGTGAGGGGTAACACTTTGAGAAATCAAGGCTTTAGGAGGTGAGCTCAGTTCCAGCTCATCTCTCCCAGGCCCAGTACCTCCACTCTTATTTCTCACAGGGCTATTAAAATCTAAGCCTCTTAGTTATCAAGGACATCAACATTAGTAAAATGAAAAATAAACAAAAACTGTAGACAAAATCTAAACAGGGAAGTTTTCTTAAAATTACAGCCCATTCACAGCCCAAATGAAACATATTTGGATATCCAAACATATTTTCATATCCAAAACATAATAATAAATGAAGCAAGAAAATGACAATCCTTTTTTATTTTCTTTTTTTGCACAGAAGTGTGTGTGTGTACACATTAGTACAATCAAGTATAGGTTGTGGTTCCCAGCCCCATGCTTGACTAGCCTTTATATCAGACAAATTACTTAGCTTCATTGTGGCAAAAGTTACTACTTCAAGCCTTTGTTTACTCAAAGTATAAAATGAAGAAAACAAAAGACTTATTCGCAGACACACTGAACAAATTAATTACATGATGCATATGTGGAAATTTGCCAGTCATGTCGAAAGTCTCAATAAAAATTAGCTATTATTTAAACAGGCAGTTGAGTTCTTTAAATTACAAGTTTACACAGGAATCAAAAGTGCCTTGATCACTTATAAAATCCATTTCTAAAGTCTCAATAAAAATTAGCTATTATTTAAATAGGCAGTTGAGTTCTTTAAGTTACAAGTTTACACAGGAATCAAAAGTGCCTTGATCACTTATAAAATCCATTTCTATTTGACACTAACATCTATTGCAACTATGTATTCTGGCTTTGCCCCATCAATCACTCACTAATGGCCTAATGTTGCAAGCATCCAACAAGACAAAGTAAACACAATGCAATTCAATTGTAAAGTGAAAATACAAACACTGAAAACAAGGCAGGATTTCCTGAAGTCTATAAAATAATACTGAAGGAGCACTCATCTCAGAGCAAACCCTTGGGGAATGAAGATGCAGCAAATCAAGCCAGTGGACAGCCGAAGAAGAGGAAAACCTAACACGGATGATGGCAGGGCAGAATCAAGAAAGGAATGTCAAGGGCTTAAGAAAAATCTCTTGAGGAACTGCTATCACTCTCAACAGTTTTGGTGAAACTGAAGCTCGTCTCATCTATAGGATTGTTGCTGCTGTTTAGCTGCTAAGTGGTATACGACTCTGAGACCCCAGGGACGGCACCCTGCCAGTCTCCTCTGTCCATGGGATTTCCCAGACGAAAATACTAGAGTGTGCTGCCATTTTCTTCTCCCAGGGGATCTTCCTGGCACAGGGATCGAACCACGTCTCCTGCACTGCAGGTGGATTCTTTACCACTGAGACACTGGGGAAGCCCAAATCTATTTGATAAATACCAAGAAAATCAAAGTGAAAGGATGCTACCAGACTATCACACAATTTCAGCGAAAAAAATCATAACAACAAAGTACTAATACTTATTCTTTGTTAATTCTAAGAATAGCACAGCTGCAATTATAACTTAGATTTTATTAAATACATGGTAAAATGTTTTCATGTCAGAAAACTGCCCCTAGCAATTATTTTCATTAATAATTATGAAATTTAGTCACCATTTTAAACAGGTCCACTTTAAGATATATTTTCAAAGTACCAATTTTCTCATTTAACAAAGTTTTCTCAAAAATATACATTCCTAATAAGGGGAGAAAGGCTATTATCTAAACTGTTAACAGTGGTTACATCTGGGAGAGCAGAACATGAGGAGAAAGGAATTAAGAATTTCTCTTTATACATTTAGCACAGAATTGGTTGAATTTGTTACAATAAATGTAGTTATCTTTGTAATTAAAAACAAAATTACTAAAACTTAAAAATATGCTACTGCTTTAGTATAACAGGCCATTACCATAAATTGGCTTAAGGAGAAAGCGAAGGCAATGAAAATTTTTTTGTTTGTTTGCTTTTTTGGCAATGAAAATTGACAGACTTTTATTGGACAAAGTAGGAAAATAATGAATGGAGAAAAGGGCAACCTCTTTAATGTATGTCATAGGATAATAAAACAGCACAGAAAATATTTGATGTTGGGAAGATAACTTCACAAATGTTGCAGAATGCTGAGAAACCTACTTTTTGGTCTAGGAAAAACCTAGGGCTACACTGTCCAATACACTAGCCAATAGCCAAATGTAGTCAGTGAGCACTTGAAAAGTGGCCAGTCTAAATTAAGATGTGCTGTGCTTATAAAATGTCTCTGGATTTCAAAGACTTAGTACAGAAAATAAAAGTAAAATGTCTCAATATTCTTATATTCAATATTCTTATATTGATTATATGTTTAATGATACTATTTTGTCTATCACTAGTTAGATAAAAGACATTAAAGTGATTCTGTTTATTTTTGTATTTTTTAATGTGACTACTAGAGAATTTAAAATTGCACTTGTGGCTCACTTTTGTGGTGTGTATTTTATTAATGCCAGAAGAACAAACACGGTCTTGCTTTTCCTCTTGTGTCTTGTCTATTTCAGATTTTTTTCAGGTTCAGCAAGGGAATATAACAAACCAAGGAATCAACTAACCCATAAATCTACAGATAAGTTTATCTCTGCACAATTTAATTTCCCAAATTTCATAATGATCAAAAAATAAAGCATTAAAGGAAGTAAAGTCTACTTATTATTCATAAATTAAAAGTAAGACTGAATGGCACTCTTATGTGGTGAAATTTACCCTCAACAAATTTGGGAGCATTTTTTCATATATGTCTAAAACTATGAAGGGCTTAGATTTAGAATTACTTCTTTGCATATTAATAAAACAACTGCCTTTGTTTTACTGGATTATTAAGAGCATTCTTATTCTCATTGGTCTACTTAGAAGCAGACAAAACTAAGAAATGCCAATATCCTTCAGCTCAGTAGCATACATGTGCATCTATAAAGGAATAAAAGAATCCTAAGAGGAGATTTAGAATGTTTATAATTAAATGTAATATACAAAATATATTAAGTGACACAAATAAATGAATAGATTTCTGAGTACTAAAATATAATTACATACTTATAACTCCTGGCCAACCCCTCTGAAAGATTCACTGTCTTTCTCGCTCTAATTTAATAGTTTGGTGAATGGTCACTCTCAATCTAGTAGTTCAGGCCAGAAACCTGGAGGTCGTTATCTCTGATATTTCAATTATCTACTTCTATACTGTTCATTCTGTTTCTACACTGTTTCCTGTGATTTTCTAAAAGACAAGTCAGATTTGGTTATCTCTTTGTTCAAAACCCTTCAGTGGTTCTTCAGTATCTTGCACAGCAGATATGGCCCTACATGATCTGGCTCCACTGCCACCCTAAAACTGCCCAGCTGCCCAGGGTCATCTCCAGCCACTCCTAACATCAGACTTACAGTCCATCAATTGATTCCAGCTCTGATAGTACCAGAAACACGCCCAGCCGCATTCTCACACCTCTGTAATTTAAGGTGCATTATTTTCTCAATCAGATGACAGCCTGATAGTCTCCTACATGCCCTTCACATCTCACCTAAAAGGTTAACTCCTTTATAATTACATCACTGACTCCTTCATATGCTACAGCCCTACCCATAAGTTCTCACTATAATACAAACACTTTCATTAAAACAGTTATCATATTGCTTTAGAGTTACGTATTTGCATGCCTGGCTCTCTTCTAAACAGTAATTAAGTTCCTTCAGTGTAGGGTTAGTGTCTTTTTGTCTCATAGCACTGTATCTGGCACCAAATAAATACTACCTGTTAAATCACAGCAAGTGAAATTTCTCAATAGGTGATGTTCTCCCAACCCCTAGGTGGGACTTAAGGCCCCATTCACTTCACATTTACTGAACATGTAGTATGTGCTAAGTCCCATCTTAGACACTGGGAACACAGCAATAAACAAAACAAAATTGAGGAAGAAAATCTCTATGTCTAAAAACAGACGTGCAGCATAGGTTACTAACAGAGGAGGTCACAAGAAAAGGTTATTAAGGATATATTTTCAAGACAAAGCCAACAAAAACTTGATGATATGGTTGTATGGGATGTGATGGGAAGAGAGGAGCCACTTGAGAGTTTTGGTCTGATCTGCCTGGATGATGACAGTGAAATTTACTAAGATAGGAAGGAAATAAGAAAAGAGGAATCGAGAGCTGTGACTTGGATACTTTAAATGTGAATGCCTGCTGGACACTGTATAGCTATTAAGGAAGCAACTGGAACTGTAAGTCTGAAGCTCAGAGGAGGCATAAGAATTGAAAATAAAAATTTGGAAATCATCACCATAAAGATTCAAGACAAGAACAGGAATAAGGCTACTCAGGGAGTGACAGAGATAGTAGGCCAGGGGAACTGAACCATGGGGGACCTACAACTTTAGAGGTCAGGAAGAAGAGATGCAGCCAAGCATAGGACGTGGAGGAAAAAAACAGAAGCATGCAATCTTTAAAAGGCAAGACTAATCATTTTCATTCAATGTTGAAAAGTCAAGTAGTAAGAACTGAGAATTTTCCACTGGATTTGGCAGGATAGAGGTTGTTGGTGACATTGGAATAGTTTCAGTGGAGGTGGAGTGATTAATACCTAACTGGAATGAGGTGAGGAAGAATGATCCAATAGGAAAGGAGAAGTAAATGATACAAATAGGGAATAAGGAGTTTAATGTAATAAAGGCATATTTATAATAGTTTTTAAATCCTCTAACAAAAAAGTTAGCAATCATAAGATTAGAAATTCTATCAATACCTGCTTTGTTATACTATTAAAAACATAAGAGGAGTATTAAGTAGAACATGATATTCTGAATTGCTCAAATATTCACCTCAGGACAGATAAGGTATCTTGAGCCTTACTATTTCATATATAAATTAAACTTACATAATCAACAGCTTTTTTTAGTTATTTTTGCCTTAGAAAGGTTTAGGATTCATTAAAGCCTATACCAGTTCTTCAGTCATTTCAATTTAATCTAAGTAACACAAACAAATGAATTCTACTTCTTTAGCAATGGCCAGTATATACATACATACACTTCTGGAGTTATTTCATAATCTTGTGAATGGAGCAGTAAATAATCATTTACAAACTTTTAATGAAGTGTTGCATTTGCAGTTGTTTTAGTCACTAAGTCATGTCCAACTCTTCTGTGACCCCATGGACTGTATGTAGCCTGCCAGGCCTCTCTGTCCATGGGCATTTCCCAGGCAAGAAAATTGGAGTGGATTGCCATTTCCTACTCCAGGGGATCTTCCCAACCCAGGCATCAAACCTGTATCTCCTGCATTGGCAGGCGGATTCTCTGCACCAGTGGGGAAGCTCCATGAAGTGTAAAGTTAACCCCAAAAGTCATTTTTTCCTTTAACACAAAAGCATTATGCAATAAACCTAAAAAAAACTTTTTAAAATCTGTGTTCTCACCTTACAGAGATAAGCACTCTAAATATCACTTGAATGACTGAAAAACCATTCCAAAACAGCATATTTAATGTCAGAAATTTCCACAGCAGGGATAGAAAACATACTCTGTTTCAACTGATTTGGAATTTTGCTTGTGGAGCAAAAGAAAAAGTAAAACATGACTAAAAAAATTAGAAGATTATATCACCTGGCCAGAAGTCTTTAGTAAAATCATAGAATAAGGGATATACCCAATCTTTCCTCACTTTCAAGTTCCTTCACTTCCAGTGTCAAGCACATTTTACAAACAAGAAACCCAAGAAATGTCCTCTCTCTGCAAACAAGCTTCATTTAAAAAAAAAAAAAAAAAAAAACCTTGATCCAAACACAACAAAGAGGCACTTGCTCATAATATAATAGCATGAAAAATTGTACTTGGACAGCAAAGAAATGGTTTCATACTTTAGAAACTATGAAGTCTGTTAATGAACCACAACTGATTCTGCTGTAATCTTACTGCATCCTTCCAGAAACGCACCTGTACTAGTTAAGACAGGGACATATTTCACACTTGAAAACAAAGTAATTTCTACATTCACTTGGAGGTTTATTCTTACTTCTATTCAAATCAGGTTTACAAAATGTATGCTGTGATTTAAATTAACAGAATAAAGACAATAATTTGTGACATTAGTGAATCAAGACCTGCTCTTTAACATACCTGAACTGAAGAGAAAAAAAGGTTTTAAACCATTTCGGAGAACGCAGTGGCAACCCACACCAGTACTCTTGCCTGGAAAATCCCATGGACGGAGGAGCCTGGTAGGCTGTAGTCCATGGGGTGGAGAAGAGTCGGACACGACTGAGCAATTTCACTTTCACTGTTCACTTTCATGCATTGGAGAAGGAAATGGCAACCCACTCCAGTGTTCTTGCCTGGAGAATCCCAGGGACAGGGGAGCCTGGTGGGCTGCCGTCTATGGGGTCGCACAGAGTTGGACACGACTGAAGTGACTTAGCAGCAGCAGCAGACACTCATTTAGAGGCCCTTACTCAGAAGGTAAACAGATTCATTAACTGGAAGCAAATGAGGAATCAAACAGCTCTATTCAAATGGCTACACTGGCCACTTGTTGAGTGATACATCTTTTCATTGTGAAAGAATGTGGATTCTTCATTGGAATTTTATTGTTCCAAAAAAACTAATTTTTTACAGGATTTTTATTATTCCTATCTCTTCCCCACCTGTCACTTCTTGCCACTCTAAGCATCTTTATTTCTTTGAGTCTAATGGATACTGTAAATTTCAGCATGCTCAAATTATATATGGAATAAGAATAAAAAGGCTTGAAGTAAGGATCTGCTACTGCTGCTGCTGCTGCTAAGTCCCTTCAGTCGTGTCCAACTCTGTATGACCCCATAGACGGCAGCCCACCAGGCTCCCCTGTCCCTGGGATTCTCCAGGCAAGAACACTGGAGTGGGTTGCCATTTCCTTCTCCAATGCATGACAGTGAAAAGTGAAAGTGAAGTCGCTCAGTAGTGTCCAACTCTTCGAGACCCCATGGACTGCAGCCTACCAGGCTCCTCCATCCATGGGGTTTTCCAGGCAAGAGTACTGGAGTGGGGTGCCATCGCCTTCTCTGGTAAGGGATCTGAGATGCTTCTTATTTGAGCAAAGTTTATGAACTTTAATATATGAACTTTATGATACCTATTTTGGCCACTTATCAGATCTTATGTAGCTTACTTGATGATGTTCAAAACAGTGACACCCTCTTTAAAAGCTTCCCAACAACCCTACCATGTGAAATCATTACCAGTCAAATTCTACAGATGAGAAATGAGGCACAGGATGTTAAATAATATGTCGAAGGCCAAGGATCTAGAAAGTGCCAGATTTTAATCTAGATAATATAGCTCCAGTGTTTGTGCTCTTAACTGCCTTATGGCAAAATGAATATAACAAACAGTGTTAAATGTCCTCCACTTTAGTATCTTATAATCCTCTGGGGAAGAAAAATATTAGGAATAACTACATCCATTAGTTGATGTCTTAGAAATTAGAGGCCTTAACCATTCTCCTTTCTTTTCAAAAGCTGCTCCAAAAGATATAATGGGGCCCTGGAACTGAAAAGCCAGAGGAATACCAGCGGGGCAGCAAAACCCAGGAAGCTTTCAGAGGTCTAACCAGTCTAACTGTGTCTAGGATGACGCTATGCCTGTCCTGTAGTGAATCCAAACCCAAGACAGTCCACTGCCATTTGAAGCCCTACCTGCCAAGGATGGTTTCAGACTGTTCCTTCTGAGACCCAGCCCTAAAGGATTTCTGAAAGCCTGCTGCATGTTGTACATTTCATTTCAATGAACATTTTTTGAGAAAAGTTAGGTATTTTCAACTCCTGCTGCCATATCAAACTGTTAGTTTGTCTGACTCCAATTATTCCTTGAGTTCCTTGAAAGTAAGAAACATCTTACCATTTTTAAATCCTCAATGCACAACCCCATAACTGGCACGTGGATGGCATTCAGTAAATGTTTGGTAAAAAATCAGAACTAAAAACCAATGTTGCTAACGTGAAGTACTATCAATGCAGATATTTCTGCTTAACTTGAGACCGTGAATAGATGAAAAGCACGTGTATTCTTGGTCAAAATTAAGAATTCTTTACCAATGTGTTTTTTAATTCAATTCATTCACTATTTTCCTACTAACATAGACTCTTCTTAACTTGTATATATGACACATGATATAAATATATTTATAAAAAGAGGCCTTATGTGCAAACTAATGGTGAGACCAAAGTCAAACTACAGCCAGATGAAAGGCCTGTCCCCTGTACTTGGTTCATTCTTAAAAACCATAATGTCCTTCCACCATTAAAGAAATGGTGCTCTATGTTTTTAAGTATTATCTATTTTTACACACACACACACACACACACACACACACACCACACACATCCCAATCACAAGAAATACTGAAAAGCACTAAGACTGAATATTTCTGAGACTATAAAAACCTTGTAATATGCTGGGATTTTTAAAACCACTGAGCAATATCTGTCCTGCACTCAAGAAGTCAATGAGTGGAAAGCACTGTGCTAAGTGCTCCTATACTAACTATCTCATTTAACAACACCTTGAGGTATATATAGTTATTATTACCATGTCACAGATAAGGTAACTAAACCTCTAGGTCACACAGCTAGCTGCTAAGTAGAGGAGCCGTAACTGAAACCAAGTTTTGACTGCTTACAACTGTCTCCCATTGTATATCCTCAACAAAACAACTCTGAATTTTCTGAATCATAGATGCCTAACTTTAATATTGTGCTAACATGCCATGTTTATTGCTAACCTCATCACTTTCAAGAAGTAAAATTGCCAACATGACTCCATACATATCTGCCCACCTAACCCCTGAAATCTCAAATCACAGCGTGGGCTGTTTACCACTAACTTTCCCTTTTCTGGAAATCAGACTTCACCCCTTCTAATACCAAGAAAACCCTGTTGGCACCACCTGTTGAACCACTCTGTTCTGTATAAAACTTACCACAGCTAGTAGGGGTCGTGGTTACTACCTTAGGTAACTCTGGAGTCTTAAAAGACTTGAACTCTCTAATACAAGTTCTAAAATATCCACCACACTAAATGCTGAGTAAAAACATCTGGGAAAAACAAGGAAATTTTGTGATTACATATAGTAAGTTTCTCTCTACAAGGACTAGCTCTTTGAGAAGATCAATTGTATGCTATTTTTGTTTCAAAAGAAACAAAAGAAAGCCAGTTTGTACATTTTATTTGTTTATACACCAACAGGCTAAACATCAAAATTGAAGGTATCAAACTTTGCTCCCTGAGATCTGCTGCTATACCACATTCATTTTCATATTTCCAGAGTTAAATACAATGTCTGACCCATGGAAAACACTGAAATATTGAACTAAATTTTACTTTCAAAGACTGAAAAATAGGAAATTGTAAGAAATAGAAACTTGAAGTGGTCCATTTTCAAGGCAAACTAAGTAGCTCTGAGTGGAAAAATTACTAGCAGTTGAACTTGCAAACACGACAAAGTTGAGGCCTGAAATTTTCAGATAAAGTTGGGGTTGGGGGAGGGAGGTCAGACTGGATCCTAAAGAGACAGGACTCCACCCATTACCTATGCCCCAGCTCTAACCATGCCTAAGGATTTGTGGACGTGACATAGTTCATGAACCTGGAGGGTCCCTAAGCAAATAAGAATGTCGGGGGAAGGGATAAACTAACAAGAAAGTATTTGTTGAAAAATGCGGATGTAAATTGGGAAGAAAGAAAGAAGGAAGGACAGCCTAATAAGGAAATAACGAAACTTAGGTGACATCCAGAAAGACTGTACATCTCACAATACCGGGCCAATGAGGAACAGGGAGAAGGGACCTGCATGTTAGGGAACAAACTGCTTGTAACCGCCCTGGGTTTGCCTGCCCACCGGACACCAGATCTTGCAAGACTGTCATTAAAAGCCTCGCCTTCCTTGTGCTTTGTGTCTCTGAGTCCATCCCTTGGTTTTCGGCTGGTGAGCGTGATTCTCGCAGAGATGGAACCCTAGAGTTCTATCCCAATCCTCTCAAGATTATATTAGTGCCATGAAATGTTCTCTAATTTCTCATATGTCTTCAGATTCTCCCTCGGCAGACTACAAATATTTCTCTACTCTTTAAAGCTCGCAGAGTGATTGCCAGTGCTCAGGACATGGACAGTAGGTAGGCAGTATTTCCATCAGATTTCTTAAAAAGTAACAGAAAGGCACCTTATATATACTTCTCTGCCCCATGAAAAAACACACTAGTTACTCTTTCTACTAGGAAGATTTGTTTTTCATCATCTTTGGCACAAATTCTAGAATGCTATCTGCCAGGTCCCATGCCCCAGTAAATACGCATCCACAAGCAATTATGGAGATAGATAGCTTATGGGGAGGGGGCACTCTCTGGTCAGGTCCCAGTGCTGGCCTGTGGTTAGGGGGAAGGCTAAGTGGGGGGAGGGTGTGGCCCTGTGATAAATCACTGCCCACTCTGCTTAGGGGTATTTATCACAGCCCGCTGTCAGGTAAATCACTGGAAAAACACCTCTTCAGTAATTAATGTGAAGTGACGGATGGACAGCCCCTGGACCCATTAATCAGGAGCATCAGCAACCTACTGAGATTATGAATGTCAGGATGCATAAACTGCCGGTGGATCAATAGGCCCAGGAATTCATCCAAGGCTCTCATTTCCGAGGCATCTCCGGTACATTAGGCTCCCTCGACCCTTCCCCCAACCTAAAATGAAGAGCTAAGGCTTCAGAACAAAGAGCAGGAGCAGAGGTCTGAAGTGACCACAGCAAGAAAACAGTCAAGACACCTGGCCACGGCTAGGGAAGCACCAGGACAGGCAAAGTGAGCACAGAGCCGTACTGAGCAAGAGGCTCTCAGAAGGCCTGGTGCCCTGGGAATGCAGGAGAACCAGGAAGACAACAGGTAACATTCAATACTCAGAGCCTGATTATCCACTTCAGGGGTAGTCCCCTTCTTGCTTCTTATCTTTGACCCATTTTCCTGCCCACATTTACTTTCCTTCCATGTTGGCACCACTAATACAGAGTAGAGAGAAATATGCAATTTCTGCTCTATAACAACCTAGGTAAAAAATGCCAATTTTAGAGAAAAAAGAATCTAGGTAAAATAAAATCACTGAATTATCCTTGAATTTAATTTAGCCCCATCCCTCACTGCCATGACAAATGGGGACTTGCCAGCACAAGTTCCCACAGTGTTTACAATTGAGAAAAGGGTGGTCTTCCTGATTCATTTGTATATTGGCAAATATATTCATTTTGTATATTGGCATTTACAAAGCCTTCTACCAATATACAATATGGGTTAAAGACTAAACTGTGTGGTCAGATTCTAGAATAATTAAATCAGCTCTTTAATTCTATTTCTTCTCCAAGTCAAACAAAAAATTCTCCATCAAAAGAGTCTGCTCAACTTGTAAAACAGTACTGGACCTGAAAGAGAATTACTGCTTGCTCATCACCCGAAGTTTAGCAGAATTATGTACAAGAGATTCAGCTGGGCTTCAGCCTCATATTGAATACACTCTAGGCTGGCACTGACGGGAATGAGACTGCTGTGCTTGCCGCCACATCCCGCCAAACCCCAGTGCTGTGCTTTGTGGTCAGACTAAGGCCAGGGCTGCAATCGTTGGTTAGAAAGTGTCTCAGAGTTACAGCTGCCTGTTCCGCTAAATCTCATTTCATCCTACTGATGGATGGATGGACAGATGGCTGCTTGGTGAAAGCAGCATTATCAGGCAGCTTCTATGGAGCCTCTGAATGATGGATAGCCCTCCTTCTACTTTCTCCAAACCACCATCGATCCAAGCCATATTTCAGCGGTCAGAAGCCCAGTAATATTAAGACACACAATCAGGTTAAGTTACTTGCAGTGTAAACCTCTAGAACAGAAATTCTAACACCTTTGCTTTGCTGTCAGGAACCAGGCTGAAAATGTTACAGTCCATTCTTTCTAGCTGCTAACCCAATGAATTCCAACAGTGCAAAGCCCAAAGGGAACAGCTGGGCTCTGTTCCTAGGAGCACTTGAAAAGCTAGCTTGCCTGCCAAATTTTTTACTAGCCAGTTCTGTGAAATGAACTCTGCAGTTATAGCGAGCATATCTGTGGCTATGTGTATCCAGTGGAATGTGAAGCTATTAGACGCATATAAACTATACAGAGTGTCAGTGATATCCTCGCTAGACTCACGTGTGAGCACCTTGGATATGCCAAGAAGACATGGCTACCAATATCAAGGAAAGTGATTAAAACCAGGATACACTGAAATTTTGTATTTGCACATAATCCTAAAATGCTATTTCTATCTGGTTTTCCTGTCGAGCTTCTACTCTCTTGTATACATATCAAATCATAAGTACTAATCCTTGCCTGTTTTCACAAGCACACTTCTGCATCCACTTGTCTGTCACCTTCTAGACACTCATTTCTGCTTGTTTATTTGGACTACACGCGCCCTTTGTTAGGACTTCCCTGGTGGCTCAGATGGTAAAGCGTCTGTCTACAATGTGGGAGGCCTGGGTTCGATCCCTGGGTGGGGAAGATCTGCTGGAGGAGGAAATGGCAATCCACCCCCTTCATTACTTCCATGTTATCTTGTGCTCTTAGACTCATACAACTGGACTCTATCAAAGTTATTTCCACTTGTGTGATTAAAGAAATGGACTCTGAATCCAGCTTTATAATACAGATTCCTAGACTCCACGTGCCCTCTCTCCTAAGCTCATGTGTTCCCAGATGACTTCTCTAAATGCTTTACTATCAACTATACCCCAAATCAGCTTGGCCGGGCTCCTGGTCCCACCTCTTTTGACTGACTCGCTGCTGCTGTGAGCCAATGCTCAGAGAATTTGTTTGTATTTGTTTCGGGGGTTAGAAAAATGTCTCAATGGAAAGGCAACTGTCATTCTTCTTGTCATAATGGTAGTTTACTTTAAAATTTTAATATTTATGCCTTAACAACACCTATAATTCTATTTCAAGCAAAAAATAAGAAAAATTCTGTGTTATTTTTATAAACATTAATGTCTTATCAAGAATAGTACTGCCCTTCACATAAACATTGAAGAATTTTTACATAATTTTAGAATTACATTATTGAAAGAGATTGTACAGGTCAGAATTCAATATCCTAATTTTTCAAATACAGAAACTGATGATCTGAGGTTGTAATGTGCCTGGTTAGATAGATACTAAGCAGTAAAGCAAGGCTGAAACCCAGATTTCAATTAAAGTATTGTGCTTACTATATTTCTCAGACATCCCACTTTCATCCTTGGGATTTCGAGAAATGAGGATTGACTGCCATTTGTATGTATGCCCATGTGTTTGGGGAGGAAGGAAGCCACAAGTAATTTAAACCTAGCCACTAATACTGTTGTGCTCCCCATCAAGGTTGCCAATGGGTCACCTGAGAGTCACTTGCTATCTTAGAGAACAAAATTTGATGAATCCCTGACATCAAGAAACCTCTGTCCTTCTCTTCTCCCTTCTTTATCTAGAAGTTTGAAAAGAAAAAAGCAAAAAGATATCTAATGCAAGTAGAATCAGAAAGTCAGAGGCTCCATAACTTACATTAAATGGGCAGAGGAACAATGTGTCCTCTTCATTTCCAAGGACACCACATTCTGGTCAAATACAGAGCTCTAGCTAACTGATTGGACTCCACCCTCTGGTGGTCAAAATGTGTCACTGTTGCGTTTCCCGACTGTCAAGTTACCTCCATACAGATCTTACAGCCTTACAGATAGCTGAAAAAGACCTTGGAAAATCATGTCGTATAAACTCATTTTAAAAATGAGGAAACTGAGGAATTTACTTAAGACTTGGAACTATTTGAGTGGTAACTGAGACAAGAATCCCAGATCTCCCATCAACTAATCTAAATAGTTAAGCTAACCATCATACCTGCCTTTAACCAATTTTCTACCCAGTATATATATATATGCCGGATATACTAGTTGAGTACAGTTTAACCAGGAAGTTAATTGTGCGGCAAAAATAATCACATAATACACATCAAAACCAAATATATTATCCACACTAATGCATATCTCCATTAGTGTAAATGATCAGGATGACTTTTCCATCCCATTCCCACAAAAATGTCCTCATACATTAGATGAGAATTCTGCTACAACTATTCTTTGGACCAGACAAAAACATTTCTCCTAGGAATTAAAAATAAGGTACCTCCTAAGAAAAAATTATCAGTACCAGGCGAATAATAAGGAGTGACAGCGCTTTAAACGCTTTCTTAATTCTACAGCGCTTTAAACTCTTTATTTTTATATACTCCTTAAGTTCATACAAAAGCTGTTTTATTTGCATTAACCAAATACATTTTAGAATAATCAATTTTTTTACAAGGCAATCTCAAGTCAACACAAAGATCCTTTCCTTTCGCTAAAAAGTCTTTTTATGCTGTTTCTATTTGGTTAAGAAAGATCTATTAAGAAATAGATTAAGCCAGGGAACAATGACATATTTTTCAAAATCTGCTGCAATGAACCATGTCTAATTATGTTTTCTGTTCCATTAAAGTTTAGACCCCACAAGCGAAACTGAAGTAGTGGCAGAGTTGTACCAACAGCAGTAGCGGAGGAAGAGAAAGAAAAAAATCAACAGCTAACCATTTGATGAGTGCTCACGGTGTGACAGGGACTGTGCTCGGTATTTTATGTATCTTATTTTCTCATTTGATTCCAGCTACAGTACTGTGAGATAGGTGTTATGACCTCAGTTTTACCGATGAGAAATCTGAAGCAACTCAAGGTCACATAGCTGTTAAGTGCTGGGTAGGATTTCAAAGTCCCTGCATTTAACTACTACACTAGACTGCCTGAGGATACTCAGCAAGATGGTCTCTCACAATCATCTATTAATTTCATAAATGTTAGCAGTTTGCTAAGAATCTGTATAAATGCAAAGCAACCAAAAGAGAGTTCAAAGACTGCTGCAGTAAAACAAGAAAACCAACTAGGGTAAGAATGAAAGATTAATGCTTTCATGGCATGACTATTTCCAATAACCTTCCAGACTTAAAAGTGCTGACAATAATAATCTACTACTATCTCTGAAACTTCCTCATTCACCTTGCCTCACCCTCAAAGCCATATGGTTGAAGAACCTAACCAGGTGTCAGGAGAGGAACTCCCTCTCTTCTATTCCCCATAAGAATAATCTCTATACTTCTTCCTATCTACTCCCACGACCATTTGAAAACATTATCCTTCTCCACCTTTCTCCAGAGGCACATGGGAACAACGAACAGTGAAACTGATGGCACAGTTCCTAGACTAGAGGAACCTTCAAAGCGGAATGCAGAAAAAGAGAGAAGAAAAAAAAAAGAGAGAAGAAACTTGTACAATAAATACCTACTGCAAATGGCCTTTTCAGACGTAATCTTAAACAGAATATAAGTCAGTATTTTAATATTAGTCTGCTCCAGACATTTATAGCCTTTGCCTCCATGCATGCAGCTGAACAAAGATTATAGGCTGCAGAACTGGAAGAAATATTTCATTAAAAAATCTGAGTATCCAGACAATGAAAGATACAGGAGAGATGATTCCAGCAGGGGTCTTGAGGGCCCCAAAATATGTAAACAAACTATAGCATGAAAAGGCTTTTCTCATAACGTAACACAATTCACGTTCCCAACTTATTTTATCCTCCACTGGCTACAGCCGCCATGCATCGGCACCAACTGATTTCACGCTTTAGAGACTGGGAAACAGTCCGCAGCTTAGTCTCTTTCACACTCCACTGATGTGGTAACCCCATAGTTCACCAACGTAGCTGTTCCAAGTCTAATATTTGCACCTACAACTGCCCACCTCAGATCAAAGCTTTACTGTAACTGAGCAACAGCAAGATATAACATAAAGGAGAGCAAGCAGTCTGCTTCCTACTCTGTGTCTCTATCCGGTGGTAGAGGAGAGAGAAGAAAACACCTTCCTAAAATTTCCTTCCCTCATTACACATCTGGAGGTTGGTCTGTGTTTCTACACTTCTTTGAAATTAGTTCCTTTCCTGGGTCTATTCTGGCTTGCACTGATATCCTATAGTGCAAAAGAGAATAAAAGAGTTAGAACGAATAAGGCTTTCAGGGCTGTGCCTTAAATATGACATGCATTAAGCTTGATCGTTTTTCCCCTTTGAAAGTCACTCAGTTGTGTCTGATTCTTTGTGACCCCATGGACTGTAGCCCTCTAGGCTCCTCCATCCATGGAGTTCTCCAGGCAAGAATACTAGAGTGGGTTGCCATTCCCTTCTCCAGGAGATCCTCCTGACTCAGGGATCAAACCCAGGTCTCTTGCACTGCAGGTGGATTCTTTACCATCTGAGCCACCACAGAAGCCCAAGATTCACAAACTAAAGCTAATAAACCACTGAGTAAGTTTTGAAAGCAGAGGCGAATAGGCTTAATCTGTGTCTTATTCATATTGTCTCACTTGACCCCAAGTACACACCAAGAGGTAGCTGCTATTATCTCAATTTTATAGATGAGAAATCTAAAACTAAGTTATTTAAGATCACACAGCTTCCAAGTGTTGGTTAGGATTCTGAAGTCCCTACACTTAACTACTACAGTAGACTAGAATACATGTGTTCTAAAAAAAATGGGGTAAACAAAGCTTAGTACAGTTTTAAAAAAGCAAAAATACCAAAGTGCAATAATAACCAAAGAGAATAATTGTAAAGGTATGTTAGAGATATAGTTACAACTCTTATCTCCTTCCTCCTTGTTGCTGTACTAGCAAGTGTGAAGACCAAATGTGGCTGATCAGAAACTGAGAAACCAAAAGCAGCAAGCTTCACTTTAAATCAGGCAAAGAAAAAACATCAGATAATTAATAAATAAAAGACTCTCTTATATGCAGACTGAAAGTTTACTAACTGTCAAGAACAGCAAACAATTACCTTACAATACATAAACATCTTCAGAGAACTGCTCCTTTAAGAATCAGGAAACCTGTCCAGAGTGTTACAAAAGGCTTTCAACGTAGAATGAAACATACTGAATGAAACATACAACGTAGAACAACATACTGAACAAACATGGTTCGGGTACTAAACTGTATTTTAATCTAATATTTTTATGATACAAAAAGCAAGACAAATGTTAAAGGTTAGTAATAGCTAACAATAGGTAATGGTATTTTCTTGTAGCCAAACATTTTTTAGTGCACATACTGTACTGAGATTTACACTGGGGCAGTGGAAACTATAAAGCTGGACCACAGGTAAGGACACAGTTTGAGCCACATGAATAACACAGCCTCCTCTTTAAGTTGTCTCTACCTAATTGGGAAGGTAAGAATTTTTTTTAAAAAGGTGTTTTAAGGTAATATAAAATTGACAAATAAAAAGCTCTAAATGATAAAAATTCAGAAAAGAGAGCTATCACGTAGGGCCTGGAACAGTTGAAGAAGATAGCATCAAAGGGAATTGGAAGCTAGTATGTAGACTGGGGACTGAAGGGAGATATTCCAAGTAGAAGGAATGGTCAATCTGAAGAGGCAGTAATTCAGAAAACCTTATTTTGGAGACAGCTGTAGAAACTACTAGAGCCAAAGGGTCAAAATAGCAAAGTGTGGAATATTCTGCCAGAAAGAATATTCCGTTTTCAGCCTGGAGGGCCCTCAACACTAGGTTCAGTTATTCAATACCATAAGCAATGGAGAGTCAAGTCTAGACCCTACAGGCAATTGCTGAGAAGTGATACTATTACTGTTGTGTCTAGGTCTCCAAACGTTCCCTTACACCATCTGTTCTTTCATTTACCCTGGCTTTTTTTATTATTATGTACCATCAGGTAAAGGTGTTACAATAGCACACAATCTTAATACTGACATGGCTGAACATTACACTTGCTTAAACCAATGGTATCAATGAGCAAGCAATAACATTGAACCAAAACTCAGAAACAGGATCAACAGGAGGAATGGGTTCCGTAACACATAAACAGATGTTACATCTAGGGGAGCAATCAACACACTTACTTTGTATAACCATTCTCACGATCAGAGAAAGAACTGAACCAAAGTTCGCCCCATGTCAAATTCCACTCCACAGTCCAAATATCCAGAAACTTGTGCCTTGCTACCTGGTGAAGATTCCTATAGTTGGCCAGGTGTTTCTGAAACAAATAGCTAGTGATACCTTAGTATGTTGTTTAGTTGCTAAGTCATGCCCAACTCTTCTGCAGCCTCATGGGCTGTAGCTTACCAGGCTCCTCTGTCCATGGGATTCCCCAGGCAAGAATCCCGGAATGGGTTGCCATTTCCTGCTCCAGCGGATCTCCCCAATCCAGGGATCGAACCTGCGTCTCCTGCCTTGCTGAGCCACCAGTGGTATCTAATAAACTAACAAATATCAGGATATACATTTGTATGAGATAAGAGCCCAGTCATTTTGGATCTAGATATGGTAACTGGCCTTACTACCATTGCAACAGTCTCTGGGAAAGGTAAGACCCATCCCCATTCCTTTGATTTTTATAGTTTCATTTCCTAGCATGAAGTGATATTTCTAGTCTCTTCAAAACTTTTCAATCTATCCCACTCCTACTTTTTATCAATAGAACATCTAACCTTACAGTTTTTAAGACAAAATGAAACCATAACACCTTGAAAGGAAAAGTGAAACACATTTCTACCCCACCAAAACCAATTCCAGCTATTCATTTCAGTGGTATCAGCAGAGCTCACAAGGAGAATAGCTACTGTTCAAACTGCCCCCAGAACCTGAGCTGCTCTGCTCGTCTCTCGTTTCTCCCCCTCCCCATCTCCTCTGTAACTTATACACAACTGCCTCACTCCGCTGTCCATCCTCCCAAAATGCTGCCCAACAATTCACAGGCTGTCACAGATTGTCAGCACTGTGTTTGGGGACCTGAGAAGTGCCCCTGTGGGACAGCACAGTGTTAGTACAGCATTTTCCCGGACACAATGTCAGTCTTTATAGCCAGTTGCAAATTACTTTCTTCTAAAAAAAAAATAATACTCCTAATAAGACAGGTACAAGGAGATTTTAAATAACCAAGATTAAAACTCACTTGGTTTACTCTGAGACCTGGCCCTTTCAGAGTCAAGCACAATGAAATCCCATGTATCTCTCTACTGACATGAGACATGCACATCATCTAGGAACACCTGAAGTCAGCTTTCTGACGCTAACAGAAGCCAAGAGGCTACCAAAAAAAACATATCAAAGGAGAATCTTCCTTCCCCTTTTTTCTGTGCCCGTGGCGCCTCATTCTTAAATTTTATCTGACAGTACTGTTTTGAGCTCAGTTCTCAACATCAGCATTTACTTCTATGTCTTGCTGTGCAAACCCATGTAAAAGGAAGTTCTGCAAATCACCAGTATCATTTCTTTAAAGCTTTAATCCAATGCTTTGCATGTGATGCAGCAGCACACAAGTACAATTATGACAGTGCTATGACTGACCCTCTGAAAAAACCTTCATCCTATGTATCCGTTTCCTGGTTACCAATGGCTACACATGAGAGTCAGAAGCTGAAACAGACTGAAAAGATTATCACAGGATGTGCGGAAGAGAAACCTCTCACAAAACAGCAGGTCATAGCAACTTAAGTCTTCTTAGAAAAAAAAATTAATTAAAAACAAACATCTATAGAGTAACATTTTACAAATTAAAATCAGTTTCACTAGCTATCAATTAGTTTTCATCCATAATTTCTTTGATAGCCTTATTCATTCTGCTTTATTATGGTTTCCTGAGGATTTCACTGATCATATAGTCTTCCCAGTTCATCAAACTCCTACCATAACGCTGCATCTTTGCTGCTCCCTATTTGAACTACAGGGAAGCTAGAGCTGGACAGGAAGGATGTTAATTCTCAGTTCTTATAGTAGAAACAGACTGAAAAGAACAAAGCTAGTAATCCAACTTTGAGAATTAATTCCAATATTTAACAAGCCCTTATTCTCTCTAAAACACACACCAAAATTAAGAAAGACACATGAACAGAAGCAAGAAAATCTTCAAAAGATCCTGAAAGTCTTTCAGGATACTGCCACTTTCAAACTTGTTATATAGGAGAGTTACAAAGCAAAATGGCACTAAAAACATACAAAACATAAGCAAACAGAGTAAATAATATTTCTAGTTAACTGACTTACCAAATAAGTGGCATTTATTTTTTGAATCATAAAACTCTAGAACGTGCAGACAGGCTGCAACCGAGACAAATGGTACAAAAGTTCCCTTCTGATAGACAGCAGCCTCTCCTGGAAAATAATAATGATAAAAGTTAGTTTTACAAAAATCTGTAATTATCACTTCTTTGAAACCTGTTTCTGCATTTAACTTTCACGATCTCACTTCATGAATACTCTTAAGAGTTTCATACAGTGATTTGCCAAAGAATGGGCAATGAAAATAAATACACGCACAAAAATACTGTTTTAAAAGTTCAACAACAAAACAGAATAAGGAAATGTCATTTCCTCTCATTCTCAGTCCTCTTAGAACTAGTCTGAGGAGACAAAACATCTATTAAATGCCATTAAAAAGAGAGAGAGAGAGATGGAGATAAGAAACAAAATAATACAAATGACTGAAACACAAAAAGATGTTCAACTTCTAGTCATTACTATAGTTCTAACTTTTAGGATGGTACATGGTGAATGTTCAATAAGAATATGTTGAATGGACAGCTAGCTGGACAAATAAAAAACAAACTATCATCAGTTAACAAAGAAAAAATAAATCACATCAGTTAGCAAAGAAATCCACAATAAATCTACTATTTTATCCATCAGACAAGCAAAGATTAAAAAGTAAGGTCTGTTTTGGTGAGTAAAGACTGAATAGGGCTCCACATTGTTAATGGAGATACATATTTTATTAATATAGAAAGCATTTTAACAGTATTTCAAAATCTTTTATGTATCAAAGGACCTTTGGCTCCAGCAATTCTCCTTCAAAGAATTTATCATAAGGAAATAACTGGACTTCTATAGGACTCTTAAAAACTGAGGGAGAAGAAAAAGTCTGATAGAAAAATGAACTTAAAAATATAATTCACACAGAAAGATATTAAAATGACTTTTATATATTCTATGAAAAGATTATTAACTGCAAAGTGACTATTAAAACTACACTGAGATACTTTGTTTCTAACTACAAATAGGATAGCAAAAATTAAAAAGCATACCAACATACTCAGATAATTAGTTTATGCGAAAAACTCTCATACATTGCTGGTGCAAATTCAAACTTGTACAACCTCCCACAGAAAGGGATTGAGCAATATTTAAGAAAACTATATTTGCTTTTGGAGAAGGCAATGGCAACCCACTCCAGTAAACTTTTGACCTAACTATCCTATTTTAGGTATTTACCCAAACATACACTTCCAACATATAAATATATATATATAAACAAGGTTAGTTATTGCAGCACTGCTTATAAATTCAAAACACTGGAAGCGGCATGAGAGAATGGTTAAGTTCTCACAACAGAGTAACCATAAGAAGGAGGAAAAGACCAAGGGAGGATGGGACAGTGAGTGCTATAAACTGATGTGGAATGGAGTCCAAAACATATTGAAGTGAAATGTTTAATTTTGAAAAAAGCAAAATACAAAAGAGTATCTACAGTATGCTAAATTTTGTGTAAAAAGTTAAGAAATAAAAGACTTTGGGAACCATATTAATGCTTCACATGCTCAAAAATAAGTAAGATCAATTAGGGTGGGGAGAAAAAGTTAAAATTCAATAGAAATGAATTGCATTGCAAATGATTAACATAACTATGTTACAGAAAGAAAGTTGGGGAGAAAACTAACCCAAGTAACTCTGGAACGTGGTTGCTTGCTCAGTGATGTCCAATAGAAAGATAATGGATGCCACATATGTAATTTAACATCTTCTAGCAGCCATGTTACCCCACTCCAGTACTCTTGCCTGGAAAATCCCATGGATGGAGGAGCCTGGAAGGCTGCAATCCATGGGGTCGCTGAGGGCCGGACACTACTGAGTGACTTCACTTTCACTTTTCACTTTCCTGCACTGGAGAAGGAAATGGCAACCCACTCCAGTGTTCTTGCCTGGAAAATCCCATGGACGGAGGAGCCTGGTGGGCTGCAGTCCATGAGGTGGCTAAGAGTCAGACACGACTGAGCAACTTCACTTTCTTTTCACTTTCATGCTTGGAGAAGGAAATGGCAACCCACTCCAGAGTTCTTGCCTGGAGAATCCCAGGGACAGGGGAGCCTGACGAGCTGCCGTCTATGGGGTCGCACAGAGTCAGACACAACTGAAGTGACTTAGCAGCAGCAGCAGCAGACACGTTAAAATGGTTAAAATTAACTTTATTTTATCTAATATATCTAAAATATTTCAACATATTATTTAAATATTATTGGGATATTTCACATTTCTTATTTCATACTAAGTTTACAAAATCCAGTATGCATTTTACAACACATCTCAAATCAAGCAGTTAGGGGCTACTTTATTGACCAGTGGAGATTTAGACTATATGCCCATAGGATAAGGAAAACAAATACTGAACTCTACTTACGAGATGTCTTTTAAGTAGTGGTATGAAACTATTCTCTGGTATTCTAGGACTAAGCCAATAAGTAAAAATGCAAATCACAGGGACAAGTTTCTCACTTTTGGAAGAGTGAGTGTATAAATACAGAATGAATAAACCCTATAGTGTTGGACTGGAATCAGAAGTATCAATATAAACATCTATCGGTAGACAGATAAAGATGTATATGAACATGTATATGAGTGACAAGGGCAAGGCAAAAGGAAATAGGAATCAGCTTGAATGGGCTCCCACTGACCAAATCAGTAACAGCATCAAAATAAATAGTGAAATAAAGTATTGTAAGTATAGGAGACATGATGGAATTAGAAAATCACCATTTAGGAACCATCATGAAAATGATTCAGGCAGATATACAAAAGTTAGTAAAATTTAAGGCATAGTAGGAAATTTATAAAATCTCAAAGTATTTTTTCAAAGACACCTCAAAATTTAAAACATAATGTCAATATACTTAATCACTGAACTATACACTTTGATTAAAATGGTTAAAATGATAAATTTTATGTACATTTTACCACCAAAGTAATTATAAAAGGAAAAACAGTAACTTTGCACTGGAAAACCTGGCAAATACTACCTTTAAAGGAGGGATCCAAGACCACATTACTAATATTTCAACATCCTGTGCCTCCTGACACAATGCCCTGAGAAGCATAACATTACTTCTGTGGTATTCCTGCCAGAAATGGGTAACCTGAAGCCAGTAATGAGAAAACAGCAGATAAACCCAATTTATAGGCATTCTACAAAAGAACCGATGCCTCTGAATTGTGGTGCTGGAGAAAACTCTTGAGAGTCCCTGGACTTCAGTGAGATCAAACCAGTCAATTCTAAAGGAAATTAACCCTGAATATTCATTGGAAGGACTGATGCTAAAGCTGAAGCTCCAATACTTTGGCCGCTTGATGCGAAAAGCTGACTCACTGGAAAAGACCCTGATATTGGGAAAGATAGAAGGCAAAAGGAGAAGAGGACCACAGAGGATGAGATGGTTAGATAGTATCACTGACTCAATGGACATGAAACTGACCAAACTCCAGGAGACAGTGAAGGACAGGGATGCCTGGCAAGCCATCCATATGGATGGCAAAGAGTTGGACACGACTTAGAGACTCAGCAATAATAACAGCAAAACAACTGGCCTGGACTCTTCAAAAATGTTAATATCATGCAAAAACAAAGACCAAGGAAATGCTCCAGATTAAAGGAAACTAAAGAGACATGACAATTGAACACACTCCAAGAGCCAGAATTTTCTTTTCCTACAAAACAGTACATTATTGGGATAATGAGTGAAATCTGAATAAGTCTGTGGACTACAGTGTAATATTAAATCAATGTTAATTTCCTGATTTTGATAGCTGTACTATGCTTTCATAAAAGAATGTCCTTCCCTTTAGAAAATGTACTCTCAAGTATTTAGGTAAACAGGAATAGGTCTGTATCTTACTCTCAGACAGGGAAAACACTCTCCCTTTATTGTTAGAAGACCTTCAAATTTCCAACATTAAAAGAACATAAACACACAAAATATAGAAGCTTTAAAAACTCTAAAGCAAATACTTATTCATTTAGTGGATAGAGAAAATTCAGTCATTATAATACTAGGAAGATTGTAGGCCTGACCTTACATACAAACTCATTAATGATCAGGAGAGTTCAAATAACACATTTAATTAAATTTGCTCATTTATCTATTTTGGGAAGTACTATTAACAGCATTAACAGCAGTGAGAGAGAGTAGTAATATAAAAGGACAGAGACAGATTAAAAACAATGGCCCCAAACAATCAAACTGGAGAGTGAATAGAAGGCTAGGTGAAATTAGAAGCTTAAAAGAACGAAAGAAAGATATCAGACACTTAAATACTATCAATTTTAAGGCAGGCTGTTGCTATATGAAGCAATTTTGGCAAACACCCGTGCTAAATGAGGAAATATATATATATATTAATGTATATTATATATCTATACACATAGCACATGCATGCGTACATATACATATATACCCATCCCCTTTTTCCCTATAAGAGACTGATAATCCTAATTAAGGAAGGATTCATGAAGGGATAACACCCTAAAAACAGGGTACTATTGATGCAGTTTGATAAGAGTAGTTTCATACTCATAGCTTCACAAACACAAAAACCCTATCAAGGATTACCAATAAAGAATTAAACTATCCTAAGCATGGCAACCCACTCCAGTATTTTTGCCTGGAGAATTCATTCCATGCACAAAGAAGCCTGGAGGGCTGCAGTCCATGGGTCGCCTGGCACACACACAATTAGTTCTGTTATCTACCCTATATTCTTCAACTAGCTACCCTAGGGTTATCCTGATTTTTCCTCATTTTTCTCTCCAGGCACTAAGCACCCAAAATATGCTACATTTCCCAACCTCTCCTGCAGGAAGATGTGGCTCTGTGACCAGCAGAATCTGAGCAGAAGTGGCACATCTAACTCTCAGGAAGTATCCTTAAGGGAAGATGTCTCCTCCTTTCTGCTGGTTCATATGTGGATGCAGAGGCTGGGCTCCCAACCGCCATCCTAGACCACCAGGCAACTTTGGAAAAGAAGAGAATCCACGCACAGCGGTGTAACAACATGACGCCATGACCAACCACGACTGCCCAGACTACTTCTGGAATTCATGACACTGACAGAAAGGACCTTCTAGCACGCTTAAGTCTCTACGATTCGACTGCAACCAAATCTTATCCTAATTAATATAACCTCTATACTAATGTACACGCCAGAGTTTCTTTCTTTCTCTAAACACTCTTCCACTGCTCCTTTGCTGCTTCCTTTTCTGCTTCACACTCCCTTACCATGAATATTCCCCAATATTCTATCTTTGGTCAAACTTCACAGTGAGGAAAATCTGTCGTTTCTGCTCTTCTCCCACTAAGTTCACACATTCTAAAAAGCCTCATTCCTATATGTCTGATCATTTATTTGAGCTCTAATTTTAACTCTAGCTGTCCATCATTCCATTTCTACAAGATGTAATTAAACAGGAACATAAGTGACTTTTAAAACTAAAAAGATAAACAGACAAAATGGTGATGGCAGCAACAGTAGTTGTGATGGTGATAAACAGCTAACACTGAGCTTTTAAAACATGCCAGGCACCGTTCTAGTAGCTAATCCTCACGATAATCCTATGAAGCAGGAAGTATTATCACCATCCTTCTTTTAAAAAAACAAGGAAACTGAGGCAAGTTAAATAAAAAACGTATTCAAGGTATAGAATTAATGTACTAAAGAGATCATTCAAACCTAGTCTTCCAGAACCCACCCTCTTAACCAGCACGCACTAGCATCTCTTCTCAGAATGCTATCACAGCTTAAGGCTGTTCTCAGCAGTGATGACAGTTATTTAAATATCCAGCATGGTAATAAATTTAAGGCCTCTGCAGATTAACTTTTAGGGACTGTCAAATATCACTTAGAAATAAATATGGTAAATAAGATGAGTGATCAAGCAAGATAACAGTCTTGGGCACAAAAGATATGACCATAAAGTAATGAGATTGGTTTTCTTGTATAAGTCTATTGGTTCTGAAAGCAGTTCCAAAAGACAAATTCCAAAGAATATTTATTTGCTAGAATAAATGCATGGTCTTAAGAATGTAAATGCATGGTCTTAAGAATGATTACTTTAAAAGGGACAGCATTCATTTATAATAAATTTAATAATGAATATCTTTAGTTTTAAAGTACCAGATTTTTCAACTACCACTCAAACCTACAACTTGTAAAAGCACTTGAATTCAATATCTTTCTCCCTAGACTTCTCTGAGATCCTTCCTCAATGTCACTATCAAAATACTACAATACACCTATCTGTCAAACTCAAAACTTTGAGGTATTCCAACTTTTAGCTTTCCTAACCCTACACTTCTTGCTCTTCCTCCACAAGAGCCATTAGACCTTCTATTTCTACATTATTCCATGACTGTCCTATTGCCTACCCTAAAGGCACTCCCTACTTGGAGTTACCCCTCTAAGCCACCAGGACAATCTTTCTCAAATACTGTTCTCATCATGACTTTCAACAAAAATATCATCTTTAAGGATCAAATCTAAGTTCTTCAGCCCAGCCTTCAGAGCTTTCCATTAATTCTTCATTATCCCTATAAACATGTAAACCTAGCGAATCATATCTCTTTACTACTCATCTTCCATTTGTGCAATATTGTTAAAATACCCCTTCTGTCTCATTCAGTTCACACACTGCACTTCTTGCTTCTAGCTTCTCATCACTGTATGTGGAATTTTCTTCTGTCCTCTCAATTTGTCATTCTATCACTTCCTTCAAGATCCTCCTCTTCCATGGAGTCCTAATAACCTCAAATAGATACTGCTCTATTTTACATTTAGTAGAATGGGATGAACTGCAAAGACTGACCAGACTATATAAGAAAACAGACATCCCAGAAATAAACCCACACTTACAGGGTCAGTTAATCTACAATACTGGAGGCAAGACTACACAATGGGGAAAATGGTCTCTTCAATAAATGGTGGTGGGAAAACTGGACATCCACGTGTAAAAGAATATAACTACACCACTTTCTTACACCAAATACAAAAATAAACTCAAAATGGATGAAAGACTTAAACGTAAGACCTAAAACCATAAAACTGCTAGAAGAAAACATAGGTAGCACACTCTTTGACATCAGTCTCAGCAATATTTTTTGGAATCTGTTTCCTTGGGAAGGGGAACAAAACCAAAAATAAACAAATGGAACTACATCAAACTCAAAAGCTTCTGCAAAGCAAAGGAAACCATCAAGAAAATGAAAGGGCAGGCCTCATTATGTGTTGCTTAGGTTGTTAGATTATGGGTTTTGTTGTTGCTCTTTAAACTTTTCTGTATTTTCCAAGTTTTCCACAGTAAGCATGTATTTGATTTTTTTTTTTTAAGAAAAAAGTATTTCTAAAAGAGAAACTGATCATTTTATTTAATTTTTTAAAATGAGTTTACCTATGAGGGCTTCCCTGGTGGCTCAGCGGTAAAGAATCCACCTGCAATGCAGGAGACACGCAGAAGCCACAGGTTCAATCCCTGAGTCAGGAAGATCCCCTGGAAAAGAAATGGCAACCCACTCCAGGATTTTTGCCTGGGAAATCTCATGGACAAGCCTGGCAGGCTACAGTCCATCGGGCTGCAAACGTGTTGGACATGACCTAGCGACTGAACAGCAAGCATGTGAAGGGGTCAAGCAGGCAATTAACAGGCCTGCAGCAAAAGTCAGCTTGGTGTTTGTATTTTGAATATGCAAAATAAAATGAGTGCTTAAGGGAAAATTTTAGTGTAAGAAAAACTTTACAAACATGTTACTTGATTTACTACTAATATCTGCATTTTTTCCCTCTCTTGGCCAATTACAAATGTCTACAAGAACTCCCCAAATAACAGACAAAAACTCAAAAAACTAATTCAACAAGCCCTTGGCCATGCCCTCCTGGTTCCCTCTTGCAGTCTTCCGCATTTCCCTCCCTGAATCCACCTGCCATTTCTAAGTCAGCCCTTTGCTCTACATCTGTTTACCCCTCTTTCTAACTGCCTCCATCTGACTGTCCCTCCTAAGGGTTTCTGATGGCCCCTCTCTGTCTCTGACTAAGCCTCACTCTCTGCTTTTGCTGTGTACCCTCTTCCTGTCTCAGGGACAAGTTACCCACCCCAGTGTGAGACTTTTCCTCTCTGTCTCTGCCCTTCCGTCAGCCTTTCCCCTAGTTACCTCATTTCCAAGACATTCTTGTTAACTTTTCCCTCTACTCTTTATAAACAAGCAGGGTTGGTATTATTAATCCTATTTTACAGATGATAAGAAGAAAACAAACAGGGCTACTGGTATAAATTTCAGAGGGGAATGTTTAAATCCAAGGGCTTCCCTTCTTTAACACTCATCTGGTATTCCACGGCAAAGAACCTGAAACAGCCCATATGCAAGCCAGTATTATAACACTACACCTATTTTTTCCTAAGAGGCAAGTCTCATAATAAGAATACCACACACCATTTGCCCATACTTTTGCCTTAGCACCAAGTTAAACAGTCATGAATTTGTCCATTCTAGAAATTCATATTACTATAAGTACAGGTTAACTCGTGTTATTTGGGAACCTCAGAATACTAGACACCAGAATCTGCTGTTTCTAACAGTGCCTCTCTGCTTCTCTGTTGTTATCCCTAGTCTAAACCAGCCATGTTTGGCATAAAAATAATACAAAAAATTTTTAAAGGACACAAGGGACAACAGATTAAATAAAACCGAAGAACAAATTTGAAGAATAAAAAACTAGACAGAAGGCCAGCATGAGACTGTGAAAATGTACAGCACAGACTGAGCAACAGGTCCATGTTCTACTGAGAGGAAGATACTCTCTCCACATGCAGGTTTACTGTTGCACAGCAATAGCCTGTAACTTCTATCGAAACCTCTGACAACTGGAATTCCTCTGTAATTCAATAAACTCTCAGGAGTTCAGGAGTTACCCAGGCTTCATTCATCCCACTGGGCTCCTTAACGGAAGACTGCATGTTTTCCCCACTGGCTAAGAGCACATTTTCTGGTTGGGTGGCATAGTAGAAGCAGGTTCTCTTTTAAGACATGAACATCCTAGTTCCATGTCTTCTCACTTCTCCTGTGGGTGGGATGCCTGCAACCAATACAATTCAACTAAGAGAAATGTCTAAAATATAGTTCAGGTCAGTGATTGTCAAAAACCATTCCATAGGTCACCAGTTTTACACACAGTGTGAGTGCCAGTCTTGTATTGCAGTTTTATATAATTAAAAATCTACACTTTTACTTTTGGCACTAGTTCATTTCCTTCTGTCAGGTCTAATGAGTGCACAAGTTCCAAATCAACAATACACTAGTCTTATCGCTCATTCTGGTGAGATATTTTGTAAATGGTGAGCTAATAAGGGCAGGGTCACAGATTGAAACACATTAGACAATTAGTTTTGCTATTTTTCAGGGCTCAGTGGGCACAGTCAACAAACTTAACCTTGGCTAAAAAAAATTACAGTGCTCATGTGAAGCTTTATGAGAGTGAATATATATGTATCACCTAAATTCATGACTATAAGAAAATATAATAACTAAACACAGTAACAATGCTGTCTTTCACTAAGCCTGAAAATGGGTCTATCTTCCAAAAACTTCTTTTAAAGAAAAAAGTCATGAACAAAAATGTTTAAAACATAAAGGAAAAAATAATATGTTATAGCACACAAAGCAGATTTTAATGGAAATGACTATTGTTATAGTTTATACACAAGTCTGTAGTAAAAAAAAAAAAAATTGTCATCTTGCTGATTCTCAACTACAGGTCAGGGTGAAACTGGTAAAGAGGAGCCAGGGGAAACCACATCAAAAAAGAGAGTAAAGGAAACAGTTCCTAGACATTTGCATCTTCAGACATCTTGCAGTCAACACAGCATCTGAAGGAATGAAAAGTCAACATTTCAATTCTTAACTCAACTCGAAGACTCGGCTTGGACCAACAAATCAGTTTTCTCTAGTAGACATTCCCCCTTGGTTTCTCTAAACTCTCACTCCTTATAGATACACACACACACCTGTGCCAACATAAGCACTTGTCACTACGTTACCACTTTCAAAAACTGAGGGTCACCAAATCTTCTGGGCCCTACACACTAGATTGAACTTTTAGACTCAAATAGTCTAGCTTTTTTTAAAAAAAAAAAAAGGCAGGGAGGGTGGGAAGCCAATAAAAAATGCTCTATAAAACGCTATCCTAGTCAATAGTCAATATCTAAGTCATTGACATAGATAATGGTTCTGCTACAAGCTATAATGTGCAGAAAGACACAAAACTAAATTCTTACTATGGGTTATCAATGAAGCACTAACCCAACAGCACACCCCAACAACAAGAGCGTTCTGGAAACTTCTAAATGTAAAAAATAGCCGAATATAATCTTTATATAAAATGCAACTGCTTTAAAAAAGAAAAAACAGCCTGCAATCAGAGCACTTCTTACTGCTTCTTTAAGTTTATGGGTTAAGGATAACTATCCTCACTTTACGAACAACAACAAAAAAAATTGAATCTTAAGAAAATACGTTACCTAAAATTTCATCACTTTTTACCATCATCATAGTCATCAATTAGAATAGCAACAGAATAAGAAGCACATGCTCACTCCAGCACTACTTTATATTCACATCTCATTTAATCCACATAGACACCTTCTATCAGGTAAATGCTACCATCTTCATCTCAGAAATCAGTAGACAATCTTAAAGAGGTGAAATAATTCACCACAACTCATAAATTGGAAGTCACAGCACTGGGAGTTCAACTCCAATTTGTTCGGCTTTATACATTCAACAATTGTATTGCCATCCTTTGGTTTTAGAACCACATTCAAGTATTTTCCAACCAATGATTTCAGAAATAATACAAGACTACCTAATTACTATACTGCCAAACCCACAAAATGTTGACTGTAAAATTCTCACTCTTTACAAGGGGAAAGAGAAGCAAAGTCACCTGCTTGGAGTCTCAGACTGAACTGCCAGAATAAAAACTACACACGAACCCTGGCTGTTTATGTTCTGAATTCTAACTACAAGGTAACACAGACTCCTAACACATGTAGTTAGGACAGGTAAAAATAACCCCAATATTTCTCATCTCAGCTAGTATACATTCAAGTTAGTGACACTGTGATACAATCAGGGCTAGGTTTAGAACAAGTAGTTCCTCTAAAGAGCCAACCAGCTGGAGATAAGCACAAGCTTAGCACCACACATGCGGAACACGAAGTACTTTTTGGGATACTTGTACTCTGTGGAGGATGACTGTAACACAGCAAGGCGAGAGCAAGACTGCTCTTAAGTGCTTGCGCGCAGCGCTGGTGGGACAGAACAAGCCGAATTCTGGTGGACTTTAAAATCCAGACGAAGTTTAAAATTGACTCCACAGGTGACAGGGCCCTAATGTTACCTCTTCCCCAGGAACACGACATTAGAACATCTGTATGGTTCACATTCGCTTCCAAAGACAGTCTCCCCTATTTATTTATTAACTCATTTGATCGTCACACGGTTCACGATCAAGTTTATGATCAAGTTCACAAACATATGAACACGGTTTGAAAATTCAACTGAACTGGGCTGGAGACAGAAGGACAGTGAGATTGTTATATGTGAAACATGCTTCCTCACACATGTCACTTCTAATAAACTGCTCGACACTGGAAGGCAGGAAGGCCAAAGACGATCACCCCTATTTTTCAGATTGGGAAACCCGGGAAGCAATAAACGGGTTACAAAAGATAATAGATCCAGCAAGTGGCAGACCCGAGACTCTACCCAGGACATCAGATTCCAAATCCTGTGCTTCTTCCCTACTCAACTCTGAGAAGAGGCTTTTATTGATAAAGAAAACTTTAAAAAGCGTACTTGGAGTTTTCCGAGGGTGGCCCAAGAAAACCAGGAAGTATACCCTCCCTGGCGAACAGACAGTTCGCTCCCAGCTCATAGCCCGGGGCTCCCAGCCGGACAGCCCAGTGGACTCGCTCCAGAAGCTCAGGGCTCGCGCCCCGAAATCGCCCGAAGCCCCGGGAGGCCCCCGCTGTCCACAGCCTCCTACCCACTGGGCAGAAAAAGGGGTCCCCAAGTCCCCACTCAGTACCTGTTGAAACACAGGAAAGGAACTGCCCCTTCGCAGAGAGTATCTGAGGAGAGCACCCAAAGCAAGCACTCAGCCCAGAGAAGGAAAAAGGGGTCTGAGACGGGCCCCCGCAACCCACGGCCCGCAGAGGTCGAAGGGCGGGAGCTTCCCAGTAACCTCCGCCGCAGGCGGGGGCCGGCCACGCGTCACGTGAGAAGAAAAATACCGGTAACAAAAGGGGAAAGCAAGCTTGTCCCAAGTGTTGCGGGAGACGTGGAAGCCACGAGCCCCAGGCTGGAGTGCGGAGGGAGGGAGGGACAGGTACGCGAAGCGACTCGTTACCCGGGGCGCCTGAGCTGTCTGCATCCGCCGCCTCCTCCAAGCTCCGGCTCTTCCGCTCGAGCCTCCGAGGCGAGCGCCAGGCCTCGGCTCCGCCCCGCAGCGCTGCGCGGCCTGCTGGGAACTGTAGTCTCCGCGAGGCCGGCCTGCGTAGGCGGCCTCCGGGTCACGCGGGGGGAGGAGTAGGCAGAGGGGCGCAGCCCCCGCGACGTGTGCGCTGCTGTCCGCTCGCTCGCCCCCTTCCCTCTCAGCTCTACAGCGGTCAGAGCTCCTGACGTCCGGCACAGTCGTACCATCCCTCCTCTTCACAGCAAAGCTTCTGGAAAAAGATGGTTTGAACTCGCTGTCGCCTCTTCCTCCTTCGTCCTCTGCCCGGCAGTTTCTGCCCCGAAAGAAAGTCCCCTTGTCGCCATCATTCCTTGAAGGTAGTTTCAGGCCACTAACTTAAGCTTGAAGCACCATTTGATGCTGTTGGACATTATCACTTATTTTCTATCTTCAGGTTTTCCTTCTTCCTCTCTGGTCATTCTTCTCCGTCTCCTTCAAGAATTCTTTTTCTAACCTGCTTCTTCAATATCAGTTCTCCAGAGTTCTTGGAGAACACTAATATTTAAGTCTCCCTTTGGGCTTCCCTGGTGACTCAGATGGTACAGCCTGCCTGCAATACGGAAGCCCGGGGTGCGATCCCTGGGTTGAGAAGATCCGCCAGAGAAGGAAATGGCCACCCACTCCAGTATTCTTGACCTGGGAAACCCCGCGGACAGAAGAGCCTGGCGGGCTACAGTCCATGGGGTCGCAAAGAGTCGGACACAACTGAGCAACTAAGATTTTCACGTCCAACAAGCACCTCAAATGTAGCAACTTTAAACGTGACTCTTCCCTCCTCCCTGTTCACTAACTCACTCCAACCTTCAACCTAGATTCCTCCGTCTCACTTCTTCCACTGCGTCCAAATGGGCACCAGATTGTGTAGACTCTACGTCCCGAGCGTCTCTTGAATCTGTTTCCCTCTCACACCCACCGCCAGAGATTTAAATCAGACGCATCTCATTTTTTACCTGGTTATAGCATGGGCTTCCTTACTGGGCCCAGCACTTCAGCACCTCTGCGGGTTCCTCCCCACGGCCATCAGCACCTCCGTGGGTTCCTCCCCACTGGCATCAGGTCTATTTAACCAGCAAGATTTAATCACATCACACTTTTGGTTAAACCAATTAAAGGGTCCACTTGATTGGCTCTGAGAAGAGAAAAGGAAGGATATCTCTTGAGTGATTTTTACAAAACATGGAGGCCAGCCCCACTAAGTCTCTATCCTTATACCAGTAAAATTAAATCATGTCACACTTGGTTAAACCATTTAAAGGATCCACTTGATTGGTTTTGGAAGGAGAAATGGAAGTGAATTTCTTGAGTGGTTTTTACAAAACACGGACACCTGCCTTACTACTTTCTCTACATCCTTGTGGTTCAGAGGTTCAGGGAAGAGAGGCTTACAGATCTTATTTCAGGGTAAATGGACATAAGCATGTTTTAAACGTTCCCCAGGTGATGCAGTCTTTCAACAAGATTGTGTTTTCTTGACTGCTATGTAGGAGGCTTTGTGTCGGATACGAAGAAAATAATAGTAAACAAGATAGTCCCTGCCCTTGTGGAGTTTACAGTCTCTTGGAAGAGACAGATGTTAATCAAATGATTCCATACCAGAAAAAAATGAGACCCACAAAAACAAAACCCCACGATTACCAGTTGTGAATTATGCAGGAATTATTATGCAGGGAAAGTGATCAATTCCTTTCTCTTTCCCTCTGCCACCCATCCTATCCTGTGAATCAGTGTAGCTCCTGAGCCTATCAGAAGCTAATCTTCCTCCATGCCCTCCTATATACTTTTAGACTTATGGAACTGCTGAGTTGCATAAATTGTTCCTCTGTTTGGAAAACTCTTACCTTTCTCCCTTGACTAACTTCTACCCAGTCTTACTCTACTTTGTTGCATTCAAAGCAAACCCAGTAGAATGCTGGCCACAAGGAAACCCTTTCTGAGGCTTGAACTAATCAAGTGGTAACTCCTGGACAAGCAGAAATGAGCCGAGTTAGAGAAGCCAGGAACAGTTGAACACGGGCTACTGGGAGCAGGGCTTTGTTAGCTATTTTGGAGTTAAAAGGCTTGAACCAACATACACATACCCAGCCTTCAAAATACAGGTCAAGTGTCACCTCCAGGAAGCCTTTGCTGAGCTCCCCAGCATGAACTAATGGGTTCTCCTTGCACCCATGCAGACCTCTCGTCCAGTGACAGGCTAGAAGCAGCTCATAACAGCTTTCATGTCCAACTCTTTGCAACCCCATGGACTGTGGCCTGCCAGGCTCCTCTGTCCTTGTAATTTTCCAGGCAAGAATACTGGAATAGGTGGCTGTTCTCTTCTCCAGGGGATCTTCCCAACCCAGGGATCAAATCCAGGTCTCCCACATTGAAGGTAGATTCTTTACCATCTGAGCCACCAGGGAAGCCCTTTGAAAAACTAACTGTTTTTACAAGTCAGTTTTTAAACCATTGATAACTTGAAATCAGCTCAGATGGGAGTATTTACACCACCATGGAAATCAACAAATGACAAATCAGGTTCTTTTTTTGAGAGTCAGTTTACCAGCAAATCACTACCTTTGTCACAAAATGTGTCTCTATGTTATATTGTGATGATTACTCCCCTTTGAGAGACAAATTCTCTGCAACAACTTCATTTAGCAAATATTTGGTATTTATTACTGTGCACCAGAGACTAGCAAAATTCTGAAGGGATTTATAGTGGAGAACAAACAATCATGTTACAAGGCTCACAATCTAGCAGATATGACAGATTATAAACAAAGAACTGTGTACTTACAAATTGAGCTGGGATGCTTTGTTGTGGAACATCCTCGCAAAGAGTGGCCGGTGGGCATAGAATACTACGCTACTTTAACAAGGCGGTCCAGATCGCCTCTCTGAGGTTCAGAGTGACCTTTCCACTGAGCACTGAAGGATAAGAAACAGATGGTCAAGGGGAGAACCAGGGAATTGGTGTTCCAGCCAAAGGGATGAGACCACAGAGAAGACGAGCTAGGTTGTGTGAAGGACAGAATGGTGAGCTTTGTGGAATAGCATGAAAGGTAATTTTGTGTGTCGCCTTGACTGTGTCACTGAGTAACCAGATCAGACATAATTTGTGGGTGTGTCTGTGAGGATGTTTCCAGATGAGACTAGCATTTGAGTGGGCGGACTGAGATAAGTAGTTTATTTGCCCTCCCTTATGTGGGTGCCTGCTTGCTAGGTCACTTCAGTCTTGTCTGACTCCTAGTGAGCCTATGGACTGCAGCCCACCAGACTCCTCTCTCCATAGAACTCTCCAGGCAAGAATATTGGAGCGGGTTGCCTTTTCCTTCTCCAGGGCATCTTCCCAAACCAGGGATCAAACACTCATCTCATGCCTCCTTCGTTGACAGGCAGGTTCTTTACCACTAGCACCACTTGGGAAGCGGGCATCATTCAATTTGCTGAGTGTGTGAACAGAAGAAAAAAACTGGGAAAGGGAAGAGTCATTCTGGTCTTCTATCCTTCTACTCTCTCTGGTTCTCAGGCCAGGACTGGAATTACACCACTGGCTTTCTTGGGTCTTCAACTTGCAAACAGCAATTATGGGACTTCTCAGCCACAATAAAATCACACAAACCAATTCCTCACAATAAATCTTGTTTTATATATGCATATATACATGTGCGTGTTCAGTGGCTTCAGTCGTGTCCAACTCTTTGCAACCCTATGGACTTTAGCCCCCCAGGCTCCTCTGTCCATGGGATTCTCCAGGCAAGAATACTGGAGTAGGTTGCCATGCCCTCCTCCAGAGGATCTTCCCGACCCAGGGATCCAACTCGGATCTCCTGCATTGCAGGTGGATTCTTTACTGCTAAGCCACCAGGGAAGCCCCACATATATACACACACATACATATACATAGAATATATATATATATATATATCACATCGGCTTCCCTGGTGGTGCAGAGGTTAAAGCGTCTGCATGCAATGGGGGAGACCTGGGTTCAATCCCTGGGTCGGGAAGATCCCCTGGAGAAGGAAATGGCAACCCACTCCAGTATTCTTGCCTGGAAAATCCCATGGATGGAGGAGCTTGGTGGGCTACAGTCCACGGGTCACAAAGAGTCAGACACAACTGAGCGACTTCACATATAGGAGATACACATATATCCTATTGGTTCCTATTTCTGTGAAGAACCTCTTCTCACACAGATGGAGAGAGTGTGATTGAGTGATTCAGATGACATGACAAGATTATTGGAATCGTGTGTGCACAGCCTTGAGGCCATGGTGAGGACCTGGACTAAATTATAGCCACTGAAAAGCTTAAAACAAGGGGTTAATGGTATCTGATTGACTTTTTTTTTTTTCTTGGCCTTGTCTCGGGGCATGTGGGACCTTAGTTCCCCAACCAGGGATGGAACCATACCCCCTGCAGTGAAAGTGTGGTGTCTTAACTACTGGACCCAGGGAAGTCTGCTGATTGGCATTTTTATACAGTCACTCTTGTTTGGAGGACCAGAGTAGAAGTAGGAGCCCATTTGCTGCAGTAATCTAGGAAAGAAATAATAAAAACAAAGTGCTAGCAGTGAAACAAGGTGGGTGGACTTGATGTATATTTTGCATCTCAAGTCTACAGGACTTGCTGATGACTGAACGTTAGGGGAGGATGGCCTGGTGACAGAAAGAGGACCCAAGGGCAGAAATTATTTACACTCCTCTCCATATCCTCAGTCCCTAGATCAGGGTCTGGCACACAGTAGGTGTTCAAGAACTGTGTGCTGAATAAATGTATCCATTCTAAGTGCTAAGCTCTGTGACCCATGGCTATCACCGTTGCTTCACACAGGGCCTCTACTAGCCCATATACTACTTTTATGCAAATTAGAAAGAAGGGTCCCTTCCTCCATGTGGACGCTGTCCATCACCAGGGAGCACAGATTGATGAGCAGAGTATGAGCTATGTTTCAGCTCCCACTTACCCCATCAGCTGACACCCTTGTGCAGTACACAGCCTGCACAACCACATATGGCAGCCCTGGCTTCACATCCCTGGGAGACTGTTCTGTGGCATTAATCCTAGTATTGATGGGGAGAATTTGAGGTCTGCGGGGGAAGAAGCTGTCTGCCTGGGGTCACCATAACTGCTGCCGTGACTGCGACTCAAGCCTTTGCCCTCTGAATCCCTGGGGGCTCTTTAACTTTGGAGCCACATTGTCGCTCCCAAATCACTCAGCTCATCAATAAAGAGCTGAGCTCAAAATGGTGACTTAGCTTCCTTGAGTTTCTCATCTGTCTCAGTTACTATTGTTAGAGTATTTCACATTTACATAGTATCCAATATGTGCCTTACAAAATACAATAAAGGAACGTGAAACCAAAGGACTTTGATTTTTTTTTTAACTGAATACATAAGGAATGGCTGGTTTAAAGGGCCCTTAGCTCTTGGATTAAAATGAACTGTGTATATTGGTTTGAGGTGATGCTGTAAGTAATACAGAAGAAAGAACTCCCATGCCCAAGCCTTTTTTTCTTTGTATCTCTGACCAGAAGAGGAGGGGATATTTAAGCAGCTGGCTTTAGAAATATAAACTAGAGGGTAGTGAAAAGTCAGACACGACTGAGCGACTTCCCTTTCACTTTTCACTTTCATGCATTGGAGAAGGAAATGGCAACCCACTCCAGTGTTCTTGCCTGGAGAATCCCAGGGATGGGGGAGCCTGATGGGCTGCTGTCTATGGGGTCACACAGAGTCGGACACAACTGAAGTGACTTAGCAGCAGCGGGGGGTCAAGGACATAAGGAAGGAAAGAAACACCCTAGAACAGGAAAAGAATTCTCCCTTTAATAAATAATAGCGTTTAACATTTAACAAATGCATATTGTGTGCAGGAGCTGTGCTAAGCCCTTTATGTACCTGATCTAAGTCAGTCCTCACACAACCCTACAAGGTACAATCTATTATTACCATCATTTCACAATGGAGGAAGCCCAAGGCTGTGCAGCTAATAACTGACAAACCTGAGATTTGAACCAAGGCAATCTGACTCTCGAGTCTGAGCTCTCAACCACTAAGTTACGCTGCCTCTAACTCAAATGTTCCTGATGCCAGGTCCCCTCTTTCAGACCCTTCAGAGTCCTCGGGTAACTATTAACAGAGGATATTTGGTCCTCAGACTTTTAGGGATTCCATGTTGCCTCTCTGTTCAATGATTTGGGCTTGGTCATCTCCAGCCTAGTTTCAAAACGGACAATTTGAACAAGGCATATATAAGAGAACTCTGCTGGGGGACATTTCACAACTCCTTGGAATTTCAATATCCTCCTAATATAATACCATAATTACCCAGATGACATGGAAGATGGAGGAGAAAAAGTTCAGTAGAGAGGGACTAAATGAACCTGCCCCTTGGAAATGTGGGCCCTTATTGGTGCCCTCTAACTTAAGAATTCTTTCCTTTAGTGACTTTCGTCAATAAATGCAGAAAGATCCAGATTTTATTGGGCTTTTGGGTACTTGGATCCTTCCCTCATGACTAGCATCAGTAAGTGCTATTATCTAGAATTTTATCTGTCTTAGGTATCAACTGGAGGAAAAATAAGACTTTTTAGGACAATAGGAGGGCAAAATATCAACTGGGAGAATTCCCATTTAATTCATGAGGAAAATAGGATAGAGGACTCTGATGAGCAGCAGTGACCTCTGACCCCACACCTAAGATAGGAGCCCAGAAAACTCTCCCAACTCTAATTGAAGCCACCTTTAAAAGGGCATGGCAGCAACTATTGTTTTGGTTGACTCTCTGGACAGTAAGGTCACACATCTGTTGCTCTCATCCAACTGAGAGCTGTGCTAGTACCTTCAACACACACACACACACACACACACACACACACTCTCTCTCTCTCTCTCTCAATCTCTCTCTCACACACACACACGCATGTATACACAATTAGCTTTCCTGTACCAAGTCTAATCTATCCACCTCTTGACCTCAAGACTTGTCTGGCTAAAATATCCAACACCACAATGCTTCTTAGAGGAAAGGGCTAGGTGATATTATGTCCATATTCATCTTGATCTGAGGACAACTTGACTCCTTCGAGCTATAATTGAGAAAATAGTCGAATAACGTCTACTACTTAGAATTTCCTGGCTCAGCTCCGACTGAGTCAACTATTTAGAGCTGGGCTTTGAGTTCCAATACAGCAGCATCCATGCCTTGGTTTTAACATTCTCAATACCTACCTCCAGAGGTGCAGCAAGACACCTCCCAGCCCAGGGGGCCTGGGAGCCCCTGGAGCACGCAGCACAGAAGCTGCAGTTGAGCACTGATTCAGAAGGCAAGGCAGTGTGCGTAATGGGACAAATTTGAGACCACTGTGGGGAAGCTTTCTATTGCTACAAAACACATAATCTTGAATATTCACTAAGCCTCAGTTTCATCATCTGTAAAATGGAGACCCACCAAGGCCACCTATTTCACTGGGTTATCATGAGGATTAAGTCATACAGTGGATGGGAAATGGTTTGGTAAATTATAAAGCAACAACAAGGAAAGGGGGCATATATATTACACAGAGTTTTGCTCTTAAGGGACAGGGCTGACTAGGGAACAAAGAGGTTTTTTAAATTGCAACATTAATTCTTTTCCCTTAGAAGAGTCCTAGGGGCAGAGCGACCCTTTTACAGTTTCCTTTCCGGCACACAAGCCCTCAGTCCCAGACTCTTTCCCCCAGCTCCACAGCGCTCAGTTTCGATTCCTTCTCCACAGCACCCAGCACAGTGCCTTGCACACGGCAGAACTCGCCAAATTTAAACAATCATCTTGTCTACTCAGCAATAGAATATCAAAAATTTGGCTCAACGTGTCACAAGGAGTTCCATTCTCAGAGATAGTCTAGAATTGGTAACCCAGCCCCTTATCTAGGGCAGTGGCCCCTCACTGAACCCAAGAAAGCAAGCAACCTGTTTCCACCTAAACAGAACTTGTTACGCTCCTGACTGCCATGTTATTTCACATCTCCTTTCCTTTGTATGTGCTATTCCCTTTGCCCTGGAATGTCCTTTCTCTCCTTCCTCCATCTCCACCAGGACCTACCTCATGGCACCGCCGAGAAACTTCCCCAGCTTCCCCGGGCTAGCTTCTGCCTCCTCCTTCCCATGAGCTCTCAGACTCTTTGGTTATAGCGCTCCCGACCAAATCATGACTTATGTGTGTCTCAGCCCCACCAGAACACAACACACGGCACGTGGGCCCCACACTTGTTTATTGGATAAACTAGTCCTCTCTCTGTTCTTTTAGGCAGGGCTGGGAATGGGGAGCCAAGAGTAAAAGCCGGAGCAAATCAAGTAACCACCAACTTTTGTTTACACTCTCATTTCTCAAGAACTCTTTCGAAGACAGCCCCTCACCCCCACCTAATTCCTTTACCTCCAGAAAGAATCTTGCAAGGCATATGATGAATTGCCTGGAAGTAGGCAGAACTTCAAGAGTAATTCCAATTGACTTGGTGCCTCTATCCACCTTTCACCTGGTTCAAAGTCTCTGAAGCTTAGTAGCTTGGGTTTAAATTCTGGCTCTAACCAATTCCTGTTCAACTTTAAGTAAATTACTTAATCTTTCAGTGCCTGTTTTCTGGTGTACAAAATAATAATAGTAGCAACATTGCAGGGGTGGGCAAGGGTTATAAGAACTAAATGATACATTCTATGTAAAGCACCCAGCTCTTGGCACAAAGTAAGCACTTCCTAAAGGATAGCTGGTTTGTAACCGTCCAAGTCTCTGAAGCTTAGTAGCTTGGGTTTAAATTCTGGCTCTAACCAATTCCTGTTCAACTTTAAGTAAATTACTTAATCTTTCAGTGCCTGTTTTCTGGTGTACAAAATAATAATAGTAGCAACATTGCAGGGGTGGGCAAGGGTTATAAGAACTAAATGATATACATTCTATGTAAAGCACCCAGCTCTTGGCACAAAGTAAGCACTTCCTAAAGGATAGCTGGTTTGTAACTGTCCAGCTGTCTGTAACAGTCCAATCTTAAGGATGACAAGCTCATTCTATTTGAAACTTCAGAAGGCTGGATTTGTTCCAATACGTCCTAGGCAGGGAGGGGGCACTGGGCCCACTCTGGAGTTCTGTCTGGAGGCTCATACAGTGAGTCTCATCGACCTTTGGTTCTAATCTGGATCCATCCCTTCCCAGCCATGGCCCTCTCCTAAGTAGCTTATCTTCGCAAAGCCTGATGTCCCCAGTAGGGCTAGCGGTACTGAACTGTCTCACAAGGGGGTGAAAAGATCAATTCGTGTTAGCAAAGTGCTTTGGAAATATAACATGCTAAATATTAATGGGTCTCTCTGAGTGTCGGGAAATGTGCAATCTGAACTCTGCTCAGGGCAACTGAAGGTGGGGAAAGCAATTCTGGGCAGCCCGATTGCCACATCCTCGATCTAATCGGGAGGTGGTGCTGATGAAGGAGTGAGTGCACCGAGCATCTGGGGGCTGGGCACGGCGTTGGGTGACCGCTCTGGGAGGAAGGATGTTCTGAGGAAGCACCTAATCCACAAATAGACAGAAACCCAGGGTAGGTTTGGGGCAGACCCAGAAACGTCCTCAGGCTCTCTTTACAAAGAGCAGACAGAGGCTCACTGCTTGCTGTTCTGACTCTCCTGACGCAGTTCTGGAAAGGACAGCACTGTGAGGGGGTCAGCCATCTGAGTTCTTGCCCCGCTTTCAACCTCCCAAACCCCATGAGCAGAGTGATAAGCAGCGCTTTTGTTCATCTTAGCCAGACCTCTCAGTGCAAAATCTTTAGTGTGACCAGACAGCAAGGACTCTGCCCCAGACACTGCTGAATAGCTCTGGAGTAAGGCTTCTTTAGGGTACCGCTCAGCGGTCACCTCTTCCAGGAAGACTTCCTATATCTCACCAGATTGAGCTGGAAGCTCCTCCCTGGGGCATCTGTGGGGTTCTGGGCTGGTTCCTATAAATGCATGCAGCAGACACGTAGACTTGGCACCCTCATTTCTACACACATGCGGCTTTCTGCCTATAGCCACGCATGTACCTAATCAGAGGCCAGGGCAGACGAGAGGGTGGGAGTCAGTGGGCCAATACCTCAGATCCTCACCCTCAGAGGGGGCAACACTGAGACAGTTTCTGCACTAGCTCTGAGACATCCCCCCTGGAACTGAGCCCCTGTTACCCACAGCAGAAACCTGTTCATTAACACGCCTGGTATTGGTTTTCTTTTCTTCCCTGTTTCAGCGTCAGCTCCTCTATGGGTATTTCCTGAGACTGCTGCCTGGGATGGCTTGGGTGGCACCTGACCTATCACACTGCACTCACCCTGCGGTAAGGACCTTCTCTGTTAGTGCTTCTCTTTCTCACTAGACATAAACAACCTGAGGGAAGAGACTGTGTCTACTTCATTTTTTACCCTCCACGTTTTGCATCATGCCTGGTACGTAAGTACTCGGTAAATACTAGTTGAATGAGTGAATGAGTCGAGCACTGGGCCACAGGATGATATTAATAATAATATCTGGCCCTTATGAGTTTCCTTGTTATTCTCAGGACCAGCCCAGGACCAAGGAATCCTGTCCCAGGGCTTGGAAGGAAAGAAAATACCTGTAATAACTGAGGACAAGACGGTGGGATGACATCACTGACTCAAGGGACATGAGTTTGAGCAAACTCCCGGAAATAGTGAAGGACAGGGAAGCCTGGCATACTGCAGTCCATGGGGTCATAAAGAGTCTAAAGCGACTTAGCCACTGAACAACAGTAATAACTGAACTTTCCAGATGTGGTCAAAACTTGCTTGCGTGCCTGGTAGGAGTGCCCCCAAGAGCCTGGCATGATCCTGCGGCTCTGGCCTCAGGGATTCATCACATGCTGAACAGCACCGTCTGTGTATGCAGCAGCAAATTGTTCTTTCTCCTCATGCCAGCTCCTCAGGCTACTCTCTTTTCTGTTCTTCACATTAAAAACAAAAACAAAAATGGAAAACCAAAAAGAAAAAAAAGACAGGCTGGCTATTTTTAATGAATTTTCTGCAGTGGTGCCTTTCTTTCTGATTTTTTTCACTTTCTCAGTGCTAAAAAAAAGGGAGACACATGAATCTGTGAGAATAATGTCCAAAAAAGCTAAAGCTAGAGAAGGATCCCAATGCTCTAGGAAAAGCTAAAAGCAGCCAAAGGGACTCAATAGCCACGCTGGAGAACATTAAGAGAATTAAGGCCACTGTTGGCAGAAAATGTGGGAATATTCAGGTGATAGAGACAAGGAGGTCAAGCTAGTTCACGTTTGTTTTTTCTCACCTTCTCCAGTCTTCACAAAGGTGTTCAAACTAGAATGGTATAATGATCAATCTAAAAATATAGAATTCCAGCAGAAGGAAAGTGCCTAAGCAATTTACAGCGAGGCCACATCATAGAAATTCAATTATTGGCATTTGCGGAAAGAGAGAAACAGAGACAAAGAAAGTGAGAGAGAACTAGCAAGAGTGCAATTTAAATAGTCTAGCACATTCTGCTTGCCTTTCCACCCACCGAGCATATGCCCCGGTATGAACATGAGATGGGAGATAATAAAATAATCACTAACACTGATTCTAGTACTATGTGCCAGGTGCTCGTCTAAAGACCTCATATGTGTTAGTGTATCTGGTCCTCAGTGTAACCCTATGAGACAGGTATGTACTGTTGTTACCCCCACTTTACAGATGAAGAAACTGGTGCATAGACAGGTTGAGTAACTTGCCTGTGGTCACGTAGCAGGTGGTGGGGCCAGGATTCAAAATTAGACAGTCTGGCTCCAACACTCACTAGACTCAGTTCCCAAATACCTCTTATAGGCAAAGCATCCAAGGGGCTGAGAGAGATTCAGGTAGTCAGAGATCCATGTTTTTCATACTACTGGGCTTTTAATGCAAACAAGCCGATTCCTTGGGTGCACAGCTACAGAATTAGTGATTCGTTGCAGTGCTAAGGATATTCAAGGAAAATTCCAATATGTCACTTTTTGCTTTCCATGCTGACTTGAGAATGTAACCTTCATGCTAGACGTGCATTCTTTGTGCATGCAATTTGTCTAGGTCCCTAAGCCTGGGAGGAAAATCTCCCAGAAGCTGAAAGAATTTGCAAATCTGAGAACCACCGTCTAAATCTTTGAGAAATCTTAAAAATTAGGAAATGCCACAGAATTTCAAGTGAGAAACCGTTTCAAAAATATGGGACTTGTTTTGAGAAACAATAGACAAGAACACTGGATGCTCCTAAGAATGACTGCCAAAACAGGTCTTCAGGATTAACGCATTCACTCACTTCACAAATATTTACTTGGTACCTGTTGTGTGCCAGGCCCTATTCTTGGCACTGAGAATATAACAGGAACAAAACAGATAAAATCCATGCCTTTGTAGAGTTTATGTTCTACTGGGAGACTGTCGGTAATAAATATAAAGATAATTTCAGGTAGTTATAAATGTCATTAAGTAAAGAAGCTAGGATAGGAGGATGGAAAGGTCTTGCTGCACAAGTGACGATGGGGCTGAGACTGTGTAAGTGAGGGATCAAGCCATGGGAAGACCCATGGGGAGACCCATGAGAGGGAACACCCAGTATTGAAGCTCTAAGATAGCAACTAGCAAGTTCAAGTACAGTAAGCTGGTCTGTGTGACCAAAGTAGAAAAGTATGCATTTATGTGGGCAAAGAGAGGTGCCCAGTGCCAGGCCCCACACAATCCTATAGGCCACTGTGAGGACCTCAGGTCCATTTCTAAGTGTGTTGGGAAACTTGGAGGGTTTTGAGCAGGTTTTGAGCACATTACTTAACGTGATCTGACTTTGTTCTATAGAGAGCACTGGCTGCCATATAGACACAAGAATAATCGGTATTCTCCTCATTGGAAGTAACTACCTTTTCCTCTGTATTTGCATACCATTTAGCCCATGTCCCAATGTCCCAATGATAGTATTTCTTTTACTCTTTGGTGTGTTTCACCACCAGACTATAATTTCCCAGGAGACAAAAATCTGGGGTTATTTGTCCTTGTCCTTCAACCTCAGTTACCTCTGTGGAGTGCTCATGTTCCCTGGCACACATGTGGCCCTGCACACACAATGCCTAAGACTGTGCTGAGCAAATGAAATGCTCGATAACCCTGAAAAATGACTAGCATTACAATCAGGAAGGTTTCAACTGAAAAGGAGGAACTTTTGAACAGGGAAGTATGAAACTGAAAGGTCTACCTTCAAAAATAAAATTCCCCATTAAAGAAGAAGATGCTCAAGACCTCCCATCTTTTGCAGGGAATGTGATAGCCTGGTGATTTCATCAGAAGATGGGTGATTGTGACTTTTAAGTATTTGCAGAGCTCTGAGCTTTTGGAATTCTAACAATAATGGTTAAGTCATGAAAAATAAAGGATTTGGTTCATACAAGAGTTTGCATGATCTACCTCAAATAAGTCGTGGTCACACTTTCACAGGAGTTCTTGCCTTGATAAGCCTTGTCGGTTGGTGAACCCCTTTTCACCCATCCATGTTGGCTTGTGCTCTGATTTAGTTAGATGACAAATGAGGTACGATGTGTATTCTGGACACCACAATTTAAGAGGAATATAGGCAAACTGGAGCATGACCATGGGAGGCTAACCAGAGAGTAAGGGATCTGAAAAACCAAATGCTATAAGAAATGCCTAGAAGTGCTTAGAAGATTTCCTCTAGTAAAAAGAAAGACTAAGGTGGGATGGGGACGGTAGGATGGAGGCATGACAGCCTCTTTGAATAGTGAAAGGAATGTCATAGGACATGGGGAAAGCCTTACTGGGGTTGTCCAGAAGGCAGGTATAGGACCAAGGGACAAAATTAGAGCGAGGAAGACTTCTGTCCTTCTTAACACTCTCCCAGCACCAGCCCCAGGCCTTTCCTATAGTAGCAACACAATGTGTTTTAATTGGATTGGAGTTCAACAACTAAACAGGCTGAAACACCTCTAGAGCAGCAGTCTAGAAAGCCATGGAAAGGAGTCCTACTGGAATGATGTTAGATTGGATTAGATTAGAAAAGGCAAAAAACATTCACATTAAGTCCCAGCCATGAACTGTTGGCAGTAGCTGCCTGAAACACTGGTGAGAACATTTTGAGGTTGCATCTCTGCCTGGCAAACAAGTGTGTGGATGCCAATGGCAATGTCTGTTGTGGGTAGAGGAGTAGGGGACAGAGCGAGAATGCCAGCCCCAGTGTTGAAGGACGCTTTCAACCCTTTGATCGTGTGCTCCTCTGTTGCTGTCACTTTATATATTGGGCTTTTGGTGACCTGGGATACAATCACAGGTATGAAATTCAATATAGTGTCGTTCAGTCTGCCAAATGGGTACATGCTGTCGTTGTCTGCAAGACCAGCATGGAGCCTCCATCCGTGGGCTCTGTGGCTTTCAGATATTCTCAGAGACCTGGGGCAGCCAGCATTGATCCTGTTTGTTTCCCTAGAAGGAACAATATTGATCTGTTGCGCCATGAAGCCTGCGCCTAGTTCCAACAAGCAATTCCCTTGTCTTCAGTGGCCATTTCAAAGTCCCCTAGACACTCTACTTCTATTTGGCTCAGCCTCCAGCTAACAGTCCACTGATGCTGGACATCACTGAGCAAATCCCATTTAATCAGTGTGACCCTCCTTTTTCACCTTCAAACAAAGCCATATTGAACACCTACTTCTTAAGTGCCAGGAACAGAACTGGGCACTTGGACAAGACTGACTTCAAATCTCAGTTTGGTATAGACAGCTGAAACATGGACAAATTACAATGTTTGGTATAAGTAATACTGGCAAAGAAAAGTGAAGTTGGGGCTAGGTGATGGCAGAGGAGGGGGGCCGAACTCTTCTGGTGGGCTGCTGGTAGCTGCTGGGGGTGCCTTGAAAGAAGGGTCAGTGAAGGTGAATCTTGAAGAATGAGTAAAGACCACTCCTAAAGCAATTTGTACAATGTTGTAGTTTGTAAGTCACCTCCAGTGACCTAATAAGAATTCCAAAGTTTGATCAACAAAGTGTAGAATCAGGGCCTGGGCTGGACAAAGTATGAGGAAGATAAAGTCTGGCATTTCCCTTCCTTCTGGACCCTCTCTTTCAAACATGGACACACCACTTCAGGCCCAGGAGACCGTCCCTTCCTCTCACCTCAGCCCACCCCAGAAGAGGGCACTCTGAATGCTCACATTGACCCTTCAAACGCAGGGCTTGTCCATGTAGGGTTCTTGGGCCCTACCTTTATTAAGCTCCAGAACACTTGGGCTCCTGCTGTCAAAACTGATCTTCCCCACCACGTCTGTAGCTGCCTTATTTACAAAAGGTGGAAGCACCGCAGTGTTCATCGATGGATGAAGGGATAAACAAAATGTGGTATAGATGTACAACCTAGTATTACTCAGCCTTAAAAAGGGATAAAAATCGGATACAGGATACAGCATGGGTGAACCCTGAGGACACGGTGCTAAGTGAAATAAGCCAGTCACAAAAGGACAAAAGCTGTACTCAGAGTGGTGAGGGCTTCCCTGATAGCTCAGTTGGTAAAGAATCTGCCTGCAATGCAGGGGATCCCGGTTCAATTCCTGGGCCAGGAAGATCCACTGGAGAAAGAATAGGCTGCCCACTCCAGTATTGTTGGGCTTCCCTTGTGGCTCAGCTGGTAAAGAATCCACCTGCAATGCAGGAGGCCTGAGTTCAATCCCTGGGTTGGGAAGATCTCCTGGAGAAGGGAACAGCTACCCACTCCAGTATTCTGGCCTGAAGACCAGTACTCTTGCCTGGAAACCCCCATGTACAGAGGAGCCTGATAGACTACAGTCCATGGGGTCACAAAGAGTCGGACATGACTGAGTGACTTCACTTTTCGCTCACTTAGAGTGGTTAAATTCATAAAGACAAAGTAGAATGGTGGCTGCCTAGGGCTAAGGGAGGGGACAATGCAGAGTTGTTGTTTAATGAATACAGGGTTTCAGTTTCGCAAGAAAAAAAGTTCTGGATATTGGTTTCATAAGAATATGTGTGCTTATAGATGAAAGTGAAAGTGTAAATCTCTCAGTCGTGTCTGATTCTTTGCGACCCCATGGACTATAGTCCATGGAATTCTCCAGGCCAGAATACTGAAGTGGGTAGCCTTTCCCTTCTTCAGGAGATCTTCCCAACCCAGGGATTGAACCCAGGTCTCCCAGACTGCAGGCAGATTCTTCACTAGCTGAGCCACAAGGAAAGCCCAAGAATACTGAGGTGGGTAGCCTATCCCTTCTAGCTGAAATTTATACTTAAAAATAGTGAAAATGATAAAGTTTATGCTTATATATTTTGTATGGGCAAGCATGCTCACTCAAATCCGACTCTGCGACCCTATGGACTGTAGCCCACCAAGGTCCTCTGTCCAAGGGATTTCCCAGGCAAGGATACTGGAGTGGGCTGTCATTTCCTCCTCCAGGGGGTCTTCCTGACTCAGGGATCAAACCCCTGTCTCTCATAGCTCCTGCACTGGCAGGCAGATTCTTTACCACTGAGCCACTGGGGAAGCTTATATATTTTACCACAATTTAAAAACTTTTTATTACAAAAACAGGGCCTTCTCTGGTGGTCCAATGGTTAAGAATCTGTGCTCCCAATGCAGATTTAATCCTTGGTCAGAGAAGTAAGATTCCACATGCCTCACAGTGCAGCTAAAAAAATAAATAAATAAAATAAAAACAAAACCAAACTGTATAGTACAAAAACAAACAGAAAACAAACAAAAAAGCCTGCTCTTTGGAACTGAGTACACGTTCTTTCATCCTTCATCCTAGAGCCTCTCATTCCATGACCTCTGCCAAGAGAGGCCAGTCCAGCCAGCAAACTGACTGTGCTAAGAGGGTGATAACCGGATAAAGCGATTCCCCTCCCAGTTAAAACACTGTAACCCAGTTCTTCTGAAAACCAGAACTGGAACCCAAGGGTCACAGTTAGCAGAGAACCTTGAGGAGCTGTGACAGCCCGCTCAGGGAGAGGTTCAATGCCCCGTCCGAGGAAACCCGTGTTTGCCTTCATCCCTGCTGTACCTCTACTCTTGGCACTGAGCCTGGGGATTAGGACGCTCTCAAAATGATTATATTTTCCCCAATAACAATGAATGAATAAATTAATGAGTAAATGAAGCCGACTCCTTTAAATGACACAAAGTAGGCGGTCTTGAGCATAGGGCATCTTATGGGGAAATGGTGTCTTTTCTACTTGTGTGCTGAACGAGTTGGTCTTGTCTGCTGACAGCCCCTCTTTTGGAGGCATTACCTCTCCCTCATTCCTGTGGTCCGAGGGACTGTCAATCACTGTGTCCTTCCCCATGGACCACAAGGGTTGGCATGTGACCCAGGCTGAGCCAACCATTATCCTGAAGCTTTGAACTCACTGACTGGTCCAGATGTGGAAATAGGACCCAACCAGAGTGAGTGAGAATCCTTCCCTGAGATCTGTAAGCTTCACACAGATAAAAAGGGCCTCTCTCCCTTTCAGCTTTGCAAGCCAGTAGTCATCCTTCCCAACCAACTGCAGAGATCCTGCCTGAGAATGAAGCCATCAAAGCAGGGTCCAAAGCTGAAGAAAACAAGAGAATCCTGACTTCAGTATTTTAACCCCTGGGTGCAGCTATGCTTAAAGTCAGATGCCCTTCGAAAGTTCCTAATTATGGGAGTCAATAAAAAAAATTTTTTTTCCTTACGATTGTTTGAGTTGGTCTTACAGACCTCGCAACAAAAAAATCTTGACAATACAGTCTGCTCATTTCTAGTTTGAGTGCTTTCCATATGTGACATTGACTATTTTTAAGAGTTTACAAAATTTATTCTGCACATTTTTGTATGCAGCATACCAAGACACAGAATACAAACCCAGAGAGAAAGAACTAGAAAAGCCAGTGTTTGTCGTAAGAGACATTCTAATGGACGTAAAGGGTTGGGGAAGGGAAGAAATTCATTTAACTAGCATTTTTAAATTATCTGCTATGTGTCATGATTATGGCACGTACTTATTTCACAAGTAATTGCAGCTCATCATCACCAACCCTGAATATAAGGTATTATTCCACTTTACAGATAAAATCAGGGTTCAGGAGGTTAAACAATTGCCCAAGACTACCCAACTATTAAGCGATAGAACAAGGTTTCAGCCTCAAGCTTCTTACTCCAAGGTCAATGACCTTGTCATTGTGCAAACCTGCCTCTTGGACAGGAGATAAGAGAAGCTCAAGAAAAGGGTAAGGAAAGTAGAGGCATTTGTTCATTGGTTCACTCAGTAAATATCCATTCAGGGTCTGCCATTGGTTAGTGTCTGTGCAAATACTTATTAAACTAATGTACACCACATAAGTGTAAAGTATCATCAACATGTGCAAGGCACCGGGCTGGGTGTAGTAGAAGGGGCGGTGTGTGTATAAAACAGCCTTTTCCCTAATAGAGTACACCTAGAAATATTGCATGGCAAAACATGATTAATGGCTTAAGATTGGTTCAAAGTGCTGTGAGGTTCTGAGCAGGAAGTGCTCATACGTGATTGAGGGAGCCGGAAAGACTTCATCACAAAAAGTATATTGATTAAGTGCAAATAAATGTACTGCTAATGATGTGTTTACCTAGGTGCTGATGGGATTTTGGAAGAAATGAAAAAGTAAAGGAAAGAATAAGGAAGAAAGGGAGGGGAGATAGAGGAGCAAGAAGAGAGGAGGAAAGAGAAGAAAGAAAAGAATGAAAAAGAAGACAAGAGAGGGAGGGATAAGAAAGGAGGCAGGTGGGCAGATGGGCATCAGCTGCAGCATATTCCTGGGGCTGTAGCCTGGCTGGCATGTCACAGAATAGGGGTTTTCTAAGCTTTCTTTCAGAGACACTGTGAGGGCAAGATGCCTTCTTGATTATTTACTTGGCCGTTCTACTGATCTCTGAAAAATAACTCAGATTATTAATTCAGTAACCCCCACATTTTATTTTCTATTTAAAAAAACTTTTTTTTGATATGGACAATTTTTAAAGTTTTTATTGAGTTTGGTACAACATTGCTTTTGTTTTATGTTTTGATTTTTTGACCACAAGGTGTGCAGGATCTTAGTTCCCAGACCAGGGATCGAACCCGTACCCCCTGCATTGGAAGATGAAGTCTTAACCACTGGACAACCAGGGAAGTCTCATTCCCACATTTTAGAACAGGAGGAACCTTGTAATTCAAAATTCTGGAGGTGCTTAACTTGAGTTGAATGAGAATCACCTGGCAGCTTGTTCCAGTGCAGAGCCCTAGGCCCTGACCCCAAAGATCTCATTTCAACACACTGGTTTGAGTCCAGGGATTTGCACTTTAAAAAACCACTCACTTGGGTGAATCTGATGAAAGTGTTCTGAGGGCCATACTTTGAGAAACACTGCAGCTTAACCCTATTGTTTCACAGGTAAAGAAGTCTTAAAGTCCCAGAGAGGTTTAGAAGACTGGCACAAGATCACACAGCTAATTAGCGAAAGATCCAGCCCCAGATCAGGTCTACGGACTCTTGGTCCATTGTTTTTTGTTTTTTTTTTTCCCATTAGTCTTAATAGCTCTCCAGCTCAGAATCTGCCCTAACTATTGATATTGTAGGAGGGTTTATCAGCCCTCAGTTGCTGGAAATATCCATATGGACTATACTCTGAGAATCACAGCTTGAGTCATCCCAGGGTAGAAGATTTCAAAGCTAGCTTCTCTCAGATTCCAGGGTTAACTTGCACATAGTTAGCACTAAATGAGTATTTGTTGACTTGATAAATCCCTAGCTGGAATATAAAAAAGGAAAAAGGGGTTCCAACGCAGGTAAAGACTCCTTAATCACCCTACTGTGGTTTCTTGTTCTTATAGGGATGCCCTTGATTCAAGTTAATTTAACGAGTATTTATTGAGTACCTACTATTTTTAAGGCCTTGTGCCTAGGGGAAACAAAAATAAAAGTCAGTTTTTCTATTCTGATATGTGGCACAAAAGAGATGGGTTGGAGGGGTTCAAAAAAGGAGATACCTATTCAGGAAAATCAGAGTATACTTTATCGAGATTTCTTTCAAGAGGAATCTTAAAGGATGAGTAGGATTTCGATAGATGAAATATGAAGGGAAGATGGTCCTGGTGGGGTTCATCTCATTGGCAGCAAGATACAGAGAAAATTGAAAACAACCGATTTTAGCTGTAGCTTGGGCACCAATGAGACAGTAAAGAGATTATAAGACTGAAAAGATAATGGAAAGATCCTGAAGTGGATGAATTAGATTTTGGTCAAAAAAATCTGGACTAAATCTGAAACATATTGGGAAATCATTGAAAATATTTGATTGCTTTGAAGTTTAAGAAGATATTTTTGATAAAGGTATTGTAGGGTGATCAGAAGCTGGGGTATGCAGGAAGTAAGGAGACCAACTGGGAAGAGAGTCAATTTGAGAGTGAGGTAATGAATGTCAGGAAGCAGCCAGAGCCAAAAGTGCAAAGTCATGGCAGCTGACTGGCTATTATGGGGTGTGGAGAGAACTCTGTGGATGACGCTAAAGTTTTAAGCTTAGCCAATCGAATAATCAGATACAGGGAAGTGAGGTTGGGTGATGATTTTGGTGTTAACACGTTAAGATTAAAGCTTTATAGATCACATACAGCCACCTAGCAAAAAGCTGGCACTGGAATCAGAGGTAAGGAGACAAGTGTTAGGGGTGTAGAGGAATCATCCACATAGATGTGATCATAGAAGATATTGGAATGGATGAGAAAAATGAGATATAAAGTATAAAGGGAGAATAGTGAAAAGGGATATAATGGCTGTATCTTTCAATTAACAGAAAGCCCTACACTTTATGCTATAAATAATACAAGGCGTTTATTGACTTATGTAACCGAAAAATCCAGTGGAGTAGGTTCAGACACGGTTCAATCAGGAATCTGGATCTGTTACGCTTTAGTTTTCTACACCCTGCTCTGTTCTGTGTTTTGGCTTCACCTTTACACTAGATTCTCTCAAGGTTGTAAGCTGGTGGCCAACAGCAATTAGGCTTAACGCTTTTATCACTTATACCCAAGAGGAGAGAAAGAACTGGCTTTCCTCAACTGTGAAACTAAAGTCTTGGGCTTTGTTCTAGTTGACTCCACCATAGGTCACATGTAAATCTCATATGTTGATTGCTCTGGTTTTCTTTTCCCTGAACTGTCACTGTGGAAAGAGGAACAGGGGCTTCCCTGGCAGCTCACTGGTAAAGAAGCTACCTGCCAACGCAGGAGACACAGGTCCTATCCCTGATTCAGGAAGACCCCACATGCTGCAAAGCAGCTAAGCCTGTGGGCCGTGACAACTGGGCCTCTGCTCTAGAGCCCATGCTCCGCACCAAGAGAAACCGCTGCAGTGAGAAGCCCGTGTGAGGCAGCTAGACAGCTGCTCCTGCTCACTGCAACTACAGCAAAGCTCGGGCAGCAACAAAGACCTAGCATAGCCAAAAATAAATAAATAAAATTATTTTTAAAAGTAAACAAACAAAAAAACCCTAAAAAAATAAAGAGGAATGGGTTTATACTAAATGGTTTAGATCCGTCATAGCTCACCACAAGAGCTGGGAATGAAAGCAATTCTACCCAATTCTCCTGGCAACAGTACAGTGAGAGGTAGGAATAAAATAATTTAAAGTTCACTAAAAGGTCCCAGAACAGATCCTTCTAGAGTTATAACATTGGTAGGATCCAAGGAGCACTAAGGAAATTTCTCTGCCATGCAACCCCAGATAGGAGAAAGTCTCAGTGAGGAGGCAATAGCCAGCAAGGTAGTGGGGATAATGACTGATAAAAGGTCATCTGTCTGCGTGATTAAGAAAATGACTGATGGCCTTGAGATGGCTGCTTTGGTTGAGGGTTGGGCATCAGTTCAAAAGAACAAGAGGCTGAGAAGGAACTGGAAGATGAGAAGGTGACGCACAGACTATTCTTTCAGCCAGGTGGATGGTGATGGAAGAAGAGAGCAGTTCAGGGGGAGAAGGGAAATGCTGATTGCTTTTAGGACAAGGGAGACTGGAGGACACATGCAGGTTGTGGGAAAGGAGCATGAGAAGGGGGAGGGATGGATGAGTGAGAAGAGTAGGGTAACTAATGAGGCATGGTTTCTAAGAGACAAGAGGTGATGACGGTGGTTTAGTTGCTAAGTTGTGTCCAACTTTTGTGACCCCAGGGACTAGAGAGGAGGGAATGAGGTCAAATATGTAGACAGGGAGGTTTATTTGGAGAGGAAATTGGACACCTCTTCCTCGGAGATCAGCCCAGGCCAGGAAGCCAGTGTAAAAGTAGAAATGTTGCTATGCAAGGAAGTTGAGGAAACGTGGGGACACATGCCTGGAACTTTCTCGGTACTAGCCACTTCTGGAGGGTGAGGGTAGCTGAATTCCCCAGGCAGGCCCTGAAGATTTGAAACAACACTTGGACGAATACAGCAGGAGGCTACAAAATAAGAATAAAAAGACTGGAGAATTGCAAATTAGTACAGTCTTTCTTGAGAACAGTCTGGCCCCTTGGAACAAAAGTCATTTAAGTGTTCCCAGCCTTTGACCCCATAATCCCTCTTCTGGGAATATACACCAAGAAGACAACCAGAAAGGAAATGGACGCTATTTGCAAAAAGATGTTTATTGCTGCCCTTTTCATCACTGGAAAACCTTGGAAAACACCCAAATGCTCCATAGCTGGGGAATGGTTAAGCAAACTATGAAACATTAATATGATGGAATATTATATAACCATTTCAAATGATAAATATGAGTTCTCTGTCAATACGTGAGAAAGCGTATACAGAAAAACGTTAGGTGAATAAGGCAGAGTAAGAAACAGGATGGATAAGTTGATTTCTACCCTGGAAAATGATGCTTATACAATGATGGTTCATAAAAGGTCACTGAATTATGTAAACAGTTGGTGTGTGGAGGCGAAGAGATTTTTTTTCCCCTTTAGAAAATCGTTTAAATACACATTTTTTTAAAGAGTTGCCAAGCAGTTGAAGCTAGTCAGCATGCCTTTGCAGTGATGCTGATCTGCAGGGCTCGTTGGCAATCTCCCTCCACAGGGAAAGAGAGTGAGCATGGGGGACATTCGGAGCGCTTGGAGGGGAGGTCCTCAGGGCTGCTCGCCTGCCCGGAGCAGCCAGAGAGCTGCTGTCCTAGGAGGTGGGCACAGTAGAGAGGGGGTCAGATCTGGAGAGGAGAGGAGACATGATCAGTTCTAGAACCAGAGGGAGCGATGAGATGATTGATGCAGGGATAGGCTATTTTACGATGAAGAGTATATTCATGGGATGTTCTTGGTGTTCCTGTGGAGTCACTCACTCACCGTTTACCGGGCTTCACCTGGTTGCACAGCCTTGGACTACGGGTGGTGGCACCTGCAGAGATGAAAACAATTCTGCTGTTCTCAGAAAGTTTGTGTTTGCATGTGTGTGCGTGCACACGCGCACTTGGTCATGTCTGACTCTCTGTGGCCCCATGGATTGTGACCTACCAGGCTTGTCTGTCCATGGGATTTCCCAGACAAGAATATTGGAGTGGGTTGCTATTTCCTCCTTCAGGGGATCTTCCTGACCCAGTGATCAAATTCGCGTCTCCTGCATTGGCAGGAGGATTCTTTACCACTAACGCCACTTGGGAAGCTCAGAGAGCTTTGTTGTCATTCAGCAGCTCAGTTGTGTCCGACTCTGCAAACCCATGGACTGCAGCATGCCAGGCTTCCCTGTCCTTCACCCTCTCCCAGAGTTTGCTCAAACTCGTGTCCATTGAGTCACTGATGCCATCCAACCATCTCATCCTCTGTTGACCCCATCTCCTCCTACCCTCAATCTTTCAAGCATCAGGGTCTTTTCCAATGAGTCAGCTCTTTGCATCAGGTAGCCAAAGTACCGGAGCTTCAGCTTCAGTCTCAGTCCTTCAGGGTTGGTTTCCTTTAGAACTGACTGGTTTGATCTCCTTACTGTCCAAGGGACTCCCAAAGAGCTTACAAGTTGTAAAATCAGAGCTTGTCCTGAAAACTGAGGCCAAAGAAGAGAGGCACTCCTCCTGAATCCCCCAGTGAAAGAAGAAGCTGTGAGATGGCTAGGCCTCTCCCCTCCACAAGTACCTGAAATCTGGGGCAGAAACCAGAACACCAGCCTGGGCAGGTTTTCCAGGGCTTAGCCTGAGGTCAGAGGAGCACTGGGGCCTGGGATACAGGAAAGAGAAGCTGAAATACTGACTGAGGAACTGGGGATGGGGAGAGTGAGAGTGGTAGGGTGATAGGGGCTCCTTCCGGGGAGATGACAGAACTTTCTCTAGAGCCTTACCCTGTCCAGGGGAAAATGGATAGAAGACTTCAGAGCAAGCGGTAGGATGCCCTGGAGGCAGAGAAAGCCTGAGCTCACAGAGATAAGGAAGTGGATGGATGGGTGGGCTCTGGCTTGGGACCTGGACACGACCACAGGTCCCTCTGCCAGTCTACCTAAGGGGCTACTGGCACCAGAGGTGGGGAGAGGGAAGGAGAGGTCATTCAGTCAACAAACATTTGTTGAACTCAGGCAGTCCTGGTTTCTAATCCCTGTTCTGCCACAAACTAGTCATGTGTCCTTGGACAGGTCTCTTTACATCTCTAAGCCTCAGTTTCCTCATCTGTGAAATGGGTTTAATAACCCAAAGGATCACATGAAATGGTGTACATGAAGGACCTTCAGAGTGCTGAATAAGCCATCAGTAGATGCCAGCTAATGTATGTTTTTATTAAGAATTACAGCTTGTTCCATGGGAGGGACAAAGAGAAGCAAGATACAGTCCTCCTTCCCTTGCTTCAAGAACTCCCGGTAAGGAGAGACAGATATAAACAAGGGATTATAGCCACCTAGAATACAGTGGGATCATTGTTAAAACAATAGCGTGCCTATCTGGAGGAGGAAATCATTAGTTCTGCCTGGAGAGGTCAGGGAGGACTTCCCAGAGGAGGGGACATTTGAGCTGGGTCATTAAGCAGATCACCTAATAGAGAAGGAGAAAGGCATTACAGGCAAAGCAACCGCCTTGGGCAAAAGCGGGGAAACAGCAAAAGCAGCGTGGGTGGGGGAAGGGCCTGCGGCCCAGCAGGGGAGATGGGTAGAGGGCTGGAGGGTCATTTGAGGCCAGTCTAGAAAGAGCCTTCTGGACCTCACGGTCTGGGCTACAGTGCGTGGATGAGTTCCTGCCGCAGTGGGCTGCTGCTGAGCATTTGTCAGCAAGGGAGTGACTGCTCGCGAGAGATGCCCCCAAGGGGATGGGGGACTGGAGGAGGGAGGTGAGAGCAGGGGCAGGAACTCCAGCGGGAGGCTGCGGCTCAGACCCCGCCCTGCCCCCAGGCCGCGCAGCCGAGCGCCCGCTGTTTAGGGACCCGGGGCCTCTCCCCAGCAGTGTCGTCCCTGGCGGCACAGCCTCCAGGTGCTGCAGCCGCTGCCTCCCACGCGTCCCCTGCAGCAGGGGAGCCATCCCTCTCATGAACGCAGAGCTCCTGAGTCCCTCTCCCGCCACACTGGGGGTGCCCTGTGAGCCCCCACACCAGTTCTGAGGCTGCCAGGAGGCAGCCTTGGACTCTTTCGCAGGAGGAGTGAAAGGACAGTCCCCACCTGTTAAGCTGATTTTCCTTTACAAAAAGAGAGCGTGTTGCTGATGAAGAGCGATAAGTGTCTTTCACTGGGGAGGAAAGGATTTTAATAACGGCGGCTGGTGACTCCTGCCCTGCTCCGCTGAGATACAGAGGCTCATTCTTCTTCCTTTTAATAACCCAGCAAGACTGCACCGGGGAGGGAGCCAGAGCTGGCCGCTTCTCACCCCGGTGGTGCCCGCCCTCCACCCCCAGCCCAGGTACCTCCCTCAGTCTCCCACTCTTCCCTGCTCCTTTCTTCTCCTTTGCCTCTCTTTTCTCAGGGGGTCATGAGGCTGGGAAGGGCCTTATGAACAAGACCCTCACTCCAGTGAGATGGATGGGCTGGCCGGTGGGGAAGTGAGCGCCCCGTCCCCTTGGTGTCACAGAAGCCAGAGATCTTGCCAAGGAGATTCACAATAGTAAATAATATGTGGTTCTCAGACTTCAGTAATGTTATTAAAAACATAGCTCCTGCCCTGCCCCGGAGCTTCAGCTTTCCAGATCTGCAAAGGGCCAGGGAATTGCTCTTTCCCTTAGCCTCTCGGGAGACCCAAGCAGGAGGCAGTCAGCCACTCTTCAAGAAACTCAGGGGTGAGCTTCGACAGCTTGCCACCTCGGACTCTCCTGCTAATACCAGCCAATAGCTTTTTTTTTTTTTCCAATTCCACTTTTTTCTCATTATCTCCATATTTAAGCCCTGAGCCCTTTTGAGAACTTAATTGTATGATATGTGAAAGGTGGTCTTATCCTCACAGTGAAGTGAAAGTCACTTAGTTGTGTCCAACTCTTTACGACCCCCTGGACTATGCAGTCCATGGAATTCTCTAGGCCAGAATACTAGAGTGAGTAGCCATTCCCTTCTCCAGGGGATCTTCCCAACACAGGGGTCGAACCCAGGCCTCCCACATTGCAGGTGGATTCTTTACCACCTGAGCCACCAGGGAAGCCCAGTGGCTCACATATATTGAGCAAGTACGGAAGGGATCAGGCAAGCACTTGGTAAGCCTGTCATGAATCCCCAGCCTAATGTCTGCAGTGAAAGTGTTAATCGATCAGTTGTGTCCAACTCTTTGCAACCCCATGAACCAACCAGATTCCTCTATTCATAGGATTCTCCAGGCAAGAATATTGGAGTGGGCAGCCATTTCCTTCTCCAGGGAATCTTCCAGACCCAAGGATCAAACCTGGGTCTCTTGCATTGCGAGTGAATTCTTTACCATCTGAGCCACCAGGGAAGCCTGCCTGCTCTTTGAGGTGGGTCTTATTCCTTCACTGCTGTTATGTAACTGGTCCAGGGCTCCAGGTCAGTCAAAGCAGAGCAGGGGCCAGGCCTAAACTGACAGTCTCCTTATCTCAGGCCCCAAACTCAGCTCCACAAGCTCCACTTGGGAAATTTCTTTTATGGAAGCTTCTTTTCCCATAAGCAGTTCAAAGGCCCATTTTCCCAATTGTTTCCCTTCCCCAGGTCTTCCTGCATTTGGCCCAATAGCCCTCATCCCGAATAACTCTCCTTCCTCCACCCTACACCCCTGAACTCAATCCCAAAACTGCCCAGTTTGCCACCATCCTCCAGGCCTGTGCACAGATTCCAGTTGATGCCCTCCTTCCTTCGCCCCTCACTCCAAACCCTGGTGCCCCTTCACCACAGCCCTCTCTGGCCTTCACCCCTTAATTATCTTCTGGCCTCCACACCAGCCCCCGCTCCCACCATCACTCCGCGTCTGGAAGACTGCCTTTGTTTCTTCCTCTCTAGGATTCAGTCCTCCAGACTTCCAGTATTCCTGGATGGCTGGCATCGTATCTTCCTAAACCCATTGCTGTCATTTTGCATTATACCTTACTTAACTGTCTCCCTTGGCTTTCCACACTGAGACTAAAATCCCCTGCCATTCCAGTTCACATCCCTCGACTTCAACTGTGTAACTTCTGTTTCCTATAGGTCCAACATATTACACCATGTTCTTTCCACCCACCAGGCCTTTGCCTCTGTGGTTTCTGCCATCAATCGAGACCTCCCTCTTGCTTTGTCTAATCCCAAACCTTCCTTCCTTCCACAATCCAGTTCCAAGCTCCTCGCCTCTACAAAGCCTCCTCTTTTACTCTTAATTCTCTGATGCTCGGTGCGCACAGTCGGCATCGCGCACTCTCACATTCATTTGTTGTTTTAGAACTGGTCTAAGGTTGTTTCAGGTCTGCGTGTTTTTCTCACCCCAGGCAGATGTGACTACTGTTGAAGAACGATATCCAGATCCCTTGCCCTGAGCACCTCCTCCCCCAGAATGCAGTGAGGGGCTTTAGGAACTTTGCCTTGAACGGAAACAATTCCTAAATGACCATCCCTTTAATTACAATGAATGACTCTGAAGTCCAAAGCCAGCGGAGTGTGTGCTTTGTGGATGGAAAAGATCAGATGATATAATGGGGACAAAGAACACAGAACTAAAAGGTGGGACACCTGCTTTGTAATTGCACATTTTCTGTTGAGCAGCTGTGTGAACCAGGGTAGGTCACTTGACTTCTCTGTCCTGAGGGGTTGGTCCAGATGTTCTGCGGGACCCTTTTCAGCTGTCACATCCTAGGATCTATGTTGATCCACCCACTTTCTGCCCAGCAGATGATCAAGGGCACATGTATCTCTCTGGACTTTACTTACATATGGAATGGAAACTACAGCAATAGTAGCTAATTTATAGAGTTGTTGTAAGGATTAAATGCAACAATTCAGAAAGCTCTTAGCCTCGAGCCTTGGCCCATAGAAAGTGATCAATAAATGGTAGCTATTATTAAGTCACTTGGCCAGGGTGAAGAGAGCAGGCTGTGCCCACTGGAGAGAAGAAGGTCGTCCCCCAGTGTTCTGAGCCCAGTGGGAAGTCCCAGAGTCCAGGAAGCCATCTGAGCCCTGAAGAGGTCAGGCCGGGGCCCTGGTTCTGGGCCTTGCCCAGCAGCCTTGCAGTGGCTGGAGTACCAACTATCCCATTAATGACGGCACTGCTGGCAGTTGGGGTGACCCTGTTGTACAGTCCCATCGATTTTCCCATTACCCTTTAATGTTGTGTATTAAGGGCTTTGCAGATCCACTCTGTTACCTTCTTTCTTTATTATCTCCAGGGCCTGCCCGGCTGCTTGGGAGGATTAAATTGCCTGAATGCAGTAAACCTCTCCTCCAGTTAAGACACCTCTTCCTGGGCGGAGCGTGGAAGCCATGAGCCCTGGAGTCCCTCCTGGCCCTCCCCTCATGTCACGCACGCACTGGCAAGGACCGTGCAGAGAACGCCGGCTGTGCTCCTGGAGCTGACACACAACCCACTGTCAGCTGGACGAAAGAGGCCAGCAGAGCCAGGTCCTCAGTCCTCTGCTGGGCGTCTCCCCTGCTCTTACTTGGCCTCAGCCTGCTTCTGATGAGTCATTGCCATTGCTTGATCCCCCCCCGCCCATATCCATCACCCTGCTTCCTGTTGGCCCCACCTGCCCTGCTCAGATCCCAAGATTCATCTTATGGCCCTGCCTCATGGAGATTCCATCTAGTGTTCTGCATACTAATACATACATGATTTTACCTCATTCTGAACTGAAGTTTGCCTTCATTTTCTTATGTGTGAATAGGACTATAAGTCCTCTCATCAGGACAAGGGCAAGATGGAGACCATATGGTTCTCAGAGAAGGGAGGTCAGGGAAACAAGCACTGTTCTTATTTTGAGGTGTGACCGAAGATAATGAGGTTGATATTTCAGACAACAATCCATGTACACAAATTAATCTTCCCCCATTCACCTTGAAAAGCAAAACACCAATTCAAAGACGTACTTTCAACACATTTTCAGCTGGCATCCTAGTCAGCAAGTCTCCATCATCTGAGGGTAGATTTGAGTTTTTGGATACCAGCAATCAGAATTAAGTTTGGTGAACAAACTAAGTGAGCAAACAGACAACTCTTCTCCTCTCTCACAATGATATAAAGTAAGATGACTTTATTGTCATACTGATACAAGGGTTGTCTCAATGAGAAGTTCTAAAAGCTACTTTGGAATAAGTGTTGCTTCTCAAGGTGACAGCTTTGAGAGGAAATTCACTTAACATAATTAAGCTTTGATCTACTTATATATTAAGCAGGACTTTTGGGGGGCAGGTGAAAGAAATCCTTGAGGGGGAAGAAATAATTTATTGTCTCAGTGATTGAAAGATCTACAGTTAGGTCTTGTTTCAGGCATAGCTGGAGGGGCTGAAATAATATCTTCAGAATTTGATCTTTCTTGATCTCTCAAGCCTTTTCCTGTGCTTTCTCTTCACTCTCAAGAAGGTCTTCCAAATGCGGTGGCCCCCAGTCACTCAATCTTCAAATCCAGTGGAAAAGAGAGCTTCACTTTCCCATCAGTTTCAATAAAAGGCCTAAGATGGACTGTCACTGGCCTATTTGTGTAATACCCTTCCCTAAACCATCACCATGGTCAAGGGGCTGGAACTCCTGAGTGACCAGTTCTGGGTCATATGTGCATTCTTGAACTCAGACTAAGCCCACAAAAACCATGAGTGGGAAAGAAATGGTTCCACCAAGGGAAAAATGAGGTTCTGGTACCAGAAGAGGAGTAAATGCTTTCTTGTCAGATAAAAACGACAGATACTCACTGTTTTCCTAAATGAATTTCATAGCTGCCATATTAAAGTGATAGCATCTTAAAGGCTTTTCTTTTAAAATTTGGGTTGATTCTTATATCACAGCTCATAAAATAAATAGGTATGTAGATATCCCTTGAAAGCAATTTATACTTGAGCAAAATAAAAATGAAGCTGCTTTGTTCACTTCTGGGGGCATCTTTTGGTGTCCTTGCACTAAGGTGTAGTACATTTGTCTGGACAGGTTTTCGGGAAGGTCTAACCAATTAGCATGGCTAGGTTTCCATTTGTTCTCCCATTTATACAACATCTGGCTGGCACGATGGGCAGTGCTCTGGGTTATAGAAGACGATAGTGGTTTTCAAACCTTTTTTAGAAGCAGAACATAGTTTGCAAATGCTATCCCCCAAGTTACCAAACAGATGAGGGCAGAGCTGCTCTGATTGACCTGGGGTAGAAAACCCCAACCCCATCTGCTAAGCTTCCTCCCTCCCCTGTTCTCCTCCTCCTTACCCTCAGCCTCTGATTCATGACCGCAGAGTCCTGAGGCTCCAAGAAATGCAATTTGAAAACCACTGGAACATAGCAAAGTACCCCACTCTCTATAACAGTCTGAACAGGCTTCTGAGCAGGCTTCGGAACCACAGCTGGGAGGAGCACAAACTGGACCCTAATTGGGCACTTACTGTTCAGGTTCTACACCTTCTTTACCTCAGTTAATGACTATGACAACTCTGTGAGGAAGCAACTATTATCCCCTTTGACAGATGGAAAAACTGAGGCTCAGAATGTCACAAAGCTGGTGAGGTATGGAGCTGGTTTCCAAGCCAAGTCTTTTTGATTCAAACCATCTCATCTCCTTGGATATTCATGGAGTCTCTGATATCTCAGTTGGTAAAGAATCTGCCTGCAATGCAGGAGACCCCAGTTTGATTCCTGGATCAGAAAGATCTACTAGAGAAGGGACCCACTCTAATATTCTTGGGCTTCCCTTGTGACTCAGCTGATAAAGAATCCAACTACAGTGCAGGAGACCTGGGTTCAATCCCTGGGTTGGGAAGATCCCCTGGAGAAGGGGAAGGCTATCCACTCCAGTATTCTGGCCTAGGGAATTCTAGGTCACAAAGAGTTGGACATGTCTGAGCAACTTCCACTTTCACTCTTCACAAGATGCCATGTACCATCCTACGCACTTAGATATCGACTGTTTCATTTGATTCTTACAAGATGCTTTCCACAAGGGAAAGAATCTAGACACCAAAGAGCACATATTGTATGATTTTATGCAAATTTTAAAAATACGTCTACCTAACCTATGATGGAACTTCCCACAGTGGTTCAGCAGTAAAGAACCCACCAGCAATGCTGGAGATTCATGAGATGCAGGTTCGATCCCTGGGTTGGGAAGATCCCCTGGAGGAGGGTGTGGCAACCCACTCCACTATTCTTGCCTGAAGAATCCCATGGAGAGAGGAGCCTGGCGGGCTACAGCCCATAGGGTCCCACAGAGTCGGACACGACTGAAGTGACTTAAGCAAGCAACCTACGATGGCAGAAATCAGAAATAGTGGTTCCCCTTGGTGGAGCAGAGGTGCCTGGGTGAGTGCCAGTGACTGGGAAGGAGCTGGAGGGAGCCCTGTGGAGTGCTGGCAATGTTCTGTGTCTTGATTAGGTGATAGTTACATGAGTGTATGCATATATAAAAACCTGTCAATTGTACACTTAAGATTTGTGTGATTTATTATATGTGAGTTACACCTCAGTTGCTTCTTTTTTCATCAAAATCCTACTATTTAAAAAATTATCATTGTACACATGAGGAAACTATGGTTCAGGAAGACAGATTGTCTAGAATCATGTCATAGAACTTCTCAACAGAAACCTTTCAATAGAACTCAAGGCCTTTGTGGTTCATCCCTTCTGGTCCATGGGCCTATCTACGGCATCTTCAGTAAACTTTGGTGGAAGCAGTGATGTCCTTAGATTGTCATCCAGGAAGAGCTGTGTGCTGCTTAAGACAGTGGTCATCAAACTTCAGATACCCAGGGCCGTGTCTTCATCCCGCCCTCCTCTGCCTACCGCATCCTCTCGTCCGCTGCTTGGCTTGCATTTGGTGGCTCCTTAGCTCTCCCTAATGTTCGTATGTTGGCCTGATGGCTATGCGAGCCCTCCCTGGGGATGAGAATAGAGCACTGGGCAAGGCCTGGGCTCAGAGCCAGGAGAGGCGAAGGGAGGGGGTTATGAGCAGGTGAGGGAAAGGAAGCCAGGCCTGCCCACAAGCCACCAGGGACACTGCATCTCCTGCCAGAAGGCCTGGCCTCTGCTCCCTCTTGCACTCAGCACCTCCAGGGCCACATCCCCGTGCTCCCCAGAGAGCCCTGGAGGGGTCACGTCTATCTATCCACGTCCTGCCTGGGTCCTTTGCCTCCTCCCTTGTGCTTTAGAAGCGGCTTCTATTTTTAGGTTCCATTGTAAGGGAGACCCTGGGATTCAGGCCAGGGATCCAGGGAGCTGGGAAACCACAGTCCCAGGGGCTGGATCAGCAGTATAACTGAGTAGATAGAATGGCAGCAGCCTTGGCATGAGCTGAGTATAAATCTAAGTCTGGTAATGAATCACTGTAAGGCCCTAAGCAGGCCCCTGGCTCCCTGGATCTGAGGTGCTGGGCTAGGGTCAGGATCAGAGTGAAAGACTTGCCTCCCTTCCATCCCCTCTGCCTAGATCCATCCCCTGTGAAGCTTTTGGAACAATCAACCCCAAACCCAGATCTGCCCACATCTCTCTTCTACTTAAAACTCGATTCCTCCCCTCCCATCCAGTAGCAAAGTGAAGGTTTTAAGCAAAGAAACAAGTGCCAAACTAGTGTTGGCATCTGAGCCAAGTCATGAAGGATGAGTGTATTTCAGGAAGTGAACAGAGAGCCCACTGAAAGGACTCATGAGACGAGAAGCTGGAATGACCAAGGAGGACAGGTTGCTGCCATCAGGGCCAGGCTGGGATATTTGGACATCACACACAGGTGCTGGCAGTGGGTGAGAATTCCTGAACAGAAAAATCTGGCCATGATGCTCACACACAAAAAATTATTCTGTTTAGGATGATCCAGAGAGGAAATAGGCTAGAGGCAGGAGTATCATTTATTCTTTCAACAAGCTTTTACTGAAGTGCCTCCTATGTGCCATGAACTAGACTACATCCTGAGGAAACAGTGGCAGAGAAAATATGGATCTTGGTCTCATGAACTTGATCACCAACAGCAAAGAAACATATTGAACAAGTTTCCAATGTCACAGGTGACATGAAGGAGACGTGCCAGGGATGTAGGTAGGGGTGCTCATCAGGGACCCCTTATGCAGGCTGAGGCAGGGGTGATATTTCAGCAGAGATGGGAGAGGAGGTGCAGGGGAGGGGAGGAAAAGAGCACTCCAGCCAGAGGGCACCCATGCAAAAGGTCTGAGGCTACAAACAGGAACACGCCACCCTTGGACATTTTTTACTAGATGAATCTAGTATGAGCTCAAAGAGGAAAGAGTCCTGGTAGATGAGGCTGGAGAGGCTGGGGGTGGAGGGGGATGTATTGAAGCCAAGGGCCTGTGGGAAGCCCACCCATCATGTTAATGTAGCTAGATGGCTCTAGCTACAGGAGAATGGATGGAGGCAGGGGGCAAGGGGATGGAGAGCAGCCATTGAGGAGGTCACTGTGATGCCAGGAGAAAGAAGGCAGATCCCTGACTGAGGCTGTAGTGGGGAAAGGAGGGGATCAGATGGATTCCAGGGCCCGCTGGGAAGGAAGAGGGAACCAGATACTCGTGGAGGACTTCAGCGTTCCTGGCTTGGAGATGATCACAACAGAACTCTTTCCCATGAATTCAGTCCCTCCTGAACACCAAATTATGTTCTGTGCTTTACCCTTTAACCCAACTATAACCTCCTTGAAGCCAAATACCAGGTCTTGCTTCGCCCTGGACAATACCTGCCCAGGACTGTATGGATAAGAGATATTCAGTACATTGCTGGTAAGTGAATAATAGCCACTGAGGAAATGCTTGACTTGATCCTGTCCATGGTCAGTCATGGCCAGACCTGGCCTTCCCTCCCCTCCTGGCCCTCTCCTCCGCCTCTTCCACTCCCTGCTAGAGACAGGTAGAACCCAGGGGCAAGGGTCAGAAGTGGCTTGTGGGCCTGGTGCCACCTGGAATACTTAAAACATGAATTGCGAGTCAAGTGGCCCCTCTCACAGTTAATCGATGGCAGCATATCCCGATCGCTTTCATTATTATTATTTTCTTATGCATGTGTGATCGGGAGATTTATTGTTGAGGCTACAGAGGCAAAATCAATTATTCATGTTATAAATTAGAAAATGATTTATGTCTACAGGAGACGGGGCCTCAGCGAGCCGAGCCCATTACAGATAAGCTTTGCTGAAAGGACCAAGATTTATCTGTAAACTTCACAAATTGCAGCTCACCAATTCAGTCCTGTTCCCAACCCCTCCCCAGGGCACCCATCCCTCTTCCTGAGTCATTCTGTCTCTCTCCGTTGTCCACCACCTCCTTGACTCCGGTTTCCTCTTCCTCCTTCCCACTGACTTCTCCTGTTCGTCTCTCTCTTTTTTTTTCCCTTTGACAAATGCCCCATTGCTTGCTCCTATCTCTTTTAGGGGCAGACACTCTTAAGATTCTAAATAAACTTTCTGGTCTCTGGGTACAGCCTGCCCTGTATAGGAAGAGATAGGTAACAGCTAGGCAAAGTTCCTCCTCATTCAGTTCATCTGCAAATCTGTCAAGGGGATCCGAAGGACCAAGTCACATCTCTCAGCAGCTGACTCATGCCTCTGGTAAAAGACCACTGGCACGCAACATCTGCATGCCATCTAGTTTGGAGATGCAAAGTGAGGACGTGGAAAGCCCATGGGCTTTGCAGTCCAACGGACAGGGAACTGAATCCTAGCTGTGCTATGGATGGTATGACCTTGGACAAGTTACTGTCTCTGATCCTCAGTTTTCTCCTCTGCAAAGTGGTTTCCCAGCATTTCCCCTACCTCATGGGATTGTTGGAGGAGAAACAAAATGGCAGACAAGAAGAAATACAAGGATGGCCGAAGCAGCGCTGTGCCTGGCACGCAGGGAACCCCCACAAGATGCTAGTTTCACTTGGGGGCACAAAACTTGCAAATAGGGTATCCCTCTCCTGTCTCTCTTCTGTCAAACAATAGCTGCTCTGGATTCAAAGAGGAATCGAGCTGGGAGCCCAAGGACTGGGAGAGGTATGTCCCGATGACTACTACCTCCAACGAAAGCATCACGGGCTCTGTCCCAGGAGTCAGAAGACCAAGGTTCCAGCCCTGCTCTCTGATATGAACCTGTGACCAGGGCAAGTTACATCACTGTCTGAGTCTCATTTTCCCCTCCTGTCAAATGGGGATGAAATACTTGCCCTTCCGACCTCATAGGTCTTTGTATCAAATAAAAGGAAGGCTCTAAGAGTTGCTTGGAAAACTCTGAACTTCTCAATAATCTTGATAATAATCACAGCAGGATCTTAAAGCATTCTTATTGGATGATGTTATAGGAGAAAATTGGCAAAAAAAAAAAAAAGAGAGAGAGATTTTGGTTGACTGGAGAGCAACTGTGGCAGAAATGTGCTTAAGAAGAATTAGTCTCTTAAGTGATTGAGTAACCGCACCCAGATGCTCTGAACTGGCCCCAAAGCCCTTCTGAGGGGTCTTCACACTTCATTAGGGGCCGGGGTCGCCCTGCTGATCCACTGATGCCTGCGGCCCTGGCCCCATCAGACTCCCAGGCCCAAGGCTAGTAAATATGACGACTCAGTGCAGTCTCGTAGCTGACTTAGTGCAATGGCAGGAAGCGCTGACCCCAGAGAGCATCACACCTCTGAGTGCCCGTATGTGCCAGGCACAGAGGATAGTAGTGAGCACACCAGGCCCAGCAGTTGCCCTCAGGAAGCCTGTAGTCCAGAAGCAGAGGAGAGTGGCATGATATAAAACCACACAAACATCACATACATAGGCCTGTAAATTGCAGACTGTGAGAAGGTGCTATGATATGGACATACAAAGTGCCATGAGATCCAGGCAGGGGGCCTAGCACCAATCTGGGGAGTCAAGCAATTTCCCATGGAAAAGCAGATCTAAGCCAAGACCCAAATGATCACAAACAAGTAGGAGTGATGAGAAGAAAGGGACAGGTCGGGGAGACTGTGTGAATACCCCTGAAGGAAGGGGAACAGGAAGGAAAGCAGCGGTTGTGGCCAGAGGGAGTGAGCCAGGAGGCAGTGATTAGAGGCGGGGTGGGGAGGAGGTATGGGGTAAGCTGTCTGCATTTGGGTAACTGTCTAACTGAAACCCAGGAGCCTAAGCCCCGGCATGTCATCCTAGCCTGAGAGACTCAGCCACATCCTCTTCCAAGGGGCTAGAACCTGGGATCTGTTGAGAATTCTCCCCCAAGGGATCTCATGGTGAAAGACAGAGCTCCTCCTCCTGTTCCTCGGAAGGTCACAGGAGACCAGGCCCTAGGTTTCCAGGGGAGGTTCCATAAGTCCATTCAGCACTGCCCCAGAGCTTCAGACCCTGTCCCCAAATCCATGGGTGCCTGCCCCATGGGACCTTTTGCCTGAAAGTAATTTCTCTCACCCCTATGGCTCTTTTTTGAAGTCCTAACACCTGGTCTTTCAGCTGATGGGAACCCAGCAAACCCATCCTCTCCCTTACCCCAGCCCAGCCCAGGGAACAACCACATCCCCATTGACCAAGAAGCCTCAGACTGATCCTAGCTACAGTGATATTCTCATGGACAAAACCACTAGATTCATCTGTAGGTCTTTCATCTGATTCTCGAGGGACTGGTGCCAGCTGTGTTCTTGGAGTGTCCACTATTTCCCCCAGAAATTCTATCTACCTGAAAGCCCAGATCAGATGATTCTACTCCCCACTTTAAAATTCCAGTGGCTCCCCATTGGCCATATCTGTAATGAGGTTCAAAGTCATTCATATGGTAGGAAAGACCCTCAAAGTGGACCTCCCCATAGCCCTAGCCCCTGTCTGTCCTCCATGCATGCTTGCCATGTGCTGTCCCACCTTCATGCCTTTCACACACACACAACCTTACCATCAGAATCCTTTTGTGGCCCAGTTCAAATGTTACCCACCCCCCAGGGGAAGAGGCCTGCAGACATGGAGAGAGCACCCACAGTAGACAGCACCCCAGGCTTGCCTCCTGGCTTCTCTAATAGCTGTGTACCCTCACTCAAGACACAATCTCTTTAGGCCTAAGTCTCTCTGTATCTTAAACACAGGTCATACATTTCCCTCCCACATAATAGGATCTATGTATTTTGGGGGAAGGTATGGGATTCAAACCTGGCTAAGGAGACAGAGGAAGACTTGAATCCAGGCAAAGAGATGGGGAACGTCATTTCAGAATGTAGCCTAGGCCTTTTGGGCTCCCCTGTTAGCTCAGCTGGTAAAGAATCCACCCGCAATGCAGGAGACCCCTGTTTGATTCATGGGTCAGGAAGATCCCTTGGAGAAGGGCTAGGCTACCTATTCCAATATTCTTGGAATATCTTGGTGTCTCAGATGGTAAAGAATCTGCCTGCAATGCGGGAGACCTGGGTTCGATCCCTGGGTTGGGAAGATCCTCTGGAGGAGGGCATGGCAACCCACTCTGGTATTCTGGAGAACCCTCATGGACAGAGGAGCCTGGTGGGCTACAGTCCATGGAGTGGCAAAGAGTCGGACACAACTGAGTGACGAAGCATGCAGGCACAAGGCCATTCAGGGCTCACAAAGCACTCCTGGAACAGGGCCTTGTTACCGAGGTGGAGACGAGATGGTGCCTGTGAAAATGCATCCTGAGTGTTAGATGGCTGTACATACTGTAGTTATCATCATCTCCAGTTATCCAGGAAGGAAATCGAGAGCTTTAGAGGGAGAGGAGGCCACAGCCTCAAGACAGGAGCCAGCAGCTGCCTCAGGGGTGCCAACCAGCTTAGATCAGGATGGAAGCTTCAGCTCCTGCAGGAGAGGAAAGTGCAGGAGCTTGATGAACTAGCTTTGGCAACGCTTGGTTACCTTGTCCTGCCAATAAAGTCACCAGGATTGAAAAATGGAACCAGCTCCCTCCCTTGCCCTTGTCCTCGGGTGTTCTATGTGTCTGAGCTCTGTCCTTTTGCTGCCAAATTACCTTTGTTCCCCTCGCTCTGAAAAACTAGTGGTGAAATGACCACCCTCGCCCCCGCCCCACCCCATGGAGATAGTACAGATACTCTGGATGCACGAGGGTGTGGGTGGTGCTGGAACTAAGGATGCCTGACTCACAGGGGAGGGGAGCTGGGTCTTAAGGAAAGGGGCCAGGGATGCTCTCTCATCCCAGGTGAGACACAAGCTTATGAGGCTTTGTTTAAAGATTAAAGGGGTAGGCCTAAAGTGGGATTTCTTAGCATAGGTTCAGAATCAGGTAAAGCTGGAATGGAATATGAACTCTACCACTGAGTAGCTGTGAGACCTTGGACAAGTTAACTTAACCTCTCTGAGCCTTGGTGTGCTCATCTGAAAAATGGGGGGAATAATATCTCCCTTACCAACTTGCTGTAAAGATTAAATATAATTACTTGTTTAACTTAATGCCTGACTTTATTATAACTGTTATTATTATTAATAATCCTCCCAGGTGAACCCTCCAGCTTTCTCTGAGAACTATGTGGCCAGAAAGTAAAGAGCTTGGGAGAAAAAAATTAAGATTGGCATTAGGGAGATAATTATGGCTGAGAAGATAATAAGTTTGCTTGGGGAGAAGACTTTCCCTAAGAAATTGAGAGCCCTACCTCGAATCCCCTCTGGCATGCTGTCAACTGAGGGAGCGGGCAGAAGAATAGAGCAGCCGAGCAGCCAACAAGGTTTGCCCTGCCCGGCTATGCAGGGTACAGGCAGGGTCTCGCAGAGACTCTGGGCTGGGAGCCAGGCTAGTGTAGGAATAACTGAGTCTGGGGGGTTCCTCTTTAAAAGGATCGCTAAGCCTCTATGCAGAAAAAAGCTTAGTGCAAATGTAATAAATGCTTAATAAATTTTTGTTGAAAGGAAGGGAGGTGATGGGGAGGATGAGAGGGAGGAAGAAGGAAGGAGAGGAGGAAAGAGAAGACAGGCTGTAAGGGAGGAAGCCAGGGGGAACCGTATGGAGGCTGGGCTTGCACCTGTTCCCTGTCTGCAATACCTGCCAGGTAAGCAGTCTGCATCTGGTCAGCCGCACTGCCTCAGAAGCTCAGCTGTGTCTACAGTCTGATCACTCCTCACGCTGCTCAGAGGCCGAGAGCTGGCCCACAGCCCCTCTACGTGGGTCCTGGCAAGCCTGTACCCCCTCACCTCCAGCCCCAGGCTCAGGCAGCGCAGCGTTAGTAAGAACTAAGATCCAGGCTGCTGGCAGCCTCCCTCCTTTTCTGACCCCATGGATCTTTTCAGCTGCCATCCCAGCTTCCCTCCTTGCTTCACTGACCAAGCAGCTCATCAGCTCACTGTCCCTCTGGCTCTGGAGCCTTCCGAGCCTTTGCGGCACTGGCCTGCTTCACCCTTCTGAAAGAGCAGTATTGTCTAAAACCTCCCACATCCTCCTGCTGGCTTGTAACTGCCTCTTCCCTCACCTCCCCCGTCACTGACTCTCCCACCTCTCCCCACAGTACCTTCTCCCATCCTCTGCCTGGAAACCCCACTTAGTTTTGAATTAAATCAATGTATCTGATTATGCTCCGTACAGGTGCTTATACATTCAGAGTCCTCCCCCATCCCCCCCTCACCCCTGCTGCTGCCCCTGAGCCACCTCCAAATTTACTACATCCTTGGTCTAGAACATTCTCCACTCCTCAATCCACCCTCAACCTTTCTCCTGCCAAAGGCTGAAGATGATGCCTCCCAACATTTCGTTCACTTCAATGCAGGTTGTAAATCAGGCCCAGCTCAAATACCTTCTCCTCCATGAGGCCTTCCCAGAACTGAGCCATCAGAATTCATCACCAGCACTTTGCTAACAATGGTGTTTTAAACACAAGTCACAGGCTGCCTGCAATAGGCTCAGTCATGTGTCTGCCTCCCTACTCACCTCTAATTTTTTAAACAGGAAGCTTCACTTATTCATTTCTGCATCCTTGGCACCTAGCTTGTTGCCTGGAACATGAAAGGTACTACAATAAGGCTTATTGAGTTGACTAAACAGTAGGCACTATGATTTGGCTGGTTTACCAAGCACTCAGCTCACTCAGAAGATGAAAAAAAAAAAAACAGTGTGTTGTTTAGAAGGATGTAGCTTCAGTCTCACAATTCTCTGGGGATGGAGCTGTGGCCTGGCAATTTTCCTCTCCAGCCTGTGGCCTCCAGTGCACATAGAGAAAGACCCCTTTATGTTCAATTTCCATCTGTCACTGAGCCACCATATTGTGATTGCTTCCTTCAGCAGTACTGATTTCTGGTTTGGAGTCTGCTTATTTTCTACTAGGACCTCTGGATCTTGTTCATCCATATGAATAGGGAGTCACTGGGTACTTCCCCCACCTCCCCCACACACCTTTTCATTCTTGTAGTTTAGTTTATTCTTCCCTCCTTGGAGAAAAAAAACAAAGTTTTGGTACATTTGCCTGTATAAATAAAAATACAGAAAATAGTCTAATTTGGGCCAGCAATCATCTTCGTTCCTTTCCCAATTTCCATTTTCCTTGTGGATAACACCTTCAGGTTAAAAACCTCAGACATCTTTGCCCCTTCAGTTTCACTCCTTCCCCATAGCCAAAGAACCAATTTATTCTTAGGAATGTTTCTGGGTTCATCCCTCTCTTCCCATTTTTAGAGATTTCAGTCCTTAACACCTCAAACCCAAGGAACAGCCCTTAAGGGATGTTCAAGCAGGAAAGAACAGGAGGAATCACAGTCTAGACTTCTTGTTTTAGAGAGGGGAAATTGAGGCTCCAGTGTGAACAAACCATCCAGTGTCAAGGTGAAAAAGAGTAGAGACACCCAGGAGGGCAAGATCTGGGTCTGCCATATTCAAGGCTGTATTCCCAGCACCTGGCAGAGTGGCACACAGCCGCATAATCAATAAGCACAAGACTTGAGTGACAGAAGCAGATTCCGAGCTGAGTCATCTGACTGTCTGTCCGGGGCTCTGTCCACCCCGCCACTGTTGTGGTGACCTGGGTCTCTCCCAGCTGCCAGCCTATCCCTTGCCATCTAAACGGTGCCTCAATGGGTAAGGAAGTTGTGGTGCATAGACACAATGGAATATTACTCAGCCATGAAAAGGAATGCATCCGAGCCCATTCTAATGAGGTGGGTGAACCTAGAGCCCATTATTCAGAGTAAAGTAAGTCAGAAAGAGAAGAACAAATACTGCATATTAACACACATATATGGAGTCTGGAAAGATGGTACTAACAATCCTGCACGCAGGACACAGACGCAAAGAACAGACTTTTGGTCTCAGAGGGAGAAGGAGAGGGTGGGATGATTAGAGAGAATAGCACTGAAACATGTAACTTACCGTATGTAAAACAGATGACCAGTGCAAGTTCGATACCTGAAGAAGGGCACCCAAAGCCGGTGCTTTGGGACAACCTGGGTGAGGGTGAGTGGCGAGATGGGAAGAGGGTTCAGGATGGAGGGGACACGAGTTTACCTACGGCCGGTTCATACTGATATATGGCAAAAACCATCACAATATTGTAGAGTAATTATCCTTCAATTAAAATAAATTAATTAATTAAAAAATAAACCACGTCTCAACATCCAATCAAAGCTCCCTTTGACAGGCTCTTCTCCTGCCTCAGAATATAACACGAGTCCTTGCTGCTGCTGCTGCTGCTAAGGCACTTCAGTCGTGTCCGACTCTGTGCGACCCCATAGACAGCAGCCCACCAGGCTCTCCCGTCCCTGGGATTCTCCAGGCAAGAACACTGGAGTGGGTTGCCATTTCCTTCAATGCATGAAAGTGAAAAGTGAAAGTGAAGTCGCTCAGTCGTGTCCGACTCTTAGTGACCTCGTGGACTGCAGCCCACCAGGCTCCTCCATCCATGGGATTTTCCAGGCAAGAGTACTGGAGTGGGTTGCCATCGCCTTCTCCAAACATGAGTCCTTATTCCCCTGTTAAACTTAGCACAAGTCCTATCTCCCTCCTTTCTCAAATTATAGGGGCAATAATATTTTTCTTTCTGAAAGAAAGATGGAAATATATATTACCGAGGGTGATGCCTGCCTGCTGCCTGCTAAGTTACTTCAGCCAGGTCCAACTCTCTGTGACCCTATGGACCACAGCCCACCAGGCTCTACTGTCCACAGGATTCTTCAGGCAAGAAAACTGGAGTGGGTTGCTGTTTCCCTCTCCAACTGAGGGTGGTAGAATAAAGAGAATGTGCTTTGACATTCTAGGTTTGTGAAACCCAGATCTGGTCTCCCAGCAGTAGGATCCCATGAAGAGCTGCTTGGACTGGTCTGATGCAGATGAGGAAAGAAGGGACAGAAGCGGGTGCAGGGCCAGGTGGGAGAAGGCAGAGGGGTCAGAACCGAGGAAACCATAGCCTTGGCTGGGGATATCTGAGGTCAGCTGTGGTGCAGCCATAGGCTCTGATCAGGGGCTCATCAGGTCAGGCAGTCAGGACATGCAGCGTCTTCAGAAAGAAAACCAGGAGGCAGTCTCACACAGAATGGTATTTCCACTGAGTGCTTCCCTGTCTTGGGGCCTGGAGCTGCCATAGTGAAGGGAGGACTGTCTCCAGCATCCTGATGTGTGTGTTCAGTCTCTCGGTCGTGTCCGACTCTTTACGACCCCATGGACTGTAGTCTGCCGGGCTCAGGAGTCCATGGAGTTTCCCGGGCAAGAATCCTGAAGTGGACTGCACTTCCTGCTGCTGGGGGTCTTCCTGACCCAGGGATCAAACCCACACCATGTGTCTCCTGCATTGGCAGGCAGGTCCTTTACCACTGTTGCCACCTGGGAAGCCCCAAGCATCCTGGTGTCTTTAGTCAAACATCCAAGGCTGAATTTCTCTCCATATTAGTTTATTTGGACTGCAGTAACAAACTCGGTGGCTTAAACAATGGAAATCTACATATTTTCTCAGTCTTGGAGCCAGAAGTCCAAGAACAATGTGTTGGCAGGGTTGTTTTTTCCTGAAGCCTCTCTCTTTGGCTTGTAGATGGCCATCTTTCCCCCTATTCCTCTTATGGTCTTTCCTCCATCTGGTATGTCTGTGTCTTAATCCCTTTTTACAAGGACCCAAGTCATTTTAGATTAATGACTTCATTTTAACTTAGCCACTTATTTAAAGGCTCTGTCTCCAAAAACAGTCATATTGTGAGGTACTGGGGGTTAGGACTTCAACACGTGAATTTGAGGGCACCAGAATTCAGCCCATAACATCCTCTCAGAGGAAAGAGTCCAGGGTGGGATGGACAGGGTGTCGAGGCTGCAGAGGACCTACCTGGCTTCTCCTTGACATGTGTCCATGGGCAAGGGATGTTTGGAGGTAATAGCAGCTAATGAATACCCATCAGCTGGGCTGAGGGGTTTAGGGATTTCCAGTAAAGAGTTTTTAGAGGGTATTAATTCTGAGACTGGCAGCAGTAGGCAGATTCTGGCATGCAGTGTCTCCATCGCAAACAGCCTATATGGGAGACATCTCAAAGCCTACCTGGGCAGCAGAGAACTCTCAGTCATGAGAACTGAGAGCCAGAGAAGCAGCTCACTTAGCAGGACCAAAATCGTAAGAAGTAAAATGAGGCAACAGAGCAAAGACCCGAGAACGGAGGCCTGGTGGTAGGTTGATTGTGCTAATAGCTCCAGTTAATGGCCATGCCGAATGACACCCTCTACCCTTTAATTTTGCAGTTCTGCCCACTCTGATTCTGGACTTGGCCATGTAATTTGCTTTGGCCAACAAAATGTTAGCAAATGTGTGCAAACAGAAACTTGAAAATTGGCTGTGTGTTTCCATTCCTAGGGTGATCAGGCTTATGGACGTGTCACTCTGCCATGCCATGAGAACGTGTCTGGACTTGGCATATTCTGTGTGGACACTTGACAGAGAGCTGAGTCACTTCATTCATCACAGTCATCCAAGCCATCCTGTCACAGCCATCCTAGATCAGCCAAAATAACCAGCCAACCACCCCACGAATGTGGAAGAATTCAGAGTAAGAAAACCTTCCAGGGGCTTTCTTGGTGGCTCAGTGGTCAAGAATCTGCCTACCAATGCAGGAGACAAGGGTTTGATCCCTGGTCCGGGAAGATCCCACCTGTCGTGGAGCAACTAAGCCAATTACTGTGCCTGTGTTCTGGGGTCTGGGGGCTGCAACTACTGAGCCCATGTGCTACAGCTACTGAAGCCCATCCACCCTAAGGCCCGTGCTCTGCAACAAGAGAAGCCCTCACTTGCCACCACTAGAGAAAGGCCCACGTAGCACCAAGGACCCAGCACAGCCAAAAATAAATAAATATTGTTTAAAATGTAAAAATATTAAGAAAACCTTCCAGCTGAGCTCAGTCTCAGTCATTAATCCATAAAGAGCTAAATAAATGCTCACCGTTTTAAGCCTCTGAATATTTGGGTAGTTTGTTAGCATTATTGTAGCCATAGAAAACTGATGCAAGAAACAAAGCAAGACAGCGAGCATCTAAGCACCAAACAGTCGGTGAACCAGAGACCCTCCAGAAGACTAGGGGCCAGAGCAATAGCCAGACTTGAACCCTGATGTCAAGGCAGCTTCCTTCTTACCTTGTATCTTTGACTCCCCACTACCCCCTCCCCCGCAAGTCCTGCCTTTCACCTTCCTTCAGTCAAGGTTACTTGTGCATTTGTCTAATTTTCATACTAGATTCTATGTCTTGGTTTGTCTGTCACTGTCCATCCTTTTCTCTCCTTATCCCAAGAGTGCTAGAAAATTCCAGTGAACCAAGAGCCAGAGTCTGGCTCTTCTAATACCAACTGGGTAACCTTGGACAGGTCAGTTCAGTTCACTTCAGTCACTCAGTCATGACCAACTCTTTGCAACCCCGTGAGTCGCAGCATGCCAGGCCTCCTTGTCCATCACCAACTCCCGGAGTCCACCCAAACCCTTGTCCATTGTGTCGGTGATGCCATCCAGCCATCTCATCCTCTGTCATCCCTTTCTCCTCCAGCTGTCAATCTTTCCCAGCCTCAGGGACTTTTCAAATGAGTCAACTCTCCGCATCAGGTGGCCCAAGTATTGGAGTTTCAGCTTCAACATTCAACCTTGGGCAGACACTCCCCAATCACTGATTTTCAGTTTTATTGTTTGTAAAGTGAGGGGTGGGGCCAAATGGCCCCTTGAGCTTTGATGGTCTAAGTTGCTTGTCCATCATGATCCCAGATCTTTGGATACACGTGGGCTTTTTCCCTTCAGTCTTTACTCCCCAGTTGTTTTTTCTTAGCCTTCTAGTCTGTATGCAGTCTGTTGCAGCTACCCGAGGAATAAAGTATTAAAAACCTATGCATTTCCAGTGTCATCTATTATCAGCTTTTGCTCGTCATCTATTAGGAAGAAACATTCTCCCTTATCTTCCTCTTGTTCCTAGAGTATTTTAAAGAATGTTTTTCTATTTCCTTTTATGTGTTTTGCAGGTTCCATCTCATTCCTTTCTTTGATTTTTCTCTTCTCACACCTATAAATTCTGGCTATTTCTTTGTCCTTCTCTTGGGTGATCGGACTAAGCTTCCTGTTTTTGCCTTTCCAACTGGCAGATCTGTGCCCTCTGCAGCTTTTTGCCTGGCCAATGAGATTTCTCCTCATCCCTTACCAGTCTTGTTCATGGGGATTTTTTTTTCCCAAAGGACTTTAATTAATTCTGTATGCTGGGGAGCTGGTTGACAGTCACAGCTCTGCAACTTAACTGAGTGACCTTGGACAGATTCACTTAGCATCACAGAGTCTCAGTTTCCTTGCCTGTAAAATAGGGAAATAACACGTGTCCTTACTGCCTACCAGAGTTGCTATGAGGCTCTGAGGAGACTGTAAGACAGACTTTGGTAAACTGCAGAGAATTGAATAAAGATTGCGGTTATTATTTTTGTGGATAGGCTTTATCTTCTGCCTTATAAAGATGAGCTCTGCAAGTAAAACCAGAGATTTTTTTTTTTTTTTGGAACCAGAGTTGCTTTTTGTCCCAAAGAGCTCATTGAGTAGGGCTGTTCACCTTTCCTGAGCCTACTTCCTACAGCCTCCCCACATCCCACTCGGGAGATAAGAGCCCCTGACCTAACTGCCTAGGGCCATGTGTTTCTACTCGACATTTTTATTGTCCAGTCTGAATCTCCATCATCCTTCTTCTGGTTCTTTAGGAAAGTGCTCCCTCACTTCAGATGACATCTTTTGAGCCATCATTCTCTTGCCCTGTTTGCCCTCCTACTCTCAACAGGTGAAGCCATGAGACTCAGGCTGTCAACACGATTATGTGCACATGACCTAAGCAGAGCCAATCAGAATCTGCCCTGTGATTGATGCATGGAAACTGGGAGAGAGAAGGTACCTTACTGCTGGTGCTGCAAACCAGAGAGGATGTGATCTGGGGGCTCCTGGCAGCCATCTTGTCATCAAATGAGAGCCTGTCTTAAGAATAAAGCAAAGTGGAGAAAGAGGGCTGGAGGAAGGGGCAGAGTCATGTGACATCATGCAACAAACATCCCTTCCTCTTTCTCTCCCCTCCTCACCACTGAGTCAGTGTATCTGAAGTTGGATCTATGCCTATACGTAGACTTCTTCATCTTAGTGAGTTAACTACCTACCTTTTTGATTAGGCTTATTTGAGTTGAGAAACTATTATCCTGTTGAAAGATCTCCATCCAATACACCTCACACATCTCAAATAATTTTGGGAACTCTCTGCTCCCTCTTACCACCAATTGGTGCTGTTCCGGGGTCAAGATGGTAAAGAGATCCTTAGAGGAGGACGAGGAGCAGAGGCACTGGCCTTTCCCTCATAAGCTCGAGTAAGCTGTGTGCATGCAGATTGAAATGTTCCTTCCTGCATAGTGGCCTAACAGAGGGAGTCATGAGAATTTAGAAAGACCTCAAGCTATAGAGGAAAACAGGAATGGGTCTTGATCCTGCTCCTATTTAGAAGCCATGTGACTTGGGACCCATACCCTCTTTGGGCTCTTGTCTTACAAAAGTATTTCAAAAGAAAGTATGTATGGTTTATAGTAGGCACTCAATAAATGGTCTCTATTATGGAAAGTCTCCTAATCTTTTTGAATTCAACTTTATAAACTGATATTTTCTTTCTTTTGTGTTTTCTTTCCTCTTTTTCTTGGAAACCTATGTTGTAATAGTTTTCATTGTTTCCCCTAAGGTTATCTTCAACTTTAAAATATTCAAAGATTTCTTCTTCCCTACTGTACCTAGATGCTGCTTGAACAAAATAGGCCTCCACTGAATGTGGGGTGAATGAGTCAGTGAACCCTGAATTAGAAAGTACATTCACCTTGTTATAGTCCTACCTTCAGCATCATGGAGCTGTCTGCAGTACCCTAGAAGTGGGGAGTAGAATCAGACTAGAAGTTGAATGGATTGCCTAGCAGACTTTAACTATTTCAGGTGTATTACCTGGCCCCTCCAACCTAGTAGTAGGTTCCTTGGTAAGAGGAAACTTTTCATATGTTTTATTTTTTGCCTCATTCATTCATCCTTCATTCATCCAATAAAACTTTATGCAAGTTCCTAGAAAGATACCTATTGTTCTCAAAGAGCCTATAGACCCTCCACACACAAGGTAAACTTTAAAAACAAAACAAAAACACCTTTCCTCTACACATTTCCAGGCACATAGGCACAATGGAGATAAAACAGAATCACTTGTTGTTAAAGGTGGAAAAACCATTAGAAATCATTAAATTCCACTTTCAGCATCCCAACCCATCTTCCTCATCACAGCTAATTTATTTATAAATGTAGACTGATGTCCCATGACTTTCCCAAGCCTACACTTATAGTTTGCTACTTGTTTTTCAACAAATTCCATGCGCCTCTGTTAAAGTATTAAAAGGTTTCCATCTTTGGATTTCTGGAGAGCAGCCCAAAGTTCTTCATAATTTCCCTCCTGCTTAGCAGCTCTCTGGCACTCCTCGTCATGGGTCTACCTTGCTCCTTCCCCCTCCATCTTCTCCATGAGATTGCCTGTGCTTTGTGTTCAAGGCCACATCACTGCTCTTTCCCTTTTTCATGTATTCCTTGCTCTCATATTAGTCTGGCTGCAGAACTGGTCCAGAATTTCAATCATCCACATCACATCATGTTCACCAACACCAGGAACCCCTCTGGGGAGGATGTGTTTTGCAGATTGCCTCTGCTAAGCCAGCATCTCTGTCTGAATATTCTGTCCTCCTCCCCGTCACCTTTGGGTGTAGAATGTGTTCGCCATTCTCCCCTCCCTGGCATAGAGCAGGAAACTCCTCCAACCTCGTATAGTTGGTGTCATTCAGTGAGGGATGTTATTCAGACATGAGACATTTATCTGACCCTCAAAATAGAGATAGGAAGTGCTTGATAGGGTCAGAAGAACCTAAGTAAGATTTTTAAGACCCTTCTAGACTGCTTCTTATACATAACAATCAATCATTTTGCTCCCACTCTACCGGCACCAGGCTGGTACACTTAGAGTCTTTTTATGCAGATATATCACCCCCACCCTTCTCTACCCACTTCTGGAAAGAGGCTTCCAGAGGGAGAGCTGTGCATGGAGGAGAGAAGGGCAGAGGAGAAAAGAAATATCTATGTGTTTGTTAGTTGCTGGTTGTCAGCCCCACCAAACTATAAGTTCCATGAGAACAAAAACCAAGTCAGTTTTGTTCACATTGTTTACCTAGGACTTGACACATAACAAGTATTCAATAAATACTTGTTGGATGAAGAAATAAACAAAAAACAAAGAAGAGGAACCGAAGAGGCAAGCAGAAGAAAGGCACTTCCCCGTGCACATGTCTCTGTCTTGCAGCTAATGGAATGGGATGGATGAGAGGGCATCCCGTCCTCAGAGGCTTGTCCGAAGGGCTCTCATTCTCCCTCCCCTCACCCAAAGGCCAGGGTTGCTTCCCGTGATTTCTGATCCAGGGCTGACATTAGTTCTCGGGGGAAGACACAATGGGCGGCTGCCTCTCTCTCCTTATCCTTGTCCAATCATCTGTAACTGTGACAGATGGCAGCCAGGGAGGGCTGCATGTGAAAAGGGGCAGAGGCAGTGAAAAGACAAGGACGGAGAGAAAGGAGCTGCCTCGGGGTTTCAGATGCAGGTCACTTCTGAGTTCTGAATAAGCAAAATGAACAAGCCTTTCTTTGGCCTTCTAACACAGGCCGGGCTCTCTCTCTCCAGCCCACAGTGTGGGCTCTGGGAACATGGGTATTCTGGCTAGTCTGTGGCAGTCTATGTGCAAGACTTGGCAGACAAGGTTCTTAGGGAAGGGACCAGGATGCCAGAAGTTAGCTCAGCTTCTTTAGAAATGCCCAGAAGTGCTCTGGGCCCTGTATGTCTTGGCTTAACAATCTAAGCCTCCATTATTTGACCTTCAAACTACTTTACCAACCTCATGGCCCATTACACTCCCTCTGTGCCTCTTGGCATTCCCTTCATGCCCCCTATGATTTCTCAGGAAATTTATTTAGCAAGTTCTAAACAAGAGTCCATACAGAGAAGTCGTGGTGCAAGAATAGCCATAATTGTTTCGAAGAAGAAAAAAGACGGGGTTTGTCCTACCAGATGTCAAGACATAAATAGTGTGCTACTGGTTCAGGTATAGAGAAAAAGGACAATGAAATGGAACAGAATCCAGAACGAGGCCCAAGAATCTAAGGGAATTTGTTATAAGAATAAGATGTTATTTTGAATTATTGAGGAAAGAATTGGTGATTAATTAAATTGCCTTGGGGCAATTAACAATTTATGTGGAGAAAAACAAAGTCAGATCACTACCTCACACCTCATAAAGTATATTCCATGTAGGTTACAACTTTTAAACTACCTTAATTCTACTTCTTACATTTCTTTAAACATGGATTTTTTTTTTTTTTCCCAAAAACTGCACTCCAACATCTCTCTGCCTTTGTTGTTCCATTTGTCTAGAATTTTCCAAGTCCAAACTTCTCCTTCTTTTCTCTAAACTCTCTCCTGAAGGCCCAGGCTACATATACCTTCACACTGAAGTTTTCCTTGATTTCCCCATTGGATTAGAAGCTCCTTAAGGATAGGACCTATATTATGCCTCTATATATCTATCCGCAGAATATAGAAAATTTTCTTGTAAGAATAATGAGCTCTGTTAATATACACTAGTGATAATGTTTATGGTGATATTAATGGCAGTGATGATGATAAAGATGAAACTTAGCCGAATGCCCTGGGAAATAGGACTGATGACTCATGGTTTGTAAACAAAATAATCTTCATCAAGCTCCCTAATTACATCAAGAGTCAGATATCCCTGTAGCTGATTTATGTTAATGTATGGCAAAAACCATCTCAATATTGTAAAGTAATTATCCTCCAATTAAAATAAATAAATTAATATTTTTGAAAAGTACTGAAAAAAAGTCAGGTATCCAAGTTCAGCTCATTCTCTGACATCTATCTATTAATTCTTGATTTGGAATCCAAAACTTACAATGCTACTTGGCTTTTACAATCAAGGCCATCCAAAATCTTCCTTCAATAGAGGTTAAAATGCCACTATTTGGAAAGAAGTAGTAAAATATAAGAAAGAAAAAAAAATTTTTTTAACCCTCACCACCAATCAGTTAATTATAAAGCATTTATTTAGCTTTCTCTATGCGTCAGGATCTACAGAACATACAAAAAGCTAAACTCAAAGAAGCCAGTTATAAAGAATATAAACAGTATATGCCAAATTCTACTTCTGCGATTAAGCATGTGGATTTGAAATCAGAAACACGCGAATCTAAATCCTGACTCTGCCACTTGCTATCTGTGTGGGCTTATCGGTATGAGTGAATTATTTTACCTAAGTCTGTGTTTCCTCATCTATAAAATTGAGACTATAAGTAACTCTTTTATGAGGTTGTCACGAGAATGAAATGGAATGTACGTGAAGCACTTAGCACTTAGCATAGTGACAGACGTGTATGAGCCACTCAGTATATGTTGTCAATCTTTCATTATTGTTGTTCTAGAATAGCCATTTCCATCTGCAGGCAAGAGATCTTAGTAGGCCCCAGAATTATTCTAAGGGAACCCCAAGTCCTGCATGACTACAGAGAAAAAGCCATAGAATGAATAAATACTATGCCTCTCACGTATGTCTATTTTTCAAATGCTGCTGTAATGGAAATAAAAAACTGATCACAGATAAGAAAGGAATATCATTGTTCACTTTATCTCTTGATATTTTCCCAACTTCTAAGCTACCTTACCCCCCAAATTAATCCAGACAGTAAGAAAGTTTTGCTTCCTTTTTTGTATGTAGGGGGAAGGAAACTCAGAGGCATGTGGATGAGTGGTAAGCAAAGGATTCTAAACGCCCACTCTCTGCATAAGAAATTTGAGAGAAAATCCCAGAGTTTGGGATATGAGCTAGAGGTTTTGTATTCCTCTCACTATCTTTCCTCCCATCTGTAATCGCTCACAGATGGGAACCAAATAACCAGTTTCCTTCCTGATAACCATGTTTAGTGCAGGGTGGTAGTACCATCACTTAATCCTCCAGTTTTCCCATAATTGTCATTACAGAGAAGAAGACAAGCCCCAAGCAGCAGTTGGTCTGGTTGACTTGGGGAGGGTGCCGGTGAAGAGATTCAAGGAGAGGTTAAAGGGCCACTTCTTAATAGAGCATAAGGGATTTGGAATTGTGAGAGGCAACATTAAGATTGATTTCCCAGCAAAGTGCCTTTTTCGTAAATGCTATCTTTGGTTGTTTAAGTGGATAATCTTTATTTTCAGGAACTTTTCTAAGGGAATTGGACTTGAATCTTTCAAACGCTTAAGTTTCGTTTATTGAAACCCCTATTGGTCTCTGGTGGCCCAATATTTTGATCTCTTCTAATATTATTGCCAACTTTGGGTTTCCCAACTAAAAACTCCAGGCGTCTACAGGAAGGTGTGGCTAAGAGGGTGCATATACAGAGCAAGGTTTAGAGCAGGGGTCAGCCCAAAGAGATGGAAGCAGCCCACAAGGCAAGATCCAGACACGGAGGCCAAGTGCTCAGCTTTCTCAGCTGAGAGAGAGAGATTCGCTTTATCAGTTTCCAGAATCATGTAATCAACAAGCCACTGAAGCTCAGAGAAAGAAGACTCTTTCCCGAGGCCAAGGATTGAAGGTCTCAAAATGCTGTAATTGGAACCTGGGTCTCCTGGCTCGTCAATGACATCCTCTGAATCTGTCATATAGCCTTTCCCCATGGTAGCACTATAGAGAGGGGAACTAAGGTGCCAGGAATCCTGAGAGTTGCAAGTAGGAAAGGAAGACTTTGCTGACATACCGTGTGCTACACAGCTTCTGATTGCTGCCAGAGTAAGGATTTGGGGGAAGTCACAGGACAGAGAAGGAAGGAGACTGAAAAGCCTTTCTTAGGGAATGTAGTTTGGAGGTGATGGCACCCCACTCCAGTACTCTTGCCTGGAAAATCCCATGGACAGAGGAGCCTGGTGGGCTGTAGTCCATGGGGTCACGAAGAGTCAGACACGATGGAGGGACTTCACTTTCACTTTTCACTTTCATGCATTGGAAAAGGAAATGGCAACCCACTCCAGTATTCTTGCCTGGAAAATCCCAGGGACGGGGGAGCCTGGTGGGCTGCCGTCTACGGGGTCGCACAGAGTCAGGCATAACTGAAGCGACTTAGCAGCAGCAGCAGCATCAGGGAATGTAGTTAAGACTTCTAAACGGGACAGTCATGGACTGCTGGTCTCTGTTCCAGCAGCACTAAAGGCTCAGACTTGCTCGGTGTCCAGCTCAACTTAACCACGGGGACCCCGTCCCAGCCCCTGTTCTGGAGCACTGCATCTAAAGATGGAGACCTGAGAACAGGTTCAAGGAGTCTGACAATGAAAGAGTAAGCTGGCTCCTGGCTCAGCAGTGTTTGGGTATCCAGAGTCCTGCACTCCTTTGCAAGTGACACGGTGTCTTCTGGTTGGTGGATAAGAAAGATGACCAGTTGGACTTACTTTGGAAGATGGGGCAGCTGGACAGGGGCCGCTGTCTGGGGCTTTGTGTAATTACGAGATAATCCAAGATATGCCGAAGTGCCTCTAAAGCCCATCCTAGCCTCTCCCACCCTAATTAATTCATCTCTGTCAAAGGCAGAGTTGGAAGAGAGGCACCCACAACTTCTGTCACCAGATTAAAATATTTCTGAAGAAATGGGGAATGTTGTCTCTGTTACCTGTTCTGGGTCCAGCCTTCCCGGAAGGCACCTGGTGTTCTTGTAACAGGGGAAAGGCAAGTGCAGGACCATCAGCGCTTGGGATTAGAGGTCCCGCTCTGCCAACAGTTAGCCTAGCAGCGGTCTGGGAGCAGAGACTGGGGTGAAAGGAGATCACAGCCTTCTCCTCAGGGCTCTCCAGGCGCTCTGACCTCAGCTGGTGGGTAAGCTGGGACCCAGGGACAGCCTGAGGGCTGTGTCCCACAGAGCTCCAGAGCCCTGGCCATGGCCGCCCACCGGTCGGGCCTAGGCCCTGAAGCAGCAAACCTCGCCCCCATCCCCATCTCAAGACCTAATGGCAGCAGAAGTCTCCATGAATGGTGGTCCAAGGGACCAGCCCCCCGTTTGGGCTGCCTGAGGAACCTGGGGGCCAGCTGGGTCCTGGGCGCCTGGCTCCCTCAGTGATGATGACTGGACAGGGTGTGGGGACCTGGCCCTGAGGGGACATGCCGCCAGCTGAGATCTGCCTCTTCAGCTGGGCCTGGGCACTGGTAAGAGGATCCAGACTGGGTGCTGGACAGATGCCCCCAAGCCCTTAGACCTGGTCCTTTCTTGTCAGAACAGAGAATTACATTTCTTTCAGTGGAGGTTTACGGAAACATGGTGACTTGACTGTGACCTGACTTCAAGAAAAAAGGATGTGATGTGACACCAGAGGAAGTTTGCAACAATTAACCATGCCCTTCCCTCACGCTTCTCAGAAAAGGCCTTTATTGAAAGCTTCTTGAGAATTTGGGATTTTAAAGGCATGAGCCTTGCTGGGCTCTGCAGTAAAGCTTTCTCTGCTTCAAACTCCCACGTTCTGGTATTATTCGACCTCGTTGTGTGTTAGGCAAATGGACTTGAGCTTGAAAGCAGTTTCATCCCTCCCAATTCCCCTTTGCCCACTTTGAAGGAAGCTGACCTCTACGTGTGCATGTTGGCTGTTCAGTCGCATCTGACTCTGTGACCCCACGGACTGTAGCCCACCAGGGTCCTCTGTCCATGGAATTCTCCAGGCAAGAATACTGGAGTGGGTAGCCATTCTCTTCTCCAGGGGATCTGCTTGACTCATGGTTCAAACCCACAGCTCCTGCATTGCAGGTAGGTTCTTTACCATCTGAGTCATCATCAGGGAGGCCCAGCTACCTTCCATATCAAAAGACAAACCATGGATAATGACTCCTGTCTCCAAAATTCATCTAGTCACCACCCCCTTATTTGCCAGCTTTGACTTCTGTGTGTGAATTTTTGCTTTATCTGGCTTTCCAGCCCCCTTTCGATTCCTCATTTCATCTCTGGATGGTAACGTTAGCACCCACCCACTCCTTGTTGACAGTCATTGTGGATCTTTCTTGGATCAACTTCCATTCTCTTCTTCATATGTCATTTGTATGTTTTCCTCCAATCCCCTTGCACAATGACACATGTCTTTGCAGAGAAGAGACACATGTCTTCAGCCTGCCTCGCAGAATAGACCATCTTCTTGTTCAGGACCAGCTTGCTCAAAGTGCACTATCTTGGCAGCTCCTTCCTTTGTCTGCTACAGTTCAGGACTGAAGTTCTACTCTGCTAGACACTGAAAGTACAAAGATGAGTAAGACAACAATTGCTGCTTTGGGGGAAACTTACAGTCTGGTGGAAGAGAAAGAACAGCAAACAAGCAAAATATATCAGTAAAGATTCAGTTTGGGTGACCAACTTAGGCAAAAGAGTAGGAGAGGTTTTCAGTTTATTGTATCATATAACTTAAAAACTTGAAGAGTAAACTGGCTTCAGGGATGATGTCATCCAGGACCTCAAATGAAGTCCTGAGGAACGTATTGTTCTCTTCTCTCCATTCTACTTTGCTCTGTCTTTCTTCTCAGACAGCCTCTCTCTATATTATTATGTCCTCCACTCCCATCCAGATGCTGCAATCCTATTACACCATTGAGGGTAGCTTATAACCCCCAAGAATATAACTCTGTCCCAAATGCTCTAGTAAAAGTCTAGGATAGGCCTCCTATTGGCTTGATTCAACTTACATGCCTGTTTTTGAACCAATTACAGTGGTCAAGTGCAGTGCTCTGACTGGTTAAGCCTAGGTCACCTGCCCACTGAAATTCCATGGATAAAGATTAAAGGTGGGATGGTTTCCCAAATGTTAATAAAAATTCAGATCTAGGAAAAAGACATTGGGCAGGCACAACCAAATTTACCTTCTTCTCACCTGTATTCTCCCAGCTTTGCCAGGTTATCAACCAGCTGGCTTGACATCTAAAATGACTGATGTGTTATTGTGCACCAGTGTGTTAATAAGTCATCGCTCTCTCATCACTTATTTATACACTTTGTCTTTATTGGAAGGCCCAGTGCCACACCCTCTAAAGTGACCAATGATGAAAAATCACAGCCGTCAAAGTAGGACAAGGTAGGGGAACTCCGAGAAAGAACAGCCTTTGAGGTACCTCTCAAACACCGTATCCCTTCATAGCAGCTTTTCCCCTGATTCTCAGAGCTGACCCTCACTATGGAACACTTTATGTACATGTAATACTGTTTTAATTGCCTCATTTACAAGCAAACACAGCTGTTTGTACAATGAAGTTTTTCATCACAGAGTGTTTGTGTATTTGTGTGCATGCTTGCATCTTATTTCAAGCACAAACCACCCAGCTTGAATTGTTAAAAACTTTATCATTTGCAAATATGCAAACATACCCCCCTCTGTCTTCCAACTACCTACTCCCACCCTTGAGACTTGGAAAGCATTCTGCCAGATTTAAGAACCAACAACCCTCTTTCTAGACTGCCTAGAAGAGGGTTAAACTCTGCACTGTGTTGAAAGAAAACCTATAGGTTAGTTAACCAAGCCATTTGGCCCACATCAACTGTCCCAACTGCCACAACATTGGCAATGTCCTGCCAAAGAATGACTCAGCACTGTCAAGAATTCAAAAGAAGCTAAAAAAAATCTGAAGAGAGGTCTACCTGCCAGGCAAGGATGATTCATTCAACCTGGAAAATAACGTGTTGGCAATGAAACTCAGTGGGTTGGAGCACGATGTTCATGAGGCCACGTTGTCCCCCAGTGCTGACACTTCTTATAAACAGGAATGCCCTGAGACTCCCTATTAACAGGGGGCTGGAGGAGTCCTGAGGCCATCATGAGTCTGTGCCTGCAACCTGGGCTCTTCCCCTGGGGATTATGTAAAAGAACCATCTTCTTCAGGCAGCACCATAGAACTGAAAACTCTCAGGTTTGGAGATCACACATGCCTGGGTTTAAGTCCTGGCTCTACCACTTACTTGCTCTATGATCATGGGCAGGCTTCAGTCTCCACATTTGTATAGCAAGGGATAATAATAGTAACCGTCCAGTTGGTGTGATCATTTAACAAATATTCACTGAGTACCTACTCAGTGCCAGACCTGAGGGGCACAGCAGGGAACAGATATGTGGTCCCTGTCATCAAAGAGTTCTAATTAATTAAGTCATGTCATAGTGTATGCAAAGCAATTGCCTCATAGGAAACGGTAGCTATTAGTATGACGGAGACCCAGGAATTCCCAAACTTTACCTCCCTTTGGGGAGAAGGAGGTGACAGAGGGTGAGAGCATGGGAAACAGCCTCAAAGGGCTTGGGGAAGTGGGCTGAGCTGAAATCCTTCCTCAACTGAAGAAAGACTTTGTTGACAAACCACTGGTGAGTGCTGACTTTTAAATAGAAGAGTCTTTTTCAAGCCCTGCTTGGATGTAATCAGAATCTTCTCAGCCTTAAAACCATCCTAAAAGTGGTAGGTCATTGTCCTCATTTCACCCAAGAAGGAGCTACAGCTCAGAGAGGTTACGTGCCTTGCTCAAGGTCACACAGCTGGTAGATGATGGCACTGGGACCAGTATTTGCGTTTGTCCAGTGCTCACCCCCATGCTCATCCCTGAAACATAGTGCCTATCTTTCCACCCTGGAAAGTGATGTGAAGACCCCAGGCTCTAAAGAAGATAGCCCTTTTCCTGTGTCCACCCAGCTGCTGGACCCACTGAGCCCAAAGTTTACTCTGAAGAGTAGCCATTCTTTCATTCATTCAAATATTAAGTACCAGCCACTGTTTTGATCTTAAGGCTACAACACTGAACAAGATAGGCAAAAATCCCTGCCCTCATGAAACATTCTTATAGGGGTGAGCGACAATAAACACAACCAAGAAGAATGTATGGTAGGCTAGACATCAATAGAAACTTGGGGGGAAAACGAAGCAGGGAACAAGGCAAGGGGGTGTTGGATGGAAAGTTGCAGTTCCAGCTGGAATAGCCAGGGAGGATCTAGTGGAGAAGCCCTGTGGAGGAAGGAAGCCATGTGGATACCAGAGGAAGCCTAGAGAAAGAGTCCACTGAAGTGTAGAATCAGGCTGCGACTTGGCTTTAGGCATGCCAAACTGTACAGGGGCATGGGGCTGTGAGCATGTGCCAAAGCAGACCTCTAGCTGCAAAGGCAGGATTGACCGAGTCTCCCAGGGTTAGGCTCTGAAACCCACTGCCCAGTTCACACCAAGACCCTGCTTTCCACAGCTGCTCCCAGTCGATGACAGAGCACGGCACGGATGCCACGGCAGGCCTCTTCTAGAGACATCGGACTCCTCCAGTGGCCAACCCAGACTCGAGGATGTCCCGACAGCCTTGCTGAACCTTCCCTAGGTGGCAGGGCAGTCGAGCTTGCTTCTGCCCAACCTTCCCCTCTGCACTCCAGGTCAGACTTGCATTGCTTCTTCCAACCTTTCTTTCAAATCCCTCCTCATGTTCTTTCCCACAGGTAATGCTCTCAATAGAACTGATGCCCACTTAATCCCATCTTGACATCTGCTTCTTGGAGGACCTGGACTAAAACAGGGTGGAGATTAAAAATAAAAAAAAAAGAAGGAAGGATGGTAAGAAGGGAAAAAAGGAAGGGAGGGAAGGAGGGAGAAGAGAAAGAGAAGAGAAGACATAGTAAGGGAAAGGAAAAGAAGAGAGGACAAGAGAAGAGGAGAGAGAAAAGGAAGAGAAAAGAGGCCTGCATCTTCAACCCTGTGCTCACTGGGCTGGTCTAGAGTCACCTTGGGCTGAAAAGTCCCTGCTCTGCAGACTCATCCAGTTTTACTTTCTTTTCCTTTGAACTTTGTTTTCCTGGTTTGTTTTGGTAATTTACTAGGAGTTCCTTTTAAGTAACCGGCAAAGATAGCAACAAAAGCTCCAGCACTCTCTCACCTGGCCTAGGATGGGAGGGTGCTCACCCACATTTTGGCCTACACACAGGGGGAGCCTTGATGGCAATGGCAAGAGGGGATCAGAGGTCAGATGTGGTGTGGGAGCAGCCAGCCCAGCGGGACACTGAGGAAGATGTTAACGCTGGTGGCTATTCGAGGATAAGAGTGGCAAGGACTGAGCAGGGGTGGTGGGAGGCTTCCGATCCTTCATCTCTCATGCCAAGGTTTCCCACGATGTTCTGGTGCATTGATGTGTGGGTATTTCCGGGAGGGATGGGGGAAGGGCAGGGTTCAGTCAGGTCTGTCCTAGGCTCTCTGACTTCAGTTTCCCTATTGGTTTTGAAAGCAAGTAAGTCATTTCCGGCTGTTCTGCAAACATCAGCTCCGATCGATAGCATCAGAACTGTTTCTTTGCCCCATTTGTTTTCAACAGCCTGCCACTGGCGGTCCCCCACGCTGACTTTCTCCAGCGGCAGCTGTGCTCTCTGCTCTCTCCCGGCTCCCTGTGGGTGAATGGCAGAGGTCCCCAGCCGAGCAGCAATCACACGTTCAGGCCTTTAATCTCCTGCTCAGAGGGATAAGACCCCAGTTCCCCGCCCTGAGCAGATTATATAGGCACTTACTGTGCAAGCAACAGACAGTCTTCCTTTCCCTTGTTCTGTCTTTGCTCTTGAGAAGAGCATCTTGGGGTAGGCAGGACCTACCCTTACCCACAGACACTCCCCGGGACTTTGTAAAACTCAGCAGCTGCAGGGAAGGCTAACAGCTAGGTCTCCTAGGAGGAGAGACTCCACAAGAGGAAAAGGGCTCATGCTTCATCCACCCGCATGAAGGATTAGGTCTGTTCTAGACCTGCTCGCCAGACACCCTGCACCAAAGCAGATGCCTAGAGTACCTGGCCCCATCCTTGCCCACATTTCTTCAGCAAATCTTCCTGAGCCTCTACTGTATGTGCCCAGCACTGGGTTACCCTGGAGCGCATGAAGCCTGCTCCCACCAATTCTCCAGAACAATGGAAGAGAGAACCGTGTGGACAGCTCATTTTGCTGAACTGAAATAGTCTTCCAGGCTTGGAAGACAGCATGGTAGGACTTGCGGAGGAGGTTACTTGCTTTGTTGCTTAGTCTGTTTCCCTTTTTGTGTTGTTTTAGAACCAAGTCTGGCTATACCGGGTAATGGATGGCAGTCATGGTGGGCACTGCTCTTTATGGAAGAGCGCAGAGTCACACACACACACACAAAATCAGTCAAGTAAGAAAAGTGGTAAAAACAGAAACAAAATACATCGAGTGATTAGCGTGGGTGGAGGTGGGCAATCACCCCTGTAGAAATAAGTTCTATGTGAGCAGGGTATTTAGACTATTTTTTTTCACTGCTATACCCCCAGCTCCTGGTACGGTGACTAGCACATAATGAAAGTGGGAAAAAAAAAAAAGTGAAAGTCACTCAGCTGTGTCCGACTCTTTGCAACCCCATGGTCTATACAGTTCATGGAATTCTCCAGGCCAGAATACTGGAGTGGGTAGCCTTTCCCTTCTCCAGGGGATCATCCCAACCCAGGGACTGAACTCAGGTCTCCCACATTGCAGGCGACTGAGCTATCAGGAAAGCCCAAAAGGAAAGATGTTTCCACCCAGTTTTGAAATAAGGACCTTTTGCATGTGAGGTGAACGTGATAACCACTACACTACATGCTCAATAAATACTTACTGGATGAGCAATGAATTAAATTGACAAGGAGAGAGCTGTGATTCTAAAATCAAGAATAATTGATTCTTCATTTTAAGAAACAAAATCATTAAAAACAAAATAGTGATGAATGCACTTCTTTTGATGGCTAAGTGCATGCTAAGTCATTTCAGTCATGCTTTGAGACCCTATGGGATGTAACCCAGGCTCCTCTGTCCAAGGGATTTTTCCAGGGAATAATATTGAAATGAGCTGCATTTCCTACTCCAGGGGATCTTCCCGACCCAAGGATTGAACCCATATCTTCTAAGTCTTCTGCAATGGCAAGGGGGTTCTTTACCACTAACGCCACCTGGGCAGCCCGATGGTTAAGAGTCATCACAGAAAGAGATGCAAGAAAGAACATCATCAAAGAGGTGACCAGAGAGAAGCAGCAAAAGGTGAGGAGGAGAGCAGAACCAGTGAGTGGGAAGGTCCACATTTTCCTGCTACATTTCTGACACATCTGTATTCCTTGTTGCATCTGTTACCCAGATACTCACCAAAATTCAAAATGACCCAGCTTATGAATACTTTAAGCCTCTGGACCCCTCAGATGTCAAGTTTTCCCAGTCTGGATGTGTGTGCAGCAGAAAAGACAAGGATGATCTCATTTAGGCCTGAAAACAGCCCTGCAAGGTCGACACTATCATCCCCACTTTACTGATGGGGAAAATCGAGGCTGGCTTGGAAGGTTAAGTAAGGTGTTCAAGGTCACACAATTAATAAGCATCAGAATTGGGAGTTACTTCCAGGTCAAACTTGAAACCCAGTTGTAGTTTGAGCTCTGCAATTATGCATGCGACCTTAGTCAAATCACTTCACCTATTTGGGCCTCAGTCTCCCCAACTGTATAACAAGGAGCTCATGGACACCTACATGGTGCAGTCCTATTCCCAGAGCTGTCTTTGCATCAAGGCAGCCCCTCCCACCCCCACCAGTCCTCCTGGCGCTGCCTGGATACCCCACATCTCTGCAGTTGGACCCATCCAGCAAACAGGGAGCCCAGCAATTCCCCCCCTTGCCTCCCCCCATCAGAAGCCCTCCCCCAGGCTGACTCCTAGAGCTTCTGCACCCACACCTGCCCTGAAACTACTCCCTCTCTCCATCCTTTAAACCTCAGCCAACCAGGAGCCATATCCCCCTCAAGAACCCTTCCAGTTCAGACTGAGCGAAAGGGAATATGGGAGACCCTCTTCCTTGATGTTGCCATTAGAACTGTTGGCCAAACAGGCAGATGCTCGATTGAAACGGTTGCTGTAAATAGTGGGAACTGGGCAAGAAAAGACTATAGAATCATGACATAGACCCCCCCCCCCATTCTTCTTTCTTTTTCACTCCTTTTCCCTGCATCTCATGTCCTGGGACCTGGAGTTTGCTCAGAAGTGGAATGCAATACCTACTTATGACCCACATGGGTGTTATGGGGTAGAGTGCAAATGAGAACAAAGAGATTATAGCTGCAGCAAGTGGCTAGTGGAGGTTGGCAATGGTTCGTTGCCAGCACTGGGAGCTGGCCAGGGCACCTGGGAGAAAGCACTGGCAAAAGAGATCAGTGCCTTGGCACGTCTTCTCCTCCTGGGATTGGGGTTGAGTTCTGAGCTAGAGGACAAATGCCTCCTCTGATTTCCTCTGAGGGAAAACGGGGTTGTAGCGAGGGAGGAGACTGGGCCTCAGAGGATCAGGTGGAGAGGTCTCCAGCAACCAGCTCCCCAGCAACCAGCTCCAGCAGAATCACAGGCTGCACATCACCCCCAGACAGCTGGGACACTCAGAGCCTCTCAACCAATAATGCGGATGGTGATGTCTTTTATTGGGTAATGCTCAGTGTTTACAAAACCTTTGCATGTACAAAGGCCAGGATCATTTGATGCATAAAATAATTCTGTGAGAGAGTAGGGCATAAACAGGCCTTACTTCACAAGTGAGCAAACTGAGGCCAGATACAACATTCAAACCAGGAATTCATAAATTCTGCCTAGGCCCAGGCACTCCTCCCAGCAATGACCCTGACATGGATAGATGCACCAATGAGGCAGGGCCAGAGATGCTTTCCTCTTAGAGAGAGAATATGGCGCAGTGTTTAAGAGAGTGGATTATGGAACCAGACTTACTAGATTTGAATCCTGGCACCACCACTTCGGCTTCCTTGATGGCTTACGCAGTAAAGAATCTGCCTGCAAGTCAGGAGACCCAGGTTTGATCCCAGGGAGAGGAAGACCCCTTAGAGGAGAAAATGGCAACCCACTCCAGTATTCTTGCCTGGAAAATCCCATGGACAGAGGAGCCTGGCAGACTACAGTCCATGGGGTTGCAAAGAGTCGGACAGGACTGAGTGCATGATGGATGGATGGAGCACCCGCTTTACTAGCTATGTGACCTCGGGCAGGTCTTTCACTTCCCTTCCTCATGCCTCAGTTTCCTTGTCTCTTAGAAAAGGAGGTGGCCAGGACCAGCTACATCATCAGACAAAGGGCTTAACCCCCACTGCGCTCTGTCTCTTCACCACTCTGTGCTCTGTAGTAGCTGAACAGAGACCTTGAATTAACTGTCCCATCAGTCACATAGAGGCAGAACTTGGAGCATAATTCATATGCTCTGACGCTCGTCCTGACTGCTCACAGTGCTAATTTCACTCTGCTCTGTTGGCCACTCTCCTGAGCATCCCCCAACCCTTTGCACCACTGACAACATGAGGGTCCTGACTCTAAATGAACTCGTTGGCTTGTTTGGAATTACTCTGGGATCGGCATGAGAGGCCTTTGCAAATAGGCAGGACTATTTAGACAGAATGTATAGCTAGCTCAGGCTCATGGTGCAGTGCTTCTGGAAACAAGCAGGGTCTGACAAGGTAAGACCTTGGGTTCCTTGGGTGCTAGAGAGAGATACAAGGAAAGGGACCCATATCTGAAATTGTTCCAGTTGTCCACAGTGCTGACTCGATTCTCTCTCCACACTCTAAGGAACTCCACACATCTAGAGTTAACAGCAATATTGAGAAACTATAGTTTTCCCAAAGTTTCATGATCCCAGGGCAGTATTTCTTAACCGTTTGGAGACTATAGACCCCTTTGAAAATACAATTAAAGCCAAGGGCTCTCTCCCCTGCAGGACAAGTTGTCTAAGGATGCTCACATTTTGCAAACAGTTTTGAAGGCATCTCAGTCCTCTCTGAAGACTGTCCCTGGATCCCTGACTCATGACACATCCTTGGGTTTGGTGAGTATAAGGAATAAGTCTTTCCTAAGCTATCTAAGCATCCTGTAAGTAATAAGAATTTTTACATTTATCAAATATATCACACATTTAAAAATAGTTTCCATTCCACATCCTCACCGTTCTTACAACTTTTGTGTTCATGATGAAAATGAGGCTCAGAGGACTTAAGAGCATTTTGCCCAATGTCATAGTACTGATAACTTCAGTTTACTACATGTTATCTGCCAGGCATTTTAGATGTGCTAAATTTAACTTCCCAACAGTACTATACCATAGACATTATTATTATACCCAGTTTGAAGGTTTGGAAACTGAGGCTTAGAGAAACCAAGTGGCTGAAGATCACACCGCTACAGGAGGCAGAGCTAGGATGTGAACCCAGGACTGCCTGAGTGTTTAAAAGGCAGCACTTGAGCAATGTATATGTACTAGTGTTTCTCCAGTACAGAACAGGAAAAAAATGTGTATGTTGATACATTTAACTGTCATAGCAGCCTGCCCAGATCTGGATCTCTCAACCAGGCCAAAACACCCCAGACCCCATGCAGCTGGCTCCAATCACAGCGAGCTCTGGGCTTACCAGGCCCATTTGCCGTAGAAGCCCTGGACCCTCTCCGAGCATGCCCACTTTTTCTCTTTGATTTTTCTAGCACTTACTTGGCCTCTGCCCTCTTGGCTTGTCTCTCAAGCCAAGCTTCACCCTGCCCCTTAAACCTGATGACCAACTGAGCTTTACTTCTCCTGGAGCCCTGACCTCTCTCACAGGTGCTGTTTGCGATCATCACCAGTCCTTGCCCTTGCGCTCCCTGGGGTTCTCTGTCCCACTCCCGCCCCCGAACACAAACACTTAATAAGCCTGTTTGGTCAACATCCTCCAGCCACGCGGGGACCTCTTCCCTCCAGGTGGGATCAGACAGTAGTTCTCAGAGTAAAATAATATGCTGCATTCTGGTTTAACAAGCAGCCTCTTGTCAAGTTGCTTTGGTTGATATGAATCAGACACACACTGATTAGTCTGTCACTCTGTCAGTCTGAATACCAGGAAGATATGAGATAGCTATTCAGGCAGGTACGCATCCATCCACACAAGTATTGAGTACTCACTGAGTGTAAGGCCCTGAGCTATGTGCTGTGGACACACAAAAGGAACTCATATGTTTTGAGTGCCTGAACTGGGTGGAGCTCTGGGCTGGGTGCTTTTCATACATTCTTATTCAATGATGAAAACATGGACCTTGACCTAAGGCATGTACTTTTGAAAACATTTGGTCATAAGAGATATAAAAATGGCTTGAGCAAAAGGAAAAAAATTCAGAGGTTCATGGGGGAGATAAAAATACGTGCAAATATTACCATACGTGATAGACTGTTATAACAAAGCAGTGTGAACATTTACAAGGGCAAGATGATACTTGATAGTGGGAGAGGTGAATGTGCTAACCCTTCAACTTTAAAGGGGCTTCTCCATATTTTCCACAGTGAATCCTCATATTCTCGGTCATTCATACACTTATTTTTCTTTTCCACCCCCCAGATCTTGTCCATCACATGTCAGCAGTAATTCCACTTGTTCACAGAGCAGATCAAGGCGATGCTATGAACCCAATGCATCTTGATTTCAGCATGGCATTTGACAAATGCTTTACCTGGTGCCCTTGAGGATGTGATGGGGAAATGAGAATTGGGTCAGAGGACAGGAAGTGGAGTCATCGCTGGATGAGCAACCACAGTCAAGAATGTTGATTAGTTTTTCTGTGTCAACCCCACGGAGGTCTCTAGTGGCCTGCCATAGAGCTCTGTCCTTGCCACTGACCTCGCTGGCATTGTTACCTGTGACTCAGAAGACAATGTACAAGGTGTTCTAATCAAGTTTGCATCAGGTGCAAAGCTAGAAAGCATAGTTACCACTTAAGATGACAGAAGGGAAATAAGAAATGACCTCAACTAGTTACTGCTACAGATGTCAGAATGGAAATAAGAAATGACCTCAACAGGAAGGAACACAGGGCTAAAACCAACATGACAGAATGAGAAGAGAGAAATGCAAAGTCCTGCATTTAGGTTAAAAATTAATTGCACAAGTACCGGATGGGGTAGACCTGGTTTGGCAGCGGTCCATGAGAAAATGACCCATTTGTTTGTTATTCTGTAAATTGGCCACTAGCTCAGCCTGGTCCAACTGTGTTATGCAGTTGATATATGAGCCACAAAGTGTACACAATCTTGGCTACATCAAGGGAAGTACAGTGTCTCTGGTGTAAATTATAACATGACCTCGATGTGCTCAGAAGTGGTCAGTCCTGTCTGGAACACGACACTCAGCCCTGGGCATTACAGGGTAAGAAGGACCATGAGAAACTGGAGCACTTCCTGAGAGCGGCAGCCATATGGTGCAGGAGCTGAAAGTCATGTCCATCAGGAAGGCTCGGAGGAGCTGAAAAGCATGGGTCCAGGAGAAGGAGCAAATCAAGGGGCATGAGAGTGCTGTTTCTGACAAGTGACAGGTTGTCACGTGGAAGCTATGGATTTCCTCGGTGGACACCTCTGGACCTACCATTCCCAACACTACTTGTCTGCTGGGACCCACGAGACAGATAAAGTTCACATGCCCAACACATTCCCCTGGCAGATCCTCATTTTCAGCTCCCCCAGTTCTTGCAGGAAAGTAGAGAACTTAACCATACCTTGTCATAACAAAGTCCGTTAGTTGTGGTGACGTGTCAACCTCCAGCAGGAGTCCAGTGGTCAAGAAAATGTCTCAGCTTCTCTTCCTGCTTCCTCATCCCCCAGAAAAGAGTGTGTTTAACAGACCATCAGGTCTGAAGGTGCTTACCGGGGCATCCTGCTGGGGTGGAGCCTGAGTAGGGCGGGGAATAAATAAATCTACCATGTGCAAAGATGCTCTTGGTCTCTTGGACTTTCATCTACTTCTCACTGGCAAGTATGGTCTTTCCTTGAGCTGAAATGTTAAAAGCCAAGAATTGGATAACATTTTGACATGCAAGTTGGCAGAGTGGGCCTTGCAGCTGGCTTTGGTTCCAGGCTATCCTCAGTGAGGGAAATGCATTCTCGACAGGGTCCAGCGTGGCTCAGTGACACCTCACAATGAGGGTTGGGACCAGAGTCCCAAGTCCCAAGAGGAATAACCTGTTCCTTCACTTTGTCTTGTTCTGTGTGTTCTATAATTCTAAGGATCACTCATGGAGAAGTGGCAGGATCCACTGACCTCGGTTCCTGGACAAGGATTATAGAGTCTCCCCAGCCCTCATGGGACAGTAGTCATGAGACAGTGAGAGGCTATGGAAATAGACAGACCTACCTACCTGTTCAAGATCTTGTTCTGGTTTGTTCGTTTGTCAGCTGGGTGACCTCAAACAAGTGACCTAACCTCTCTTCTCAGTTTCCTCATTGGTAAAATGAAGCCAGTAATGGTTCTTAACTCTCCTAGGATTCATGTGAATGTTCATAACACCACATTCCTCTCCTCTAACCAAGAAAGTGTCCAGAAAGCCAGGAGTAAAGGCAACACTATTATAGGAGTAATCTTGAATCTGTACAATTCAATCTAAGAAGTCAATAATTTGCAAAACTTCCCCCACTATATTTTTAGGAAAAATTACTGGCAGCCTATGTCACAACAGGTCACACCCTTGGACACTGTGATACTAAGGTGAGAGCCCCTGCTTGTGAGTCTGGTTCTTGCAGCACTGTGTGTGTCTGGGTTTGTGTGTATAAGAGAAGGAAAGAGAGAGAAGGAGAAGGGAGAAGAAGCGGAAGATGGAGTAGAAATAGAGACAGAGAAAAAAGGTGGAACGGGAGAAAAAGACAGACAGAGATGCAAATTCCTGAGTCCTACTCCTTGAAGATTTTGATTCAATAGGACTTAGGGGGCACTGAGCTCCATGCCATATTTTCTGGAATACTGAGAAGTACAGAACCAGGAGCTATCTATGGAATTGAAGCATCATGTAAAGGGAGGATCAATAAAAAGAAGAGTTTTCTGAAAAATAAAAGCTTCCACTGGTGGGCAGACAGGGGCCCTGGGTTCCCTATCCCTGGAGCTACACACTTAAGGACTGGCCAGAAAACCCACAGGCATTAGGTCAGAGGTGAGCTCAAGGAGAAGGGCACCACCCAAGCCCATCTTCCTCCCACTCCTACCACTGGGGTCTCTAAGCAGCTGGTCGGGATGTTGTGGAACTAGGTGTGAATCCCCCTCCCCGCCCC